>CM062635.1:33304198-33532484 GCA_025617555.3 Puccinia polysora | reverse complement strand
ATGTTTTTCTTTTTCTTTTCCCTTTTTTTCTTTTTGTTTTTCTTTTTGTTTTTGTTTTTGTTTTTGTTTTTCTTTTTCTTTTTCTTTTTCTCTTTCTTTTTCTTTTTCTTTTTCTTTTTCTTTTTCTTTTTCTTTTTCTTTTTCTTTTTCTTTTTCTTTTTCTTTTTCTTTTTCTTTTTCTTTTTCTTTTTCTTTTTCTTTTTCTTTTTCTTTTTCTTTTTCTTTTCTTTTTCTTTTTCTTTTTCTTTTTCTTTTTCTTTTTCTTTTTCTTTTTCTTTTTTCTTTTTCTTTTTGTTTTGGTTTTTCTTCCTCTTCTTTTTGTTGGTCTGAGAGAAATAAATAATAAAGAAAACCAAATAATCAAATGTAGAATAAAACAAAGGTCCACAAAATCCTAGTGATCCAGTTGGTCCTGTTGAAATCTTGATTGTTTATATCTTTATCTTCTCCTCTTAATTATTTCTTGATTGTATCCATGCAGCAAGTAAAAGTATAATTAAATCCTCTCTGTTCTTTGTGGTTTGTTGATTTATAATAGGGTTTTTTCTTGATAAAGACATGTTTTAAGCATTTCCCCCTTTTTTCTCATTCCTTGGATTCAACTGATTCATTGAATTTAAATCTTCTTTTACCTTCTCCATATACTGTGGTACTTCAAGGCCAAAGACAGATTATTTCCCTCTAACTCTTTCCTATTTTCCTTTAAATCATTTCTTGAATTTGGAGCCTTGAAAACCTGTATGCATCTATTCAAACCTGATAGATAACTTTTTACTTTGAAACCTACTATAATTTCTTCATTCAGACATTTCAGGTTAAGATTAATTTATTCCTTTTTCTTGATAACTTCGAAACATATGGAAATCTTCAATTGGGTCCAATTTTAAGTTAAGCCAGTCTTGATTTCTTCAGGGCCTTCTTTCTTCCTAGTATTCCACGTTCTCTTTTCTTTTTTAAATTAATAATCTTCTTTGATAAGACTCATTCTTCATTCATTGTTTTTGTTTTTGTTTTACTTTTTATTTATGTTATTTATTATTTACATTTATTTTTTATATTTTTTTTATATTTATTTTTTATATTTATTTTTTATATTTATTTTTTATATTTATTTTTTATATTTATTTTTTATATTTATTTTTTATATTTATATTTTATATTTATTTTTTATATTGATTTTTATATTCATTTTTTATATTCATTTTTTATATTTTTTTTTTATATTTATTTTTTTTATAGGGAATTATTTTTTTCATGGGTGCTACCCTTAAACTCACAGTGGGACTCCCTCCCCAAAACGTCCAGTATACATGGACAAATCCTGGTTCAGATGGGCGCTTCAAGGAGTTTTTTTTGGAAATTCTAAAAAGCAGGCCTCTAGATG
The DNA here is from genome assembly GCA_025617555.3 of Puccinia polysora. Taxonomy (NCBI): domain Eukaryota; kingdom Fungi; phylum Basidiomycota; class Pucciniomycetes; order Pucciniales; family Pucciniaceae; genus Puccinia; species Puccinia polysora. The sequence continues at coordinate 33,531,100 of CM062635.1, read as the reverse complement.
AAGATGGGTTTCTTAAACCCTTATGGCTTATCTTTTATAATTTTCAACCAGTTAAACCCCTTCAAAAATCCAGTCAAAAAATTAACAAAATCAAGAAAAAAACTCATTTTTGGAGCTATTCCTTTGGCTTTTGGCTTAAGTTTTTTTTGGCACTATGAACTCTCACAATATTTATCAATCAGCTGAAAAGCTCTAAATTTTTTTTTTGAGTTTATGATTGTATCCTTGGCCTCCAAAAATTTGATCCAACATAAAAACAATTCAAAATAGCATATCCTTTTCAAGATTTTTTTTTTCACTTCTTGAATAAATTTTTCTCTCAATTGTTTTGGCAAAAATTAAAATTAACATCCAAAAATTCAATTAAAAATTTGGCTGAGCTTTAATTGTAGGTTTTACCCCTCCAAATATTCATCACAATTAAGATAATTGAAAATAAAAGGGCTGGTCTTTCCTTATTTCTGAAATCTTTGTTGTCTTTATGTATGAGAATTTGAAGTATTTGAACTTTAAATTTTGGAACAGGCCTCTCAAGGTTTTCAAATATATTTTTTTCATAATTTTTGAAGCACTATTTTTTCCCTAAAAACCAAATCCAAAAAGGAGGGCAACAAACCCCCCTCTGGGCTGGGGTCCACTTTTTTGAGCCCTCCATGCATAAAACCCTAACCATTCCTATCCAATAAGAGTTTGAAATTTTTCCAGGCCATTTTTGGAGCGCTCCAATCCTCCCATCATCCATAAAAGAAACCTCCTCCACCCACCCACCCCCACCCATCACCCCCCATCACCACATCACATCACACCAGACCACACCACACCATACCACTCCACTCCCCCCATTACCATACAACACCACACCATATCACTCTACTCCACACAACACAAAACAACACCACACACCAAAAAAACCCAACCCAACCCAAAACAACACAACACAACACAACACAACACAACAAAACACAAAAAAACAGAACACAAAAAAAAAAACAAAACACAAAATAACACAACACAACACAAAAAAACACACTCCAAACCTACCACTACATAATCAAACCTCCTGAACAAAAAAAATCTTCTAACTCCATTTCTACTAAAAATCTGTCTGAATGATCAACTCAAATCTCAAATTCCTTTCTAAACAAAAAATCCCTTTTCAAAATGTCTCAACAAAACATCCACCCACTTTTCAGAACTGTCTCACCTGGCCCATCCTCCATCACCTCATCTAATCAAACTATTGTTTCTACTCCTCTGGCCCTTTCCTCATCTACTCAATCTAATGATACCACTCCTCTGGCCCCTCCTCCTGAACTATCATATAATCAAAAGGAGCAGTTAGTTGATGCTATCCAATCATGGGCAAAGTCCCATGGATTTAAAATTTCTACTCAAGTATCAAACTTGAAGAAACATAACTACACATATCAAATGTCATGGCTTTCTTCTTTCTGAAACTTAAAATTTTCCTGTGGTTCTGTTTTCTTCTTTAATTCCTTTCAATTATCTTCATCTGAATTCCACTCCCACTTCAAATCCAAAATCATCTCCTATTTGATTAATTCTTTTAGAATATTTCAAACATATAGTCTCATTCAAGTTCAATTCTGATCATTTTCCAGCCCTCAAATCAGATCCACTGTGCAAAAGCTTTGTGACCAAGGATTATAAAGCTTAGATGACCATTATTCATAAGAATTTGGAGCTTAGTGATGAGGTTTTGTTCCCAAGGAGGAAATCCAGCGGAAAAATAAAACCCATAATTGTGAAATAATATAAAACAAAATTATTTCTATAAGATTTGTAAGAAAAATTTGTTTTTTTATTTATTAAAACAGAAAAAAATTAGAACCAAAAATGTGGACCACACCTTTTATTTCCAATGATATTCATTATATAGAATAATTTTTGGTTTAAACCTTGTAATCAAAGCTAAGCCAAATTTTTCATTCAATTTTTGGATTTTAATTTTAAGGTTTCCCAAAAAATTGAGAGAAAAATTGATTCAAGAAGTGAAAAAAATATTGAAAAGGATATGCTATTTTGAAGTGTTTTTACGGTGTATCAAATTTTTGGAGGCCAAGGATACATCCAAAAATCTCAAACAAATTTTTTGAAGCTCTTCAGCTGATTGTTAAATATTGTGAGAGCTCCAAGTGCTAAAAAAACTTAAGCCAAAAGCCAAAGGAATAGCTCCAAAAAGGAGTTTTTTTTGGCTTTTGTTAAATTTTTGACTGGATTTTTGAAGGGGTTTAACTTGTGCGATAATTAAAAAAGATTGGCCATTAAGGTTTAAGAAAACTATCTACAGGCCTGCTGGTTTCAATGTCAAAAAACAAAGTTTTTGAAATGCCCATTGTAGAGACTCCTGTGGGATTATATAAATAACTTTGGTAATAGCTTTCTGGCAGTCCTTGAAGGGGAATTTAGTATTAATCCTACCCTTTTAGAGTATTAGTAAATACTAAGAGTGGTTTTGAATTGAATTCCCTTCTAGTGCTATAGTAAGTCTGCAAAATAATTTATTTGAATTAATCTCTGGTTCCTTTGAGAATTAGAATCTCAGATCAGACCTAGATTAGTTATTGATTGTTATTGGTAGGTTTTTGTTGAAGAATAGATCAGATGCATTAGATTATTTTTCAGTTGTTTATCAGATATATTTGATCTCAACCAATAAGCCAATATTAAAGGGTTAAAGGATTTATCAAAGGGATGGTTGAGGAGAGGACCCAAGGATGGGTTTACCCACAGAGGGCTGGGTAGAGGAAAGGTTGGTAGTTTCTGTTTGTTGTGATCTCTTTCTTTTTAAGGTTTATTTATTGATTGGGGGTTAGTTTTTATTTAATATGGTGCTAAATATTTAGGTCACAGAAGAAAACTTACTCAAGCACTTGTTTGGTGGTTTAATTGGTTTAATATGGGTAATAACTTGGTTTCTGATGTCTTGTTTTCCTTTTATAACTGATTTGCTAATAATATTTATCTGGTTAGGTACCACAGATAGTTAGGATGGATTGGGCTAGGTGGGATACTGGTGTGGCAGGGATGGATGGTGATGTGTGGGGGTTATGGGGGTAAAACCTGGATAGGGCATAGAGGCCCTCCTTAAATAGAAACTTCCTGCCCCCAGGGGTGCTCAAGGCTGCCCCTGAGGTTCTCACTGTCCTGGTGGGGAACAGTGGGATACAGGTACATGAGGCATTTCTGCTGGTTGGGAAAATGTAATACAGTTACATGAGGCTTTTGTGATGGTTGGAAAAATATTTTAAAGTTACATGAAGAATTTCTGCTGGTTGGAAAGAGGTTTTACAGGGGTTTCATGCATGCACAGCCCTGCATAAATTTCTGTGTAGTGCTGGGCTGAGGTTGTGCTTTGGTGAACTTGTATTGGTGGGTTGTTTGTTTCTCAATTGTCCTAGCTGCCTGCATATATTGCTGGATGTTTCTGTGATGCCTTGTACTGGTGGTTTTTTGTTACACATGGTTTAGAGTGCCTGCATATATTTCTGGGTAGTCCTGTGGTGACTTTTACTTCTAGTTTTTTGGTTACACATGGTCCAGACTGCCTGAAATAATTGCTAGGTAGTCCTGTGGTGTCTTGTACTTCTGGTTGTTTCGTTACACATGGTTCAGAATGCCTGCATATATTTCTGGGTATTCCTGTGGTTGCTTAGTATTAAAAGATCCTGGCTGTCTGCATAAATTTCTATGCATAGCTGGGCTTGTTTGGTACTACATGATCTTGCTTATGGTTCTGAGTATACAGGTGAGGTGATTGGTTGTATGTTTGGTTTAGGTTGTTGTGGTTAGATGTTACTGGTATTTGTTTTAGGGATTCCAATTATACCCATATGGCTTTTCACTGGTTTGCAATACCTGGGGGTGATATGAGCTATCCGCAATTGATTTTGGCTGTATCTTTTAAACCATAAGAGATAGAGGGGTGATTTGGCTGGATGAATATGGGTTATGTTTGGTGTAGAATCCATTTCTGAGGTTAAATTATGATTGGGATTATATTGATACTAGAAAATTGAGTCTGATGGCTACAGGTAATGATTGGTCTACCACACCATGTAAACAAGGATTTGTCCATGTATACTGGACATTGTGGGGATGTAGTACCCCTGTGAGTTTACAGGAAGCACCCATGAAAAAAATAATGCCCTTTTATTATTTATTTTTTTATATTAATTTTTTTAAGTTACTTTTTTTATATTTATTTTTTTATATTTATTTTTTATATTTATTTTTTTATATTTATTTTTTTATATTTACTTTTTTATATTTAATTTTGTATATTTATCTTTATTTATTTATTTATTTATATTTATTTTTTATATTTATTTTTTTATATTTATTTTTTATATTTATTTTTTTATATTCATTTTCTTATATTTATTTTTTATATTTATTTTTTTATATTTATTTTCTTATATTTATTTTTTATATTTATTTTTTTATATTTATTTTTTTATATTTATTTATGGGTGATGTTAAATTCATGGCTCCAACCATGTGGTAGTTGTGTAGGGCCCTACATGGCTCAAATGAACCGTGGGGGCCCCAAGACAACTAAAAAGGGACATTTCAAACACACACAACCCCCAGGCTGGGTTGTGTAGGAGCTGTTTAACCCCTGTACACGGCTCAAATTGGCCATGCTTGGGGGTGCACAACTCCCCGGAAACCATGCCAGTATTTTGGGCACCCCCTGGACCACACTTCAGTTCTTACAACCCAAATTTGGGATTAACGCATACTTTTTGGGACTTTTTTTCCACACCTAGTGATCCCAAAGAGACATTGAAGCAAAACTCACATGAAATTAACATGAATAATCATAAATGATTTAAAAATCTGCAAACAATTCTTTCTCAACTTGAAAGTGAGCAAACTTTGTTTGATCAATTGAAAGTTTGATTGAATACTGAAGTATACCATTGCATTTTTTTTCATGCGAACAGTGGAAAGCCCTCCTTCTTCTGACATGGCTGCCTGGAAGGTCTACATTGATAGTGCCATTAACAAAGCTTTGGAAAAACAAAAAAAGGATTTGGGTAATGAAACATTGGAAGCCCCAATTGCATCCTCATCAAGGGTGAAAATTGAGGAACATAATTTTTCACAAATGGACATGACTGCTGGTTCTGAGTAACATTTTATGTTACTGGTCTTTGCCATATTTAATTTGATTGAAAATGATGGGTTCATGGAACTATGAAACAATGACTTAACCAATTAATGGTTGCTAGATCCACTTGACCCATCTCCGTTGAGTGCTTTTACCACTAGGGAAGAGGCACAAAAATATTTTCAAACATGGGAAATGAAGAATGGTTACGCTTTAAAAGTTTTCAACTCAAAACGTGGCCAATATGTGGATTTAGTCTGTGATAGACATGGTTCCTATTCAAGGAGTCTTCTTACCAAACGGTCTATAAAAACTCACACAAGGAAGGTTTTGTGCAAGTTTTTAATCCATGCAAGTCAAAAAAAGGCATACCCCTTGTGGCTCCTCTCCTACAAAGAATCCCAACATAACCATCAACCATCTGAACATCCCTCTGTGCATCCTCAACTGAGGAGAATCTTGGGGGTGGCCTTAGACAATCTAGTAGAAGGCATGAATGATGGGCTCAATACATTAAAACTGAAGAGAAAATTGAGCAACATTGATGGGAGGGATCATTTTTATGACCAAAAAATCTATAAAACTAAGCAGAACGTCCCACTTGAAGAACTAAAGGGAAAAAGTGTTATGGGGGTACTATATGAACAGCTTGAAGAAACAATTTGGATTAACCAATCAAAGTTCAGTGGAGAGGGTCACTTGGAGGCCCTTTACTGAGCACATCCAGAGGCAGTAAAGCTTTCAAAACAATAAAATCATATTTCTATGTTTGATTGTACTTATAAAACAAATAAGTACAAAACCCACTATTGCATGCTGTAGGAATGACAGCCAATTGGAAAACTTTCACAAAAGCTCTTGTTTTTATAACAAAAGAAACGTTTGAGTTCTACAGTTGGTCTGTAAATGCATTAAAGGAGTTGGCTTATGATCCTGAGAGACTTCCAAAAGTTTTGTGATTGACCATGAAAAAGCTCTGATTTGTGCCATTGAAAATAGTTTCCCACAGTCATCAAGACAATTTTTCACTTGGCACTTTTCTGAAAACATACAAGCAAACTTTAAATTGCACTTTTTAAGGATGGAAAATCTTTATGAATCTGTGGGAAAAGTATGGGGCCTCAAAGACCAAGGAGGAGGCGGATTTCAATGATGCGGAAGTCAGAGTAGGTCCAAATTACTGCTTCTTATTCTTCCTAGTTTTGGTTTCTGACCTTTTGACTTGTATAGTGTTTCTTGAAAGACAATGAGGATGTACTCAAGTATATGGAAAATAAAAATTTCCCTATCAAAGAGACGTTTGTAACAGCGTGGACTTGTATAAACCCATATTTTGGACACAAAACAACTTCTTGGGTTGAAGGGGCCCATGCAACTCTCAAAAAATTACTTTCCAACTCTTTGGGAAACCTGTTGGATTTTTGGAAAAGCCTTGACATAACAGTTTTGAATCAAATTAATTCAGTTCATGCATCACTTTAAAACTCTCATATTAAGTTAGGGACAGTTCTTCCCTCTGAGAAGTTACCATTGGGTTACAAATTTTCTTGAGAGGCAATCCATCTTGTTAGGTAACAATTTGAGAAGTTCAAATGTGATCATGATGGCAAAGTCTGCACCAAGTTATCTTTAAAGACTATGGGTTTGCCCTGTTCCCACCAACTAGGTAAGTGTCTAGTTGGATTGTTCAAATCACTATGTGATTAATGCTTTTTTATTAACTAATTCACTAATAATTTATCCTTTTGAATTTTTCCAGTGCAATTTCAATGAAATTCTAAGCATTACCCAGTTACGTGAAGAAGTCAGTGCAATGATCTTGGAATCTCCAGATCATGAGCAAAGCAGCCTATTGAAGTATATCATTCAGAAGATTACAAAATATTGATTGAAGCCAAGAATTGAACCTAAAGTCTTACAATCAATTAGGGGCCAGCCAAAATTGACAGATATGCAGCAAGAAACATCTCAGTTTGAGCTTGTTTAAAAACAACTCAAGGGGGAAAAAAGAAGTAGAAGGGCTCCAAACAAAAAACAAAAAAAGATTGTAAGTCTTTTCTTTTGAGATATGTTCATTCTTTTGGTTTAATAAACTTAGTTACAAAATAATGATGGATTGTTAGTCAAAGTCAGAAGAATCTGAATCTGAATTTTATAGTTCAGAGGAAGAGGATGACAGTGAATTAAGATCACTTAATTTCGAGTTGGAATCCTCTTCAGAGGTAGAGAACATGCAGAAAAGCTCAACCAGAAGCTCATCTTTGGTGAATTTTCATTTCATTGACCCAATTAAAGAAATGAATACTAAATTATTTTTAATAATAGGAACCAAACGTGAAATACCTCAATCAAATACCCAAGCCATTCCACAAGTTCTTGGGTGAAGTTTGGGATCCAATGGGAGATGGGAATTGCAAATGTAGAGTCATTGCTAAATTGCTTGGTTAAGAATAACATGGTTGGTTTGAAGTCAGGAAGGAAATGATTGAACAATTAGAGAAAAATAAAGCATGCTACATTAAGATGCTTTGTGGTTCAAGGCAGGTTAAAAAGATTAAACAAAGATTTGATTTTGAAGACATAAATGAAAAGATTCCCTCCTCAAAATGGCTGGCTAAATTTGACATGGGTCATATCATAGCAGACACATATTCCAAACCTATATGTTTCATTTCATTGGAGTCATGTAATACTTATACTCAAATTAAAAATTGTTTTAATGATAAATCAGATCCAATCTTCATTTCCTTTGTACAAAATAACCACTGGGTTCTATCAGTGCTTGAGAGATAAATGATTACAATCCTGCCCATTGTAGCAAAACCACGTTCCTGGATTTCTAAAAAAGCCTCTGGTGGGGTTGATCATCTGAAAGATCAACTGCAAATTTATTCTAGATTGTAATAGACTTTGACTTCATTTCATCATTGGGTTTCATATAAATTGTAATTCTAATGCAGCTAACAAGTTCTATTAATATAAAGGGTTATCTGTCAGCTTGCTAATATTTACAGAGCAAAACTGTCAAATAGTAACACAAACTATGAAAAATAAGAATACCTCAATTAAAAAAGTTAGGAGTGAGAAATCCATGATTATTATCACAGGAATTGATTCCTCACCCAAAGTTAGGTAGGGTCACTCACAGACCCCACCCTTGAATTCCAAATCCTTATATTTTCAAAATAATTTAAAGGAAAATTACTAAAAATTATGACACCTGTATGGCACTTTTTGGCCATTCTAATATTTCACACTTATTTTCACGTACAGGGTTTAAACCTAAAATTCACTCAGAATTGAGGTGTTGTGTATATTTTAGGAGTTACACGCGGAAATGTGTTATGTCACAATTCCCACGCGCAGCCCCGCATCATTACATATCCCTACATACTAGTAGCAGCAGGATCCCGCGTACTAGAGACCCGCGCGCAGCTGATTCTGCCACGCACGCAGGGGATCCTACCCCGCGCCCATCTGTACTAACTGATCCCCGCGCGTGGATTAATCGTTACTAATCTGACAACCAGGTACCGCTCAGAAGAGCTAAAACCTAGTTAGGGTTGCCTAGTATATGTAACAAACAGACATATGCATTACTAATGATCTAAAAAGATCAAAACTTAAATAAAATTAATAAAAATTAATTTTTAAAAATTTTTTAATAATAAATCAAAGATCAAGGACTACCACGTAAATCACTGATCTTGATCTTTGAAGACCACAAAACACTACAAGAAGTGTTCATAAAAATTATTGAGAATTATCTACGTGATCAGCAGATGATTGAAAATCAGTCAAAATTCACATCTGTCTGCTTTAAAACAATATCAATAGTACAAATGAAGGATGAGTACAGAATGATCAAATTTACGCCATAGCAGATTAACAGATCCTTTGGCTAAAATAGGACAGAAATCCAGAAGATCTAAGGACAGCTGATTGACAGCACCAAGTGGACGTGCTAATCTTGCCCTGACTGGCTTGCCAGCCTCAGCCCACGAGTATAACCCTCTCTATGTGCCCTGAGAAGACCAAAATCACCCCAAAAAGGTATTTATACAGACCTCTTTGTATCCATTATTCCATGATCAGTTTACCAGGAATTATTTATTATCAATCAGACACCGTTTCATTGTTAATCAAGTGCTTATATGAAGATAAGAAAGTGATTTAAGACTTAGTCTGTAGTAGTATTATTTACCTTTATTAAACCAATCAACCATTGAAGTTTGGTTGAGGAATCTACCCCATCTGCTCTGAAACACTTCCAATTATTCCAGGATTTTCGTGGTAAAGTCCTCAGAGTGAGTTTTACCCTTCCTCTCTAGGCCGTTTGTGCTGTTAAGCCCGGCCACTAGTGGAATAAGTCCTTTCTAAGGCACCCATATTTATTCCAAGGTTCCTAAACTGCCCAAGGAGGCCCCTTGAAGAGAGGTTTCTAGTCTGTAAAGATCCCAAGTAGTATAATACTGTGGCCCCTCTTTTATATCATATTGAAAACCATTTTCTACCAAACCAATTAAACCTTGAAACTGCTCTTATTAAATCATTTATTCGAGCTTCTAAGCGTTTATTATTGGAATAATAATTATTATTATCATTCCAGCATTTTTATCACTCTCTGTAGCTAAAGGACTGCAAGGTTCCTGGTATCAGAGATCTGACATTATCACATTTAGAACATCATTATGTTGAGTGTTTTGAGTTAACATCATTATATTGAGTGTTTTGAATAAGAGTTCAATGGTAAGTCAGTTCAACTTGTGTTGGGCTGATTCCATCACAAGCTTAACTTATGTTAAGCTTGGCATGGGATCAGCTTAACACAAGTTGAACTGGTTTTTTTTGGTGTTTTTACTTTAGGGCTTGTCAATCTTTTTGGGCACTTTTAATTTAGGGCTGGTCAAAACAATTCTTTAATTTTTGGGCCTTTTTAATTTAGGGCTAGTCAAGTTGAAATGACTTCAGGGCTTGTCAAGTTAGATGTATTTTTTTGGTGTTTTTACTCTATGGCATGTCAAGTTACTTCTTTTTTTTGGTGTTTTTACTTTAGGGCTAGTCCAGTTACTTGTGTTTTTTTTGGGTCTTTTTACTTTAGGGCTAGTCCATTGGATAGTAACATTTTTTTTATTAACATTTATTTATTAATTTGTTTTTTTGAACAAAAAAAGGAACATTCTTTGATTTTTTGGTTGATTTCTGTTTTTTGAAAGGTTTATTTAGTTTATGGGTTGTGTAAGTACAATTTCATTCCTTTCCCTTTCCCTTTTCCTTTTTTTTTTATCACCGCAGTCTGGTGCCCTGTCCAAGTCCACATGGCGGCAGACCAGGTTGGGTGGGCCGCATGACTCTGTGAGCTGTGGGGGGCTATACACGGCTCAAATTGGACCGTGTGTGGTGCCACACGGCCCATTTCAAACCTTGTGGGCGGCTCAATGAGCCGTGAATTTAACATTAACCTTTATTTATTTATTTATTTTTTGGTTTGCAGTTTAGAATCATGCTTAGTAGTCTTCTTGTTCCTCTTCTCTTTCTTCTGATTTTTGTTCTTCTTCCCCATCTTGTTTTTACCCTTCCTCTTATTCTTCTAGTGCATCTGCTTTGTTCTAAAAATTCATGATCTGGCTTGCTGCAAACCTTCTCCTAATTAACTTTCCATCCAATTCCTTTAGTACCAAGGGTCCCTTGATTAGTTGTTTGATAACTTTATGAGGCCCATTCCATCTGTTCTTGAAGATTAGCCCCCATTGAGATTCTAGGGTTATATTGTAAACTAGTACCTGTTGAAGTACTACCCGGCTCTCTCTCTCTCTCTTGTGCCCAAACTTCAGCTTACATAATCCGCGGCGCCTCAGAAAGAACCGGAGAGGCCCTGTCCTACAACTCAGAACCAGGGGAACCGGGGAACCTATCCCCCTCTTCATTACCTCAACCTCAGCTCAGCTTCTGCCTGGTGTCCTCCAGGCTTCATTTTGATCTTTTCCTTCTACTTTTTCCTTGTACTTTCTTATTTCTTTCTTTTCTTATTTCTTTCTTTTCTCATTCTATCCTCCTCAAGTCTCACCTTTTACCGCTATCAAGCCCACGCTTCTCAGACCAAGACCACCAACAACTCAGCCTCAATTGACTCGTCAAATCAACCTCAATCGACTCACTTCCATTTGTCTCATCAATCTCAATTCTGACTGGTGAGAGTTGCTCCATTGTCATCTTTGCAACCTCTTTCTGATTTGTCTCTCAGCTTCCCAATCCCAACTCTCTCAGCCTTCCTATGATCATCTTGCCAAGTAACCCAATGTGTGTCATTCCTCAAAGCGTCTCTGCTGGTCCTGTTGGTCACCTCTCATTGCTATCAACTCTGTCATTTTTCTCTTCCCTCTCCGTTGTGTTTCTTTGTCTCAACCTGTGTCTGACCTCAGTCTCCTCAGTCGCTCTGTTGGTTGTAATTCAAATCTAGTCTCTCAAAACTTTCACAATTAAAAGCCAAAGGCTCACCACGACGACCAAAAGAGGCTCTCACAATGGCGGAATCCTCCAGGATTTTCTCCGGAGAAGGCTTCCAACAGGTGATGCTCAAACCTTCCCTGGAAACCATCCCCCTACTCTCAGAGGACAACTACGGCATTTGGCGCGACAAGACGAGTGGACTGATCCAACTCAGAGGAGTACTGAAAACCCTTGAATCCAGCTCTGGTCAACTCTCCTTGCTGGATAACAACAAAATTCAACTCCTTGTCATCTCCAAGGTCGATTTGGTGACTCACAACAACGTCATCACTGCCACAAACATCAACTCAGCCAAAGCCATCTGGCAGGCAATCAAGGAACGGTACTCCTCATCTGAAGCCTTCAATTGAGCCCGGATCTTCAACAACTTTCTCCACATCTCCTTCAAAGAAGATGATATCACTCACTTTGTCACAAAAGTTAAGACCTCAATCAGGAAAATGAACAACATCGGCATTGATCTCCCTCAAGACATCCTGGCTTACCTCATACTCTTCAAGTTCCCTGTTGCTCTTGACAAAATCAAACACCAACTCATGCACTCCGACAAAACAATAGGAGTTGACTTTGTGTGCAATCATCTCACTCAGTACAACAACGAAGTGAAGGCATAGTCCTCCAACAAAACCATCTCCATGCCAAAAACCGCCCTTGTGTCCAGCAAGAACAAATTCAAATCCCAGTCCAGCAAACGCTGCGTGGAAGGCTACCACAACCCCAAACAAGATAAGAATCACCAAGAAAGCGAGTGTTTCCACCTTCACCCGGAGAAGGCCCTGGAATGGTGGAGGGAAAACCAAGCCAAATGGAGAGAAAAGCAGAAGACAAAATCCAAATCAGCCCACTACCACGTGTTTGTCACCGAGTAGATTGAATCAAGAGTAACTTTGAGCCAAAACATACTGATGGATAGTGGTGCTTTGGCGCATTTCTTCAACAACAAGAGATTCTTCTCCAAGCTGATCAAATTGGACAATGGCAAGCACATCTTGAAGGGCAAAGAAGGCGCTAACCTTCCCATCAAAGGCATGGGAACAGTCAAACTGGTCTGGAAACACCAAACCATAGTCCTCAGCAACTGCCTCTTTGTCCCCGATTTAGTGGTTAATTTGATAAGCCCCGGTGATCTGATTGCCAAGGGCTACTCCCTGAAATCCGCCAAAAGACAATTCCAACTCATCCGCAACAATCAATGCCTCCTTGAAGGAAGAATTGTCAAGAATCTGTTTGTGGTCAACAACCCCAGGAGCATAGGTCAGAACAACTGCTACCTGTCCACCTCTAAAAACTCCGCCACTTCCACCCGTGACCTTCACCTCTCCCTAGGCCACGCCTCCATTGGCAGACTCAGAGAGATTCCCAACCTCAAGCTTGACGACAGCAACTTCTTCTGCAAGGCCTGTGCCCTCTGCAAAATTACCAAGTCGCCGTTCAAGATACAGGCCACCCTTGCAACAAAACCCTTTGAACGTATACATCTTGACCTTTTTGGACCAATACAAACCAAGTCGCACCAACAAGAGAAGTACATTCTGACCATTTTGGACAACTTCTCAGGCTACTTGAGCGGCATTTCTCTCTTCAGCAAAGAAGATACCCAAAATAGCCTCATTGAAATCATCAAACAAAAGAAGTCAAAATTGGGTTACTATCCCTGCAAAGTCTTCCCCAACGGAGGATCTGAATTTTTCAACAACAGAATCACCAGCTTCCTCAAGGAGATATCTTGCAAGAAGCTCGTCTCCAAACCCTATCACCCTGAGCAAAATGGGAGGGCCAAAAGAGCCAACAGGACCATTGTCAAAAACATGCGTACATCTCTCAGCTCCTCCAACCTACCCAAGAGGTACTTGTTGGAGATACTCAAAGCATGTTGCCTTTCTCTGAATCAGATTCCCTGCAAGGGCTGTCTTCAATTGCCCTGGGAGATTATGCACAGCAGCTCCCTTCCACTCTCATACTTCAAACCACTGGGAACCCCAGTCATTTACCTCAATCACCTCAGACCCAAGGGAAAGAAATTCCATCCAAAGGGCCTGGAAGGAAGGCTTGTTTGATACAATCCAGAATTATGCTCCTACAGAATCCTCTGTCCCAACGGATCCATCATCCCAAGCAATCACGTACAATTCGTCGAATCATCCGCAAGTTGCTGGGAGCCGAGTTGCAACTTGGACTTCTTGATTGATGGATTTGAAATCAAAAAAAATCCAGATGTCCAAAACGGCCGCTGTGGAAACTTTAGGGGGCAACACCCCAGAAGTTATTGATCAAAGCGTCTGTAAGGAGATTGGATGCAGCTGTTCAAGAGAAAAGGAGAGAAGAGGGGAGGGATTCTGTTTTCCTAAGTCCGCTCCCCGCCTCCTGATGATACGATGGATAGATCCCCCCCCACAACCGGGAGTTGAGGGGAAAGGTATATGAGCCCTCCCCCTCAACCCTAACCTAAGTACAAGCACATGAACAACCCGACAACAATGAAGAAGGAAACCCTAGGCCCAAAAACCCTATCCCATATCCTAACCTGTACCCTGTCCGTATCCTATTCCGCTTGCTTGCCTGCCATTACACGCATCCGGTTTGTCCCCCGCGGCGCGGCCCTCCGCCGCGCGCTTCTCGAAGTTCACCGCAATTGCCCGTATCCGCCCGACGCGCCATCGTGAATTTCCTAGTCCCGTAGCCGGCCCGCGCTTGCGCGCGGCCGTCCATGGGTATAGCCCCGCGATTGCTCCGCCCTTTCCTTCCCTAACTAACCGCCCAAGAACCTGATCGGCCCGGTTCCATCACTGGGTTGGACACCCAAGCGGGTCGCGGCCCGCCTTCCCTAGTCAGACCCGGCCGGCAGCTGCGTGCTTTGCCCTGCTGTGCCTTCTGCTGAGCCCGCAGCGGCCACTGCTGAGAACGCGCGCACCCCAACTGCTGAGCCCGACCTACCAGATGCTGAGCGCGCATGCCGCGACGCAGTTCCCGATCCGAGGCTATATATTGACACCACATCCCCCCCCAACTTGAGTTCTTTCCCCAGAGGTCCTTCCCATTGTCATCTCGGCCGTCCTTCGCGCCCTACCCCCTCTACCAACTCTAAACTCCGCTCCGCATCCCTATCCCTCCACTCCATCGTCATCATGGTCCGCTGCGACTTCTGCGCCCAAAACGGGCTTGAATGCTCTATTTTGTCCGGCCTCCGTGCCTGCTCCGCGTGCCGCCGCGGACACCGCCGCTGCTCGCTTAGCAAGGGTATGCCCCGTGGCCCCAACCAATCCGGCTCTTGTCCTCGGCCGCGCAAGCGGGCTCGTCCGGACCTGTTCGTGGTTTTGGATGACGACGCTATCTTGGAGGACTTGTGGACTCCACCCGGATCACCTCCCCGCCGTCCTCGTCCAAACTCCGACTGCGACTCCTCTTCTCCGCTTTGCCGCGCGGGACCACCGCGTAAGGATGACTATCCGGACTTCGCGGCTTATCGGAGGGCTTTGCGATTTTGGGCAGATCCCGTCCGGGTTACGCAAGGCATGAGGGACCCGTGAATCAACGAAATCCTTAGGCGACGCGCTGCTCCGGCCCCAGATCCTCCTCCGCCCCCTGCTCCGGCTCCTCCGACTCCACAAGGCCCTACTCCTCCGCCCGCTGCTCCGACTCCTCCGACTCCACGAGGCCCTACTCCTCCGCCCGCGTCGCCGGTGCTCACCTCGTCATTGCCTCCTATCGGACTGGACCCTCCCGTTGGATCCCCTGAGCGCCCGTCCGCACCAGCCCCTCCTCCCACCGACTCTCCCGAGATCCCGGAGATTCCGGTCGTGATGGCGCTCCCGGCAGCCAGCTTCAAAGTTTTTGCGGAAAGGTTGACTACGATGCTCCGCCAATACCTTGCAACTCCCGGAGCCCAATCCTCGGAAGCCCGGCGTGAACTCTTGGCGTCATTCCGGGCTCTACTGGCGTCATCAAGGGCAGAAATGGAGGAAATGATGAAGATGGCTTAAGCGCCTCGGCCTCGTCCCCTCTTCCCCTTTTCTTTTTCCCTTCCCTCTATTATCCGCTTTTTTTTTTGTTGTACTGCGTTTCCCTATTCATTGAGAGAAATACACGCCTCAAACGCGAATTTTTTTTACCAAGAAAAATCCGCGCCGCGCGCATCATGAGGGCGAGAATGAGAGCCAGGTCCGCTCCTGAGTGAGAAATAAGACGCGAGGTTGAGAACCGCGTCCGCGCCCGAGAAATGATAAAAAAAATGAGAAAATCAGAAAAAAATTGACGAGTGAGAAATGATAGAAAAGGTGAAAGATTTCTTTTTTTTTTTTTTTTTTTTTTTTTTTTTTTTTTTTTTTTTTTTTTATATCCCATCGCCGCGCCCACGCCCTATCCTCTAGTTCCCCCCCCAAACTTAGCTGCTGTCCCCAGCTGGTGGCTTCAGCCAATGCCATGAGGGTTGCGTCCGTCGCCCGATCTCCCTGCATTCCTCCAAACCATGCCGTCGGTGCCTGATCCGTCCAATTCTCGGCCCTGGCACGCTTCCCTTTCCCGTTTGGCGTCCGTCTCCTCCGCCGTTGAAAAGGTCTCGCCTTGGTTACGATCGCCTGACACATGACCTGCTCCCACCACCGCTTGTCCCCCACCTCCCATCAGATACATCCGCCGTTCACCAACTCCCGAACCGCGCGGAGTATCCTCTTCTCGCTTTGTCCTCGCTTGCTTCCCGCTGTTAGACTGAACCGGTCCCGCCGATACCCGCTTCCCCAACATGCACCCCGCCTCTGCCGGCCTTGGATCAATTGGTTTTGCCCTCCGACTCTTGTGTCTTGTCCGCCCACCATCACCGTTGCTTCCACGCGCGCCCGTCCTTTCCGTTGCTGCCACTACCCTTTCCAAATGCGCGCTCTCCGCCGTCAAAGAGGTCTGGCTAGGGTCGTGATTCTCCAACGTGTGGTCCATCCCTTCCGCCGCCGCGTGTACCTTCTTTGCAAGATCCGTCCGCCGCTTGCCAATTCCCAGTCCGCACGGAGCATCCATTTCCTGTTCCGTTGTCCTTGCCCGCTTCCTGTCAGTAGGCCGCACCGGTTCCATCGAGTCCCTCTTCCCCAACACGTTCTTAGCCCCCCCTGGGGAAACCAATTCCGCGTTTGAATCCGCTGTCCGGTCCCTTTGTCCCGTCCGCCAACGGTTGTTGTCCTCCCCATTTGCGTACACGCGGGGCGCAGAAGTGCTGGGGGACTGAATACTCTCCAGATAGGCCTTGAGGCCCCTTGCCACCTCCGTAAGTTCGCTAGCCCAAGAGATGGTTGCCGGTGGTGGGGCCGGAACATACTCTGCCCTGTAGTACTCCAGTTCCGCGTAGTCCACTTCTGCTTGCATCTGGGTCCCGTCGCGCGTGCCTGCCTGGTAACCCAATTCCGCGGATGGCTTGAGATCGTCCTTCCAAAAGCAAGAACCGTGCCTCCCCCATCTTGCCAGCATGTCCTCCTTCAGTTCCGGCCAATCCAGGTTTGGGTATCCTCCCATCTCCTCCACTTCCCGACGCGCTTCCGCGTCCTTGATGAACAGGACAACATGGCGCACCTTCTCAAAATCCAAAACGCCTTCAGAGTCCGCGATTGTTTCATAACGTGAGATGAATCGCTCCACCTCCGCAATGTTGAGTCGAATATGCGGGTAAATCCATGGAGTAGCGCGGAAGCCGTTGGAGGAGGAAGGAAGAGAAGCGGCTGTTGGTAGCATCCGTGAGTACCTTCGAGAGACTTTGACAAAAGATTGTTCCCGGCCAGACCCCCAGATGTGGAAACTTTAGGGGGCAACACCCCAGAAGTCGTCCTCAAGTTCCGGAAGTTATTGATCAAAGCGTCTGTAAGGAGATTGGATGCAGCCGTTCAAGAGAAAAGGAGAGAAGAGGGGAGGGATTCTGTTTTCCTAAGTCCGCTCCCCGCCTCCTGATGATACGATGGATAGATCCCCCCCCACAACCCGGAGTTGAGGGGAAAGGTATTTGAGCCCTCCCCCTCAACCCTAACCTAAGTACAAGCACATGAACAACCCGACAACAATGAAGAAGGAAACCCTAGGCCCAAAAACCCTATCCCATATCCTAACCTGTACCCTGTCCGTATCCTATTCCGCTTGCTTGCCTGCCATTACACGCATCCGGTTTGTCCCCCGCGGCGCGGCCCTCCGCTGCGCGCTTCTCGAAGTTCACCGCAATTGCCTTTATCCGCCCGACGCGCCGTCGTGAATTTCCTAGTCCCGTAGCCGGCCCGCGCTTGCGCGCGGCCGTCCACGGGTATAGCCCCGCGATCGCTCCGCCCTTTCCTTCCCTAACTAACCACCCAAGAACCTGATTGGCCCGGCTCCATCACTGGGTTGGACACCCAAGTGGGTCGCGGCCCGCCTTCCCTAGTCAGACCCGGCCCGCAGCTGTGTGCTTCGCCCTGCTGTGCCTTCTGCTGAGCCCGCAGCGGCCACTGCTGAGAACGCGCGCACCCCAACTGCTGAGCCCGACCTACCAGATGCTGAGCGCGCAGGCCGCGACGCAGTTCCCGATCCGAGGCTATATATTGACACCACACCGCTCCTAAACAGCAGAAGAAGAGTCCTCCGCCTTGGCCCCTCCTCCTGACAGGAACTTCACCCAGTACAGAGAGACGCCAGAGACCCAATTGGACTCATCTGACTCAGACTCTTCAGAAACCAGCGACTCAGATACCCCAAATCATCCGTCTGCATACCTGGAAGACCATTTGTCTCAACCCAGTCCCATTCCAGAGCCTCCACCTCATCCCGCTCCTGCTCGACTTCTGCTAAATCGCGCAAATCTCAGACCTCCACAACGCTACGGGTTTCACCACTACTTCAAACCCAAGACATACCTCAAAGCCATCTCCTGTGAAGAGGCCAAAAGATGGAAACAGGCAATAAGAAAAGAGCTGGATCAATGCGAGGATCTGGAGGTGTGGGAAGAGTGCAATGGACCCAAACCAATCAACCCACTTGAAACAACCTGGGTGTTCAAAATCAAAGACAATTGCCACAACAACGCTCTCATCTTCAAGGCAAGAGTGTGCGTGAAGGGCTACAATCAAATCCACGGGCTCAACTTTGAAGAAACCTTTGTGCCCACTGGAAAAATCTCATCTCTCAAAGTTATCCTTCAAATCGCACTCAAAGACAACCTCAAAATCAAATAATTTGACTTCAAGGCTGCCTTCCTCCATGCACCCATTGACAAGAAAGTAATCATCAAGACTCCCAACCGTTCTTCTTGACAGAGCAAATACTTGAGACTCAAGAAGAGTCTCTATGGACTAAAAACAGCCCCAAAGAACTGGTACCACACTCTCACGAGTTGGATCAAGTCCACGGGATTTGTGGAATCCAACAGCAACCCCTGTCTCTACAAATCATTGGACGGGAAATTGTTCATATTTTTCCATGTTGATGATCTCATCCTTGTAGGAGATGGGAACAACTTTGAAAGCAAATTCAATGATAAATTCAAAAAAATCCCAATGCCACACTCCCGACACCATCTTGGGAATGAAATTCAATTGGACAAGCAACTCAATCCTGCTCAGTCAACCAAAACACATCGCTCATGGTTTAGAAGAACTTGGACTGTCAAACGCTAAAGGAGTCCAAACTCCTCTGACTCCTCACCTTCAACTCACGGAAGCATTGGAAAAGGACTTTGAAGACTTCAAAAGCCTCAACATCAACTACCGCTCAGGGGTGGGTCTTCTGAACTACATTGCGTCTTGGACCTGCCCGGACCTCCGCTTTTCTTTCTCAAGTCTTGCCTGGTTCCAGAATAAACCCGGCCTGACCCACTGGAAGGAACTCAAGAGAACCTGGCAATACCTGAAGGCCACCAAAGACGTGAATCTCACCCTAACTTACAAAAAATCTGCCACAACTCTGGTTTTCTACAGCAACTCCTCCTGGGGTGAAGATCCAACGTCAAGGAAGTCTCAATCTGGCTACTTGGGATTCTTGTTTGGCTCAGTAATCTCATGGGAGAGCTTCAAACAACGCAACATCACCTATTCCTTGACTGAAGCCAAACTCATCCCTCTTCTGGATTCCTTCCTGGAGGGAAGATGGATCAAACAGCTCCTGGGGGAGGTTTTCAATTTCTCCATCCCCTTCAGACCCATCTCATCATAAATAAAGGCCTCGAGGACAAGCTCAAACAATTTGGTTCCAACGCCAAGACAAGGCACATGAACCTCAAAATGAAAGGTTTGCGGGAGGAACTTGCACTGGGCAACCTGGAGGTCAAACTCATAACCATGGACTGCATGTTGGCTGACCCCCTGACAAAGGCCGTAGCTAAACCCGCCATCCAGGCCTTTGTACGGATCCTCAACCCTGAATTCAAATCCAATGGTTCATCCTAGTCAAACTCTCTCCAGTCATGGGGAGTGTTGAAGTACTACCCGGATCTCTCTCTCTCTCTTGTGCCCAATCTTCAGCTTACATGATCCGCGGCGCCTCAGAGAGAACTGGAGAGGCCCTGTACTAAAACTCAGAACCGGGGGAACCGGGGACCCGCTCCTCCTCTTCATTACCTCAACCTCAGCTCAGCTTCTGCCTGGTGTCATCCTGGCTTCAGTTTGATCTCTTCCTTCTACTTTTTCCTTGTACTTTCTTATTTCTTTCTTTTCTTATTTCTTTCTTTTCTCATTGTATCCTCCTCAAGTCTCAACTTTGACCGCTATCAAGCCCATGCTTCTCAGACCAAGACCACCGACAACTCAGCCTCAATTGACTTGTCAACTCAACCTCAATTGACTCACTTCCAGTTGTCTCATCAATCTCAATTCTGACTGGTGAGAGTTGCTCCATTGTCATCTTTGCAACCTCTTTCTGATTTGTCTCTCAGCTTCCCAATGCCAACTCTCTCAGCCTTCCTATGATCATCTTGCCAAGTAACCCAATCTGTGTCATTCCTCAAAGCTTCTCTGCTGGTTCCGTTGGTCACCTCTCATTGCTATCAACTCTGTCATTTTTCTCTTCCCTCTCCGTTGTGTTTCTTTGTCTCAACCTGTGTCTGACCTCAGTCTCCTCAGTCCCTCTGTTGGTCGTAATTCAAATCTAGTCTCTCAAAAGTTTCAGTACCAGATCCCCCTCCTTGGGTGGTTCACTTATCCTATGGGCTAATCTCCTGTCCCAATACTTGATTGAAAGTTCTTTTTCTTCTTCAGTATTTGTGCTGCCTTCTGAATGTTTGTCAGCTGGCTACTATTGCAGATCATACTGGAAAATTAACAAAATAAAATAAATAAATATATAACATAAATAAATATATAAAATAAATAAATATATATCATAAATAAATATATAACATTAATAAATATATAACATGAATAAATATATAACATAAAAAAATATATAACATAAAAAAATATATAACAAAAAAAATATATAACATAAATAAATATATAACATAAATAAATATATAACATAAATAAATATATAACATAAACAAATATATAATATAAATAAATATATAACATAAATAATAAATATATAAAATATCAAAGAAGAAATAATATTGAAAATATGAAGTTAAATTATGATTCTACATAAAATTTAAGGTAGAGTCACTCACTGACACCTACCTCAAATTCCCACTGCTTAAATTTTTAAATAATTTATAAAAATTTATAAAGAGGTGTGGCCTTGGGATTTTTTCCAAGTTAATATTTCACATGAAACCCCATGTAGAGGTTTCACAGCAAATTTTATGTCAGAATCCAGGAATTCTATGATTTAGAGAATTTAAAAGCAGAAATGTGATGTGTCACAATTCCTGCACGCAGTGGCGGCAACCAATAAATCCGCGTGCAGCTGAGCAGCAGCACTGCCACCTTTTTGGCTTACCCTGAAAAGCGGGGTATGCAGCCCCAGGCATCTGACAGGTCCGCAGCCTTGGGAACATGGGCTGACAAGCTGACAGATGACATGAGAAGCTAGGGTAGCACATAAGATTACTACTAATAACACGGAAAAATATTACATATTTAATGAATTTCACCATTGATAGTAGATAGGCTAAAACTAAATAAAATTATATAAAAAAAATTACAAAGAATTGACATATTTTTATAAAATATAATAAGAGAACACCAAAATTTCAAAAATAAGATAACTTAAGCTTGAGAAATATTTTAAAATACTTTAAAAATACAGTTATGAGAACTTGAAAATATCAGTATGTCCTTGGCACACTGAGAAAACTGAATATGTAAAAAGCATTACATATATTTCCAATGTATTTTTCATAAATTATTGTAAGTAAATTAACAAAATTTCTAAAATAATGAGAAAATTATTATTATGATTTAGCTCCCATCAGCTACTAATTAATGAGGACTTGTCTTAAATCAGATTATCCATAGGAATTTCTACTACAAACACATATCAACAGTTTGGTAATATTCACTAAGGATAATTAACTAAATAAGGTTCATGTGGATAAATAAGGTATTATCTACATGTAAATACATCAATTACAAAGTAGAATAATTCAAAAACCCTGTGAAATTAGCTTTTAACCGTGTTAAAGCACCAAGAAATCATGAAAGACTACCACTGGTTACCTTTCTGGCCTTAGAGCCCGTGCCTTTGATCCCCTATAGCCCCCAGAAGGACAGAATTGGGATCCAAAAAGATATAAATAGAGAGCCCCTTTGGAAGTTATTGTTACTCCAGATCCAGTTATATTTACTTGCAGACACTATGCCAAGGTAATCGAATACAGATATAATTAAGTGATTTATAGCTTTAGTCTGATCAATATCATCTGTCCCAAAAACCCTTCTTATCAATTTAAACTGCTGAAAAACCTTTTATCCCCAGTAACAGGTTTAACCCATCAGTACACATCCCAAAAAGGTACCAAAAGGATCCAATAAAAAAACAGTGAGTTTAATTATCCTTTTTCTGTTGTGGAAGCTTGATTAAAAAGCAGTCATCTTGCTACTATTGCAGAGCAAGGTGCAAAAATAACAGAAATAACATAAAAATAATAATAATGAAATTCACCTAAGAAGGAGTAGGAAAATCATAAATATTATTGCAAAAATGTATTCTCCAACCAAAATTAGGTAGGTTCACTTACTGACCCTACCCTTAAATTCCAACTCCTTATATTTTCAAATAATTAAAGAAAGAAAGACCAAAATATCACGGCACTACTATTGAAATTTTTGGCCAATAAATATTTCACATGTATTGTCACATATAGGTTTCACACCTAAAATTCAGTCAGTATTGAGGTTTTGTGTATATTTTAGGAGTTACACATGGAAATGTGTTCTGTTACAATTCCTGAACGCAGCCGCAGTAGCCAACACACCCGCGCAGCTGAGCTACAGCACTTTCACCCTATCAAAGCGGTGTTCACAGCCCTGGGCCTCAGAGAAGTTTGCAACCCCAGGACTACAGGTTGACAAAGTGACAGGCGGCCTGAGAAAACTAGGTACCACATAAAAATGCTAAAACCTACACGGGAACATTCTACATATGTAATTAATGTTCCCTGGGATAGAAGATAGTCTAAAAATAAAAAACCTATATAAAAATACCTAAATAAACTTTATACGTATTTTTTATTAAATATAATTTGAGGTACCAAAAATTTCTAAATAAGATAATGACTACTTCTAAAAATAAATGAAGATACTTTGATAAACTATTATGAGAATTTCTAGACATCAATATTTTTGTGAAATACTAAGAAAAACTAATGATTTAAAAATATTACATGAATACCCATGACTTATATTTTTAAGTAATTATTTTAGTAAATCAACTGAATTTCGAAAAGAAGGAGTAAAAAAAATGTCATGACTTTACTCCAATTATTAAATAAAGAATGAGAAATAACCTGACATCAGAATATCTGTAGGAATTTTTTGAAAATAATTATCAACCTACTGGAAACATTTCCTAAGGATAATTAATTAAATAAAAATTAAAAAGGACAGATTAGTGTTATTAACACCTCCAAACATCAAGAATGAAGTAGAATGATTCCCATAACCTTTTTAATTAGATGCTACCATCCTACAGCAACAAAAAAAAGTGACAGAATACCACTTGTTACCCTGCTAGTCTCAGTGTCCATCCCTTTGAGCCCCTGTACACCTCAGAAGGACAATATTGGGACTCAAAAATCTATATATAAAGAGCTCTTTTTATGATATTGATACCCAGAGACCCAGTTATATTTACATCCACACACCATGCCAAGGTAATCAAATACTTATAAGAAATAATTAAGTAATTGATGGTCTTATTCTGATTAAAAATATCCGTCCCCAACCCTTTTTATTGATTCAAACTGCTGAACAACCTTGTAGCCCCTGTATAAAGGTTTAACCCATCAGTGCATGTCCCAAACAGGTACCCAAAGGAATTTATAATATACCAGTGATTCTTATTATCCTTTTTCTGTGGTGGAAGCTTGGTTACAAAGCCCTGCCACTCCATCATGTATTTTATATACATATTATGTCAGCTTGCTACTATGTACAGAGCAACCTGTCATAGCAACACAAACTATAAAAAATAAGAATATATAAATTAACAAAGGAAGTAGAGATGAATCCATAAATATTATTAAAGAAATGGATTCCTCACCCAAAATTAGGTAGGGTCACTCACTGACCCCACCCTTGAAATCCAAGTCCTTACATCTTTAAATTAATTTAAAAAAAAATTACTAAAAATTACAAAACCAGTATGGCACCTTTTTTCCATTTTTACATTTCACACGTGTTGTCACATATAGGGTTTACACCTAAAATTCACTCAGGATTGAGGTTTTGTTGATATATTTTACAAGTTACACGCAGAAATGTGTTATGTCACAATTCCCGCGTGCAGCCCAGCATCATTACATACCCCTACGTACTCATAGTAGCAGTTTCCCGCGTGCTAGGTACCTGCGCGCAGCTAATTCTGCCACTCACGCAGCGGATCCCACCCTGCGTGCATCTGAACTGACTGATCCCCGCGTCAGGATCTGTCATGACGAATCTGACAACCACGTACCGCTCAAAAGAGCTACAACCTAATTAGGGTTTCGTGGCATATGTAAAAAGTTGAGATATGAATTAGTAATAATATAAAAAGATCAAATCTTAATTAAACTTAATAAAAATTAAGTTTAGAACATTTTTTAATAATAAATTTAAGATCAAGGATTACCACATAAATCATTGACTCTGATCTTTGAAGACCACAAAACACTACAAGGAGTGTTCATAAAAATTATTAAGAATGATCTACGTGATCAGCAAATGATGGAAAATCAGTAAACGTCCACACCCATTCACTTCAAATCAATACTAATAGTACAAATGAAGGATGAGTGCAGGATGGTCAAATTTATGCCATAATAGATTAACAGATCCTGTGACTAAAATAGGACAGAAATCCAGCAGATCTAAGGTCAGCTGATTAAAGGCACCAATTGGACGTGCTGATCTTGCTTTTACTAGCTTGTTAGCCTCAGCCCATGAGCAGAAATCTCTCTACGCGCCCTGAGAAGCTCAAAATTACCCCAAAAAGATATTTATACAGACCTCTTTGGATCCATTATTCCATGATCAGTTTACCAGGAATTATTATTATCAATCAGACACTGTGTAATTGTTAGTAAAGTGCTTATAAAGATTCTAAGCAAGTTATTTATGACCAAGTTTTTAGTTTTATTATTTATTTCTTAAAACCAATCAACCCTTGAAGTTTAGTCAGGCAATCCACCCCATCTGCTCTGAAACCCTTCCTATTATTGCAGGATTTTCGTGGTCAAGTGCTCGGAGTGAGTGTTTCTCTTCCTGTCTAGGCCAGTGTGCTTTTATGCGCAGCCATTAGTGGAATTATCCCTTTCTAAGGCACCCATCTTCATTCCAAGGTTCTTAAACTGCCTAAGGAGGCCTCTTGATGAGAGGTTGCTATTCTTTAAAGATCCCCAGTAGTATAATACTGTGGGCCCTCTTTTATATAAATATTGAAAACCTTTTATTACCAAACCAATTAAACCTTGCAGCTGCTCTTATTATATCATTTTTTTGAGCCTCTAACCGTTTATTTTTGGAATAATTATTTTCATTATTCCAGTATTTTTATCAATCTCTGTAGCTAAAGGACTGCAAGGTTCCTGGTATCAGAGAGCTGACAAAGGGGGGTCTGGCCGGGAAATATCCTTAAATAATTAATCTTTGATTATTTATTCCTTGGACCAGTCAATTTTTTTAAAAAACAAGTTAAAATACTTATAACATATATTTTTGATCCTTTGTTTCTCTAGTGGATCTTGAGACCAACGGAGAATCAATCAATTATTGTTTGAACCTTCTTAAAAAGAAAAAAGGAGAAAAACTCCTTAACTTTGTCCCTGTTATTATAACTCCTGAGAAACTACAGGAGAAATTGCTTTATTCTAAACAGCAAGTTATAAAGGGCACAGACTTGAGCTTGAAAGAATTATCAATTTCAATTCTTTATTAAGGAAAAATAAGGAGTGGAAAATTTATCAAAGGAAGCTTTATATTTATAAACTAAATAATCCTTAAGATAAAGAAAAATCCAAAATTAATAAATGTGATTATTTTTCTAAAAACATCCTTTTACCACGTAAAAATAAAAAAATATTAAACTTATATTTTTTGTCTTGATCCATCTCAGTGGATTTTGTTTTTGGTGATCTCATTGACCAGGACCTCCTAGAGGACATCCCAGACGGTCTACCCTTGGACTTACCCTTGGATTTATCCATGGATCTGATTTGAACTCACTCAGACCCCGTTGGAATACCCCCAAAGGACATTTGTGATCCCAACCAAGTGTTGGTACCCTTGAATTTCACTTTAAGTGAGTTGAAATATATATAATAAAATTATTAAAAATATGAATACACAAAAAAAATTATTTTTTTATATTGTTAAGTCTTTTCTCAAAAGTTTTGACAAAAGACTTACTCATTTTTTTTGGTGCTATGTATCAAAACAGGCGCAACACCCGCGCAACAGATAGAGACCCATTGTATGGACCTCTGATTGGAGGAACCCCTACGCGCAAGGACTCCAGTCCCGAGCGCAATGAGCGGGCTCAAACCCGTGACCATACCGTCACCCGGGACAACAACAGCAACAACCGTGGCGGCCAACTTGACCAACAGACCCTTGGAGAAGAACCCTCTGCCTAATGTGTTATTCCAGGAGGATACCAGTCCTCCTATGGCACCCCAGCTGGACTTAACCAAGGAGGAAAGAGTCAAAGTTTTAGTGAAAGAGCACTTGAGCTATTGGGAAAAATTTAATTTGGCTCAGACCCAGGAGGATCAGCCAGGTATGAGAAAAGCTATCTCTTGGGAAAATAAATCTCATATTTCTCTGCAAAAGCTGATCCCAAAAAAAGAAGTAGAAGGCTAAATGCAGAGCTGGAATCCTTGGGAACAGTTAGCTTCCTTAAAGGGAAAGGACCCCAAAAAGAAGAGGTCCTCAACCCATCAGAAGTTAAGGAACCCAAAGGATTGGGAGAGCATAATATCCCTAGCTCATAAGTGGAAAAAGGTGTACCACAATTAGATGTAGAAGCTCTTAATAGCTTTTCTGTAAATGTGTCTCACAATTTTACAGTTATCAGCCACTGTTTTGACAAAGTTTATCAACAATTGGAAAAATTGAGTTTGAGTATTTCAGAGTGATTGATACACAGTCTCAGACTATGAGAATTGATGAGTTGGAAATACAACAAATTGAGGATAGCATAAAATCTAGTAAGTTGGACCTGATGAAAAATATTGATGATAACCAATCAATTCTTCAGGTGGATATTCTTGAAACCATAAACCAGCTTAAGGAAGAATTTAAGAAAACTAGTCCTACTCCTTCAGCTCACCTGATTAACAAAATTGATTTACTAAACAACAAACTTGATTTGGAGTTAGGTATGATTAAGAATGATCTCAGAGATCTTAAAGTCAATTATACTAACTCCCCAGTCATTGACCTGGAAGAAACTAGACCTGCTAGATTCATCAGTACTCCTAGTGTTCCTGCCAGAACTAGGACAACTAGGGATGAATCTTTTAGGCCCAGTCCTACTCCTGAAATAGAAGAGGCTTTGAAGTTACTTCCTCCCATTACTGAATGGCCTAAATTCTCCGGAGAAGGAGAACACAACCTTGTCAGTTTCATTAAATTTATTGATTATACCCTTGCTTCTTATGAATTCCCTGATACAATAGTTGTGGTATGATTTCCCAGACTATTTGAAGGAGTGGCTCTTGATTGGTTTATCAATAAAAGGGAAGAATTTGGATCTTTATCCTGGATTTATTGGAAAGAATTGATCAAAGTACAATTTGTTACTAGGATTTGGAAATGAAAGATGATGAAAACTTTTGACACCTCCCAGTTGGATCCATCCAAGGAAAAACCTTATAAGTGGTGCTTAGGCCAGAAATGGAGGTTAGGCTGTTTTTACCCGGATGCTGATAAAGAAGAAGTCAATGAAAGACTTCTCAAATTATGTTGCGGAAAAATCAACCACAGTTTAAGGTGCAGGATGCCTATGAATTCTTATCTTTCTACCTTGATAGTTGTTTTTGAAGAGACTATTGATATGAATGGTC
This sequence comes from Puccinia polysora, assembly GCA_025617555.3. Lineage (NCBI taxonomy): Eukaryota > Fungi > Basidiomycota > Pucciniomycetes > Pucciniales > Pucciniaceae > Puccinia > Puccinia polysora. The sequence goes on along the minus strand of CM062635.1, from coordinate 33,502,820 downwards.
TAGATAAGAGAGTCAACAGACTCCCCAGGGAACAAAATACTAGGAACAGGGAAGAGTATACTGCCAAAACTTAGGAATCCCCTGCCCCTAATCCAACTACCTTGGAGGTCAAGAAGAATCCAGAATCAAAGGAAAAAGTATGTTGGTGTCAGCCTCCTAAATTCCAAGACCCTTGATATCCTTTAGCTACCAGAGGTGATAGAGTAAATAATAAATATATGATTTAATAAATGCAGAAAACATCCGTAAAATATTTGGATTAAGCTTATTGCAAGTTTAAGTGACTTGGTTATTGTTTATTGTTTTGAATCAATATTAATACATTGATTATTAAATATTTTTATAGAGGGGCCACAATTGAACTGGGGATCTTTAACACCTCTCTTCAGGGATTTCAGTATGAAAACACGTAGTCCTGGTTACTTTGGGCTCTTTAGTTTAAAGAATATTTTACCCAAAGATAATATGTATATAAAATACATGGTGGAGTGGCAGGACCTTGTAGCCAAGCTGCCACAACAGAGAAAGGATAATAAAACTCACTGGTATATTATTAAATCCTTTGGGTATCTGTTTGAGACGTGCACTGATGGGTTAAACCTGTATACTGGCGTTATAAGGTTGTTCAGCAGTTTTAATTGATAAAAAAGAGGTTGAGGACAGATATTATTGATCAGAAAATGCCATAAATCACTTAATTATCTCTTATAAGTACTTGATTACCTTGGCACGCTGTCTGGATATGAATATAACTGGGTCTCTGCCCATCAATATCCTCAAAAGAGCTCTTTATTTATAGCTTTTGGAGTCTCAATATTATCCTTCTGAGGGTTTTAGGTGCTCAAAGGGACGGACACTAAGGCTAGCAGGGTAACCAGGGGTAGCCTGTCATGTGTTTTTGGTGCTTTAGCACGGGTAGCATCTAATTCCTCAGGGTATGGGAATTATTCCACTTTATAATAGACATTAGGATGTGTGAATAACACTAATCTGTCCTATTTATGTATTATTTAATTAATTATCCTTATTAAATGTTCCCAGTAATTGAATAATTATATAGAAAGACATTTCTAGGAACATCTTGATGTCAGGTAAGTTCTCATTATGTATTGTATAACTGGAGTAAAAGTCATAATATTGATTTTACTACTTATTTTTGAGTTCCAATTGATTTACTAAGATAATTACTTAAAAATATAAGTCGTGTGAATTCATGTAGTATTTTTACATCATTAGTTTTCTTAGTATGTCACAACAATATTGATGTCTATTAAATCTCATAAAAGTATATCAAAGTATTTTAATATATTTTTAGAAGTTTTCATTGTCTTATTTTTGACATTCTTGGTACTTTGAATTATATTAAATAAAAGATACGTATAAGCATTATTTATGTATTTTTAAAATGTATATTATCCACAGGAACATTTATTACATATGTAGAATGTTCCCATGTAGGTTGTAGCATGTTTACGCAGTACCTGAGCCTCTCAGGCCGCCTGTCACTCTGTCAACCCATAGTCCCGCGGCTGCATACTTTTCAGAGGCCCAGGGCGGCGTACACGACCTCAACAGAGTGAAAGGGCTGTATCTCAGCCGCGCGCGGGTGCATTGGATGCCGCGGCTGCGTGCGGGAATTGTGACAAAACACATTTCCGCCCGTAACTCCTAAAATATACACAACACCTCAATTCTGACTGAATTTTAGGTGTGAAAATTATACGTGACAATGTGTGTGAACAATTTAATTGGCCAAAAAGCTCAATAATGGAGCCTTACTATTTTGGTGTTTCTTTCCTTAATTATTTAAAAATATAAGGAGTTGCATTTCAAGTGTGGGGTCAGTGAGTGACCCTACCTAATTTTGGATGGAGAACCCATTTATGTAATAATATTTATGGTTTTCCTACTAATTCTTAGTTTAATTGTATTATTATTAATTTTATGTTATTTTTGTTACTTTTTCAGCTTTCTCTGCAATAATAGCAAGCTGACAGTTGGAACTGTAACCAAACAGGACATTTAAAACCTGATTTTCAACTACCTAGGAAAAGGATCAATCCTATTGAAGGAGAAGAGTATGATAATACTGACCCTCACCCCAATGATACTGATGGATCACTTTCTGAGTGTTATTTGATGATCACTAACCCCATCAATGTCATTGAAGGAAGTATTGAGTCTTCTCTAGATATAAATTCTGTTAATGAGGATTCTAACTTACCTCAAAAATGGAATCCCAACATGAAGATTCACCACATCTCTGAGCCTAAGGCCTTGACTCTAAAGCCTTCTGCCGGTAAAAGTTGCACTTCAGGCAAAACATGCTATGCTACTGGTTTAATTCAAGGTTCCCCTGTTAAGTTACTTCTAGACAGTGGAGCCTTTTGCTCTTGTGTTGGTTCAACTTATTTGGAGTAACAAGACCTAAAATGGAAACTGAACTTATTACCAGTACCTCAGGCTAAGTTCAGCAGTTGTAATTCATCTCTTAATGCTGTTGGAATGTGGTCCTCTGATATCATACTCCCTCACTCTAAAGGATCATTCAAACTGAAAATTTAATTTTTAGTTCTCCAAAATGGAGTATGTGATTAATTTATCCTTGGTAATGATTCTCTTTGATTTTATGTTACAGATGTATTCCAAAGCAAGGGTAGATACTTCACCATAGGGGGAAACTGGAACAAGAAGTTTCAAATATGCCATGTCAATGCTCAAACTTCTGATTCAACTTATGAAAAACACTTAGAGAGTTTCAATCAGGAATACTTCTCCCAAGCAGCTTTGAATCCCCAGCTCAATGAAGAACAAAGACAGGACATCCTACAAGTATGCTTTGAAAATCAGAATGCTTTCTGTACCAAGGATGGCCCCATTTCTAACATCAAAGGACATGATATGATTCTGACTTGAACCATTAATCCTCCTTACCCACTTAACCGCAGGAGACCTGCATACCCTTCTATTCCAAAATCTAGAGCTGCTCTGTAAACTCATATTCAAGAGTTGGTTGACCTACAAGTCTTATGGAAAGTAGGACACAATGAACAAGTAGATGCCACTACTCCAGTAATTATAGCTTGGCATAAAGATAAGTCAAGGATGGTTGGAGATTTCAGAATGCTGAAAAACTAAACCCAAGCTGATTATTATCCAATTACAAGGATTGACCATGCTCTGCATAACCCATCAAACGCTAAGTACATCACTACCATGGACATGCTGAAAGGTTTTCACAAAATACCTATCAGCCCTGATAGCCGGAAATTCATGAGAATTATCTGTCATTTGGGAATTTATGAGTATCTAAGGATGTCTTCTGGAATGAAAAATGCTCCTTCTCATTTTCAAAGGATGATGGACACAGTTCTAGGATTGTTCATCAGACAAGGATGGATGATGGTTTACATTGATGATGTTATCATTTACTCTGATGATTGGGATACCCACCTGGATAAAGTAACATTATTACTCAAAACTATCTCTTCTGCCGGATTAAAACTATCAATGAAAAAGTGTAACTTGGGTTATGTAGAACTGAAAGCCTTAGGACAAATTGTCTCTGGACTAACCTCAGCTGTTGACAAAAACAAGATAGCAGCAGTAATGAATAGGCTAATGCCTCAGAATAAAACTGAACTCCTATCTTTTATTAGCTTCTGCAGATACTATAGGAAGTACTTAGAAAATTATTCTCTTCTAACCAAGTGTCTGTATGAAATCTGCAACAACACAACCTTTTTTGAAATGACTCATGAAAGAGTTAAGAATTATGAAGAACTCAAGATGGCCATGCCTTCAGCTCCAGTACTGATTCAGCTAGACTATTCTAAACCCTTCAAGCTCTATATAGATGCTCCTATGGACGGGCTAGGAGCTGCATTACCCAAGGAAGTCATAGAGGATGAAAAACTAGTGGAAAAACCTATACTCTTCATATCCAGACAAGTTAAGGATACTGAGAAAAGGTATGGTGAAAGCCAAATGGAATGCCTTGCTTTAGTATGGGCTCTGGAGAAACTTCATTATTACTTGGAAGGCACCAAGCTCACAGTGATGACTGACTGCAATGCCATCAGGACTTTGATGAACATGAAGACCCCTAGTAGGCACATGTTAAGAGGGCAGATAGCCATACAACAGTACAGAGGTCAGTTGACCATAGTTCACCAAGCTGGTGCTAAACACCAGAATGCTGATAGTTTAAGCAGGAATGCGTTACCCAATGTCACAAGTAACCCTGCTTATTATCCAGAGGATAATGATATCTTCACTATACTTAACAAAAATATGTTGAACGTTGAAGATCCTATAATGGGAATCCATATTTGTGAATTGGATGAATCCTTGTTTAACTCAATCAAAGAATCTTACAATTCTGGCATGAAAACTCTAATCACCATGATGGAAAGTACTTCTCCACCATCCGAATTGATCAATAGCCTACCTGAAACCCTCTTGAAACCATACAAAGCCAGAAGGTTCACAATATGGGATGGTCTAGTATACTACAGGCATCAACATTCAAGTGTTATACTCTTAACTAAGGATGATGATATCAAACACGTCCTGGCTGAATTCCATGATAACTGCTCATCTGGTCATTTATCTTCTGATAGAACCTTAGATAAGGTTAAAAAAACTGTTTGGTGGATCAATTGGAGAGACTCCACTATCCAGTATGTTACTAGCTGTGAAACTTGTCAGAAGTCCAACAGGACCACTGGCAAAAGGTTTGGTATACTGCAAAAGATTCCTGAACCCAAAAAAAGATGGGAGATCATCAAAATGGACTTTTTAACTGGACTAACAACAGAAATGGCCTATTCCTACAACTCAGTCCTAGTCATTGTGGATAGGTTCTCCAAGAAAGCAAAGCTTCTACCTAATCACAAGGAAGACACTGCTATGGAAGTTGCCCTATTATTTTGGAACAGACTCATTGCTGATGTTGGAGTTCCCAAGATCATTATCAGTGAAAGAGATCCTAAATTAACCTCTGAGTTCTGGAGAAATCTTCATGACATGCTGGGAACCACCTTAGCTTTCTCTACAGCTTATCACCCTCAGACGGATGGCTTAGCTGAAAGAATAATTCAGACCCTGGAAGACATGCTCAGGAGATTCTGTGGCTTTGGTCTAGAAAACAAGAATTCTGATGGTTATTGCCACAATTGGGTTAGTCTTTTACCTGCACTAGAGATGGCCTACAACAGTAGAAAGCACTCTACTACTAAGGAAGCACCCTACATACTTCAAAGAGGATGTATTCCTAAATTACCCAAGGATAACCTCAATCACCAGCTAACAAATATTCACCCTAAATCACTTGATTCAAAAAAATTACAGATGTAACCAATAAACATGCTGTTAGGTGTGTCCATGATGCTGTGGAGTATAACCAAAAAAGGTGGGATAAAACCCATGAGGAGCCTGATTTCAAGATTGGTGATCATGTCTTCATCTCTACCATTAACTTCACCAACTTCACCAACTTAGCTGGGAATACAAAGCTTAGACCAGCTTTTGTTGAACCTTTCACCATTAATAAACTTCATGGTAAGAATTCTGTGGAAGTAATCCTTAGTGATGAGCTTTCTAGAAAAAACCCAGTCTTCCCAGTAAGTCTCATCAAAAACTACCACCCAAGGAATGGAGAATATACTCCTTCACCTGAAATAACTATTGCAGAAGAACATGGAAAAGACAGAGGAAAAACTAGCAAGATCCTTAAAGATGAAAAAGAAAGGATCAATGGAAAAGATGTCAGACTCTACCTAGTTAGATACAAGGGAGAATCAGATGATAAGGATGAATGGTTACCTGAACGCAATATCCCTAATGGAACCATACACCTAAGGAACTACAGAGCCAGCAGAAGGCATTGACCCAGATTTTCTATTCAGATATAGACATATCTTGGAGTGGGGGAAGGTCAGCTGGCTACTATGTACAGAGCAACCTGTCATAGCAACACAAACTATAAAAAATAAGAATATCTAAATTAACAAAAGAAGGAGTGAGAAATCCAGAAATATTATTAAAGAAATGGATTCCTCACCCAAAATTAGGTAGAGTCTCTCACTGACCCCACCCTTGAAATGCAAGTCCTTACATCTTTAAAATAATTAAAAAGAAAAGTACTAAAAACTACAACACCAGTATGGCACCTTTTTGCCATTTTTACATTTCAGACGTGTTGTCACATATAGGGTTTACTCCTAAAATTCACTCAGGATTGAGGTTTTGTGTATATTTTAGGAGTTTCACACGGAAATGTGTTATTTCACAATTCCCGCGCGCAGACCAGCATCATTACATACCCCTACGTACTCATAGTAGCAGTTTCCCAAGTACTAGAGACCCGCGCGCATCTAATTCTGCCACGCACGCATCAGATCCCACCCCGCGCACATCTGAACTGGCTGATCCCTGTGTCTGGATCCGTCGTGACTAATCTGACAACCAGGTACTGCTCAAAAAAGCTACAACAAAATTCGGGTTGCCTGGAATATGTAACAAGTTGACAGATGCATTAGTAATAATCCAAAAAGATCAAAACTTAATTAAAATTAATAAAAATTTAGTTTAGAACATTTTTTAATAATACATTAAAGATAAAGGATTACCACATAAATCATTGACTCTGATCTTTGAAGACCACAAAACACTACAAGGAGTGTTCCTAAAAATTATTAAAAATTATCTACAAGATCCGCAGATGATTAAAAATCAGTAAAGTCCACATTTTTCCCCTTCAAAGCAATACTAATAGTACAAATGAAGGATGAGTGCAGAATGATCAAATTTACGCCATAATAGATTGTGGAGAATCACAGAGGAGACTTGTGATAGGTTTCATCCTCTCACAGTTCTCAAGAATCCCGCGCGGACACATCCCTCTGTGAACACTCCAAAAGGAGGTCACGGTTGTGATGTGCACATCAGTAGCCGCACTGTTAGATGAGTGTTGGAGGAGAATCCTTATTGTCTTCTCTTTGGAAGTTCTTTGATCATTATTTTCAATTTAATTTTGTTTTCTATTTCTTTTCAAATTCTCCTTTGGTATCTCTTATATATATATATAAGATCTAAAAACTCCTAACTCTTCTCAAATCATTCAACCTCAAGCCAAGACTCAAGACAATAGACCACTGTGTTCAAACAGATCATTTTTCAATCATCAACACTCTGCCTCTCTAGCTGGTGAGACCAATCCACATTCAAGATCTTTGGAATAAAAATCAATCTCTGAACGTTCTCTTCACTGTTTAGCCTCATCATGTTCTCTCCTAGTCTCCTCTGAGCGTCATAGTGATTTAGTCCAGTCATCATCATCCTAGTGTTGGTATTTCTATTCAATTGTTCTATTATCTCATTTGATTATTAATTCTCATTGATTTATTATTCTGTTTAGTCTTTCTGGATGAAATTTATAACCATCAATTATAGTAATATAGATTAACATATCCTGTGACTGAAATAGTACAGAACTCAAGCAGATAAAAGGTCAGCTAATTAACAGCACCAAGGGGACGTGCTAATCTTGCTCTGAAGGTCTTGCCAGCGTCAGGCCATGAGCAGAACTATCTCTACGCGCCCTGAGAAGCTCAAAATTACCCCAAAAAGATATTTATACAGACCTCTTTGGATCCATTATTCCATCATCAGTTTACCAGGAATTATTATTATCAATAAGACACTGTTTCATTGTTAGTCAAGTGCTTATGAAGAGTCTAAGCAAGTTATTTATGACCAAGTCTGTAGTATTTATATTTATTTCTTAAAACCAATCAACCCTTGAATTTTAGGCAGGCAATCTACCCCATCTGCTCTGAAACCCTTCCTATTATTGCAGGATTTTTGTGGTAAAGTGCTCAGAGTGAGTGCTTCCCTTCCTGTCTAGGCCAGTGTGCTTTTATGCCCGGCCATCAATCAATAAGCCCTTTCTAAGGCACCCCTCTTCATTCCAAGGTTCTTAAACTGCCTAAGGAGGCCCCTTGAAGAGAGGTTGCTTTGTCTGTAAAGACCCCCAGCAGTATCATACTGTGGCCCCTTATTTATATACATATTGAAAACCTTTTATTACCAAACCAATTAAACCTTGCAACTGCTCTTATTATATTATTTATTTGAGCCTCTAAGTGTTTATTTTTGGAATAACTATTATTATTGTTATTCCAGTATTTTTATAACTCTCTGTAGCTAAAGGATTGCAATTTTTCTGGTATCAGAGAGCTGACATATTATCTTTGGGAACAATATCCTTTTAAGAATAAAAATTAAAGGTTCCAAAGTAAAAAGGCCTACGTGTTTTCATACTGAATTCCCTGAAGAGAGGTGTTGAAGATCCCCAATATAATCGTGTTCCCTCTATAAAAATATTTAATAATCAACTTATTTATATTGATTTATAACAACAAACCATATCTAAACCAATTAACCTTGCAATAAGCTTTATCCAAATATTCTATGAATTTTATGCAGCATTTATTTATTAATATATTTATTATTTATTCTTTAACTCCTGGTAGCTAAACAATAGCAAGGATCTTGGCATCCAGGAGGCTTACAAAATCCCTGCCACTCCACCATATATTTTGATATATATGTTATCTTTGAGAAATAACTCCTTTAAGAATATAAATTAAAGGTCCCAAACTAACCAGGTCTATGTGTTTTAACGTGAATTCTCAGAAGGGAGGTGTTAAAGATCCCCAATATTATTTTTGCCCCTCTTTTAATTTATTTAATAATAAATTCATTAATATTGATTAATGATATTCAATCATAACCAAACCAATCAACCTTGAAATAGCTCTATCCAAATATTTTATGGATTTTGTTGCATTTATTGAATAATATATTTATTATTTATTCCATAAACTCTAGTAGCTTAAAGATAGCAAGGGCCTTGGAAAACAGGAAGCTGACAATGTTTTATCCCTCCTGGGCCAATTGTTCTTCTCTTGCTTTCAGTAGGTATGAGGTTGTGATTACCTGCTCCTGTTCAATTCCTATTTATGTCTACATTTCTAGGTGCAGTGGTAGGAGTGCTGGCTTTCCAAACTGTATTTCAAATGGGGAGAATACTTTTGTCCTTTTTTTAGAGATCCTATCTGCAAAGGTGACTAGTGGAAGGTATTCCTTGTTAAAATAGGTAACCACTTACGCATGTGCTATTTATGAGTGTAATCCAAATGGGATGTACATGAGGGCCTCTGCGGTCCATTGGAAACAAACATGGACCATAGATGCCTGTGTGGATGTCAGGAATTCGGAGAAACTGGCCTCAAAACGCATGAAACAGGCCTATTGGTACATGGGCCCTAACAGGCCTGGTGGGGTATATGAGAAAATACAGCCAGATGGGGTTGTATGGGCATAATCGGGCCCAAGGTTTATTTTGGACATACTTGGCCAGATGGGCTGGCCAGTCAAAGTATGTTAAACTCACCTTTTGGGTTTGGGGGTGGCCCATTGGGGCCGCCACTTGTGTTGCAGCCCATTTGGGGCTGTCGCCCATGTTGCATCCCGCTCAGGGCCACTTTTTTTGCTTACAACCCATTTATGGGGCCTGAAGGCCCGCGGGGCCGTTGTAGGGGGCAGGGGGACTCAAAATGGAGCCCGCCCACCCCCGTTGCAGCTGTGGCGCTGGGTGGGGGCCACAGGGCTTATGGACCCAGCTCCTCCCACTCCCCTTGCTTGCAATTGCAAGGAGGAGGGGGAGGGCTGGCTGGATGGAACCAGCAAGCAACCGGTCATGGTGGGGGGGACTTGATCACCCCCCCACCAAGAGTGGTGGCTAGGCCGGTTGCATTGAGGGGACCGGTAGTGGGGGGAAATTGACGACCCCCCCACCATTGAAGGGGCGCTCTCCTGCCTCCTTTACCAAGGGGGAGGAGAGAAGGGCTGGAGGGGACTTGACCACCCCCCAGAACACCTACCATGACAACGCCCTGGGGGAATCAACCTCCAGGGCCCCTGGTAGGGGGATTTTACCGCCCCTCCAGGGATTTGAGAGAAAGAGGGGGGGCGCCATGTCTGCTGGTTACACCCCCCCCCATGTTTTTCTGAGACCAGACCCAGGTGTGTCCTGGGTCCCTCCTGGCCATTTGTATGCCCAGGGGCTGGTTGCATGAGGCAACCAGCCAGCATTTGAGGTGACAGGCTGGTTGTAATAGACAACCGGTGTGGAAAGAATAAGGGTTATCCCCCTATAATTATCCCAAGGTTTGGAAGTTAATGGTGCACCACGTTTGAAAGGAGATGAGGATGCCCAAATTCGTACTTAAATGAGAGATAGAAATAAGGAGATAAAGAGATAAAGAAAAGTAGAGAGAGAGTGAAATCGCCAATCCTTCAATCCTAAGAACTTTCCACCTTGATGTGTATCCGGTATGAGTTCCTTTAATCTCTTGGTGAGATGATTGATCCAATCCAGTGATGTGATGGTCTGATTCCATTCCATGCATCCATGCCCCTCCTCCCCCACCCAGAGTCAAGAGTGAGGATAAGTCCTCCCTCTCAACCCTAACCTAAGTACACGCGCAAATAAAAGTATGACAACAAAACAGAAAACAATCCCAAGACGGAAACCTAGCCTCCTCTCCCCACCTCCGTACCAAAATCCCGCTGACCTCCGTACGCTGTTCCGTCCATCCGGTTTGTCCTTCTCATGACACGGTCCTTGCACCGCACCCTACTCGCAGCCCCCCGCGCCTGTCCGTATCCGTTTGTCCGCCTCTGTTGTGGGTGTCCGGTAATATCCGGCATGATCCGCGAGCTTGCAGCGCGCTCCATCTGTTCCTTTATAGCCGGGGGATTTCTCCCCCCCTACATATCCAAACCGGCGCATCGGTGAACCTAGTCAAGCTCACTACCTTCCAAATCCAATCTCCTGGGCAAATCTCTGCCCACACCGCATTCAATGCTGATCCCAACCCATCCACTAGGTGCGGAGACAAACAGCGGCTGCTGCTGATCCAGCAGCTGCCGCTGCTGAGCACTCCGCATACCCTAATGCTGATCCCACTTGCCTCCAATGCTGAGCGCGCAGCCGCAACGCAGTTCCCAATCCGTGTCTATAAATTGAAACCACACCAGGCAGGGGTTTGAACAGCTAAGGGGCTGGTTCAGCCCCATTGAGGTGGAAACACCAGAAATAAACAGAATAGGCTGGTTGTAAGGGTACAGTGACTGATGCCATGCGGGCTGGTGTAGCCCAAACCAAGTAACAAGGCCTGTAGAGCCTGTAGAGAACTTTTGGAGCGGAAAATTTGCCTTTTGGCTTGTTTTATCATGGGATCACAAGAGGCCAATCTTTTGTACTTAAGGAGCTCTTCTCCCTGCTGTTTTCCATGATCCATTCATCATCCAATTGAATTCATCACCAATATCATCCAAAGCATTGCCCTATTGTGAGAGCCCATGAGAAATTATTGACACAAGGTGTCCAGAATATCTTTTGCTTAAAATACTGCTAATTTGCCTAAGCCAATTACTGGCCATAGTTATAACACATTATCAGTACCAGCATCATCATTACTTCCAAGCCATCTAGACCCTTGTACCTCACTCTGGAAAACCTCAAAGACCTCTAGTTTTCCAAGAAGATGTCCTATATCCCTGATGTTAGTTTTACCAAGATATTGCTAAACAGTCAGAACTATAATGCTTGGGATGTCCTTATGGATAGTGAGCTGGAAAACATCTGTTGTGGGGAGATAATGGATGCAGATGACACTTTGATCAGTTCAGTTGTGGAGAAAAAGTCTTATCATCTTATCCTTAGGCATTTTGACGAGAATCATGTGACATGGGTTGCCAATAATCTTACCAAAAATGATAGAAAGAGGGGAAGCATCATTTGCAAGTTGCTTGAGTCCAAATTGATACAAATTGAATTGGAAAACAAGACCAAGCTAGATTTTATAAAAGGAGAAATGACATTAAGGATGAGAATGAACAAGTATGACAAGATTGATGAAAAATAACCCACAGAGGACCGACCGGCTGAGACAAGAAAGTATTATAAGAAATGATTGAGAAAAGACTTGATGAGAAGCAGCCAGGAGATGATATGCAAAGCCAGTTCAGAAAATCTAGTTTAGGGAAAAGTAACTGAGAGAATTAAAGTAAGTCCCAGTTTCATCAACAAGTTGCCAGATATTGTTCTTACCAAGATCTGACTGGTTGCTTGTCCATATGAGTTAGGGTGTTGAATGAGATTTGGATTGGGAGATTGAGTTGAGGAATCTGCAAACTTGTACGGTGGATTGGTTGGGTGGATTGGTAGAAGTTGATTTTAAGATTGAATTGATTGATGTTGGGTTGGATAGAATGATTGAAGAGAGAAGACTGATTTTTTGAAGATTCTTGAGTCGGTTTTATCTCTACGGCGTTGATTGAATTGAGTGGTGGATGAAGTGTTGCAATACAGTGCGTGGGATGAATGAGTCAGAGAGCGCAAACACAGCTTGCAAGACAAAAAATGAATGATGTGCATGAAAGCGCTTTGCAGAGAAAACAATGTATTGTGAAGTTTGTATAGAGATAAATGAAGATACAGATGAACAAAAATGATCTGAGAGAGATAGAACACATGACAAAGAACAATATGAAAGTAAACAGAAAAAGAAAGAAGTAAGAAGAAAGAAGTCAGAACATCAACACGCCCCCACAACTCGGAGATCAGTGAAAGAGAGAGCTGAAGGCATTCAAAAGCCTTGTGACTGAAGTTTTTTTGTCTGCTTTTGTGAGTGCATTGGCGGTCATTGACTGAGAGACGATCAACTTAACTTTGATCAGATTATATTTGAAGTCATCTCAAAGACTTTTAACCTTGTTGTTGATGTGCTTTGCCTTAGAGTTGGAGCCATATTTTTTAATTTTTTTGTCAAGACCTTTGTTTTTAATAAAGGGAAGAGGAAATTTGAAGGAACATCAATAAACTTCTTGGATAAGTGGTTGTAGCCATTGAGCTTCAACATTGCAACCGGATAGCGCGACGCATTTGGATTCAGTTGAAGATTGCATGATTTATTGTTGACGTCTGCTAGTCCAGTACAATGGACTGCCCTGGAAAGAACAAATAAAACCACTTTAAGACACTCTAGAATCCGGATTGTCAGCCCAAGTGGCGTCGCTGAAGCACACTAGTTGGTCAGATATTGATTGTGTCCCAAGCTTCAAGGTCATGTTTTTGGTGTCATTCAGATACCTCCAGACGCAGATAACATCCTTCCAATGATTGATTCCAGGCTCTTCACAGTGCCTCGCCAGGCAAGAAACAGCAAAGCTAATATCAGGCCTGGAAAGCCCACCTATTAAGTTCAGTTGGCCAATGGGAGACCAATAGTTGACGTTTAGGGCTAGAAATTGATCTTGATCTTTCTGACTGGCCTTACCAAGATTGAGGCCAGGAGTGAGAGGAGTAGCCACCCGTCTGGTTTGTTGAAGATTTAGCTCAGAAACACCTTTTTCAATGTGTAAAGGTAGAGATAGATGCATTAGGCCATCTTTCCTTTCTATCTTCATTCCAAGGAGTGCGTTGGGTTTGTGCGCCAAGGAATGTTTGAATTTGGTGAGAAATTTTACTTTGAACTCATCAATGTTCCCTGCGACTAGAAGGTTTTCAACATGAAAAAAATACACTGGTTCCATTGTCTGCAATCTAGAGACATGGATTTCAAGCTGATTCTTGAAAACCTTGGGCTTTGATCCACTCCCTCAACATCTGGTACCAGTTCCTTGGGGCTTTTTTTAATCCGTACAACAATCTCTTGAACCTCAAGTACTTGGAGGAACAACCACAGCCAACGAGAGTTTTCATAAATACCTGTTCGTCAAGCTCAGCGTGCAGAAAGGCCCCCTTCAGGTTGAGTTGAAGCATTTTGAGATTCTTATTGGCCATGTAATTCAGTACCGCTCTTAAAGAGGCTACTTTCACAGTGGGTGCGTAAGTCTCCAGATAGTCCAGACCGTATTGTTGGTTGAAACCTTGTACGCATAGTCTAGTCTTGAGAACAGGTGCTTTTCCATGGGTATTGTGTTTGATGTTGAAGACGGGGACTGTATTGAGTGGATTAGTGAGGATTTTCTCATCTACTTCTTCCCACACATCCTGTTCTTCTATTGTTTTGAATTATTGCAACACTGATTCCTTCCATCCTGGGATGGTAATAGCCTTGGAAAGTGAAGAAGGTATCCTTTTGGACATGAATCTGTAGCAATTGGGTTTGGACAAAGCCTTGCGGTTTCTCAGATTTGGCCTAAGAGTCTACTCTATGGTCGAGTCTGAGTCTTTCAGCAAGTCAGTGGTATTGTCATTGGATTCTGTCTTGATCACAGGTAAACTTTTTGAAGGATCTGTACCAGTAGTGTTGAGGTTGGACGAGTCAGGAGTTTGATCCGCTGTCAAGATCATGATCTGTTTGGTACTGGCAGAGTCATCTAACTCAATTATTGGTGCAGGCTTGAGACCATTGAACTTAACATGTTTAGTGTTGATTATCCTGCCAGTGGTCAAAAGAATCTTATAAGAAAGGAGAGCAGGATTGAACCCTAGAAGAATCACGGATGCCCCTTTTTCACTGAGTTTGGAATTGATGTTAGTTTTTTTTAACCTATAGGTCAGACTAGAACCAATGGGTTTGACATAATCTTTTGGCAATTGGTTTTGATGCTTTATCTTCCAGGGAGAATCTGCACCTTTCTCTTTAGGAATCTGGTTTAGCATTAGACAGCAAGTTTTTACAACCTTGTGCCAGCATGATTTAGGTATGTTCAAGTTGGATAAGGTTGCTCAAGCTGCTTCCATGATGGTCCTATTAGCCCTTTCTGCTTGACCTTTGTTTTGTGAGTGATAAGGTTCACTTAAAATTTGATTGATGTGATGTTTTTGAAGTAGTTTTGAAGCCTATGATTTATAAATTCTGCTCCTCCATCAGAGAAAATATCCTTGGGATATTTTCCTGATTTTCTGTGTTTACTTTCAATCACAAAAATAAGAGTATCCGCGGTGTTGCTTTTGGATTTGAGTAGAAAGCCTGCAATATATCCAGAGTGGGAGTCTATGAGTGTGAGAACGTATCTAAATCCACCTTTTGAGGTTGGGTTGATAAGACCAATAAGGTCCAAGTAGATTTTTTTGAAGCAGCTATGAGCTTTTTGTTGTTCAAGTTTAAATGGCGCGCGGGTTATCTTTGATTTTTCACAGCTGAGACATTCAAATGATTTTTGTTGAAAATCAGTGATCTTGATGTTGAGAAACTTTTCCATTTGAGACAGTCTGGGATGTCCCAGTGTTTGATGAATCACAGAAAGATCTACATTCAAATAATACAAGTTTCTTGCTTTATCCTCCACGTTGATTACAAAGAGATTATTGAAAATGGAACCGGAGAGCAGAATAGAACCTTCAGAGGTCAGCTCAAAGAAATCTGGACATTTTCTCCTGTCGACGCGTAGATTAGCACCTTGACTCATAAGAGACCCTAGCAAGATCAGATTGACCCTTAATTCAGGCACCCAGGCAACATTTGATAGAATTAGGTTGGCATCTTTGGTTAAAAATGCTGCCTTGCCACTTCCCTCAATCATGATAGCTGCGTATTTTTTTCCAGTTTGAATTTTTTTGGTGCCATTGCTTTTTTCAACAAAGGTGAAGGAATCTTGATCAATCATCATATGGATTAAACAACAAGAATCTGATATGAAGCGTTGTTGATTGATTGGTTCTGTAAAGGCATTTGTACTGAGACCGCAGAAGAAACTATAGAAATGTGCTTTGTCTTTTGGCTTGGGTTTGAATTTCTTGGATCCACAATTTGAAGCATTGGCAGCTTTGATTTCAGGAAACTTTAACCAACACAAGGTGGCAGAGTGGGAGGTTATGGTCGGATTGTGTTTTCCATTCTTGCATTGTGGTCCTTAATATAGTGCAACATTTACCGGTTCAGCACATTCTCCTTTGGCAATTGACTTGTTTTTATGTTGTATCAGGTGATTAAGAACCACATTGACCTTCATGTACGTTTTCAAGTGCATGATTTGAGATTTCATGTGCTGCATCAATGAAGGAAACTTGAAAAGTGTGAGATAGGCAATTATATCAGAGGGGAGCTTGATACCAACTTCTTTCATTTCCTTGAGATAAATATTGATAGTCATAACAAATTCTTCAATGTTGTTGTACATCAAGAGATGCAAGAACCTGTTGAAAACACGGGCTCTATTAGCTGACTGGGAGGATGCAAAGTGTTCTTGAGTGGATATCCAGATTAT
The DNA here is from genome assembly GCA_025617555.3 of Puccinia polysora. Taxonomy (NCBI): domain Eukaryota; kingdom Fungi; phylum Basidiomycota; class Pucciniomycetes; order Pucciniales; family Pucciniaceae; genus Puccinia; species Puccinia polysora. The sequence goes on along the minus strand of CM062635.1, from coordinate 33,486,530 downwards.
TTTGGCATTGTCCTTGTTTGTATTGTCAATGATATTGTTCTAAGAGTTTGCATCAAGTTTGGCAAGAATGTGCGCTACAAATTCCTGGTTTGTATCCTCATCCAGACTGTTCAAGTCATTTGCATTCATTAAATCAAATATACCACATAATTTGAAGAGCTTTTTGAATTTTTTTCTCCACATGCTGTAATTGTTGGCAGTTAGGAGCGGTGTTGATTCAATGAGTGAATTGATAGCTAAAGATTTGTAATTGGTATAGTCCCCCCTGGTCCTGGCGTGGATGAGTTTCCCGTTTGATTTATTGTTACAATTGGCGCAGGCTTTTAACCATGATAGAAATTGAATTGGAAACCAAGACCAAGCTAGATTTCATAAAAGGAGAAATGACAGTAAGGATGAGAATTAAAAAGTATGACAAGATTGATGAAAAATTAACAACAGATGACAGGCTGGCTGAGACAAGCAAGTCTTATAAGAAATGATTGAGAAAAGACTTGATGAGAAGCAGCCAGGAGATGATACGCAAAGCCAGTTCAGAAAATCTAGTGTAGGGACAAGTAACTGGGAGAATTCAAGTAAGTACCAGTTTCATCAACAAGTTTCCAGATATTGTTCTTACCAAGATCTGACTGGTTGCTTGTTCATATGATTTGGGGTGTTGAATGAGGTTTGTATTGGGAGATTGAGTTGAGGAATCCGCAAACTTATACAGCGGATTGGTTGGTTGAATTGGTAGATGTTGATTTTAAGATTGAATTGATTGATGTTGGGTTGGATAGAATGATTGAAGAGAGAAGACTGATTTTTTGAAGATTCCTGAGTTGTTTTTTTCTCTATGGCGTTGATTGAATTGAGTGGTGGATGAAGTGTTGCAATACAGTGCGTGGGATGAATGAGCCAGAGAGCGCAAACACAGCGGGCAATAAAAAACATGAATGATGCGCATGAAAGGGCTTTTCAGACAAAACAATGTATTGTGAAGTTTTTATAGAGATAGATGAAGACACAGATGAAAAAAAATGATCTGAGAGAGATAGAACACATCAGAAAGAATAATATGAAAGTAAACAGAAAAAGAACGAAGTAAGAAGAAAGAAGTCAGAACATCAACACAAATATGCTGGTGATTCTGTTCACCAGAAGGGTATAGCCTTCAATAAACTATTCAAGTAACAATATTTGAATTTTAAACAGTTTTTTGCAGAGGCTAGTTCTAGCATAGCAAAGTTTAAGTCATCAGGAATTAACATGGATCCTGAGTTTTTGTCAATCTTAATCCTTCAGAAGCTACCAAAGGAGTTTGATTCTTTAGTCAGAATTATTTCTCAATTGGATACTCTTCCTGGGGAGGAGGATGTGCTGAAGAGGATTGAAAAGGATGATCTTCAGTTCATGATGAAGGGGGGTTCTTGAACAGCCCTTGTTGGAAAGATTGGAAAATCTTGCAAGAAGGCAAAAGAGGATTTTTCCAAGGTATTATGCTATAATTGTCAGGATAAGGGGCACTATGCTAAGAATTGCAAGGAGGCCAAGAAGAGGAAGAAGTTGAAAGAGAATTACAAGGAGGTCAATCTCACTACTGAAAAAATTGCAATGGTGGCATTTGATGTTCCAATGGAAATGGTTGTTGGGGAAGAAGGTACCAACAAAAAGTCCAAAATTGATGAGTATCAAGAGATGGACTTGATTGATTATGAAGTGAGTAATCTTAACCTCAAAGATGAGAACTTATCAGCAACTGATGAAGCTTCTTTCCTATTAGGAGGATTGAAGGAGAATATTCTTGTTTTGATTGATTCTGGTTTTACAGATCACATGTTCTTTGAACCAGTTTTATTTTCAAATCCTAGTGATTATGATGGGGTTGTAAATATGGGTCAGAAAGGCAGAACAATTTAGATTAATGGAATTGGAAAAGTTATTCTTGCAAATCACTTGGGTTTGAAATTTATTTTGAGAAAGTGTGCTATGTACCAGAGTTGCCTTATAACCTTGTGTCTCTTGGAGTGTTGTGGAAAAAAGGTTTCCAGATTTGTTATCTTAAAGAAGATTGGTTTTTTATTAATGTGGACGGGAGAAATGTTCTTAGTGGACAAGTTTTGAATAAGCTTTTGTGTGCAAGATTGTTCAAAATATCAGCTCTGAGCATTGTTTCTCACAATAGAAGTGGCCATAAGGTAAAGGACAGCAACTGTGAGAGTCATACCTTGGGGGCTAAGACTAGAAATGTGTTCTCAAAGAGTATAGATTGCACTGATGTTCCTAGAGAGGAATTTTCCGTTGATTTGGCAGGGCCATTCACACCGGAGTCCCTTGGTGGGGCAAGATACTTCATCAATTTATTTGATACTGAAAGTAATTATGTTTGGGTTAAACCAATTTGATCTAAGGATTGAACCACAGAGGAGGTTTCTTTAATATTCAAAGTCCAGAAACAGAATGGTCTAATGAAAGAGATCAAGAGGGTTTTTACCAATGGAGTTTGTGAATTTATGATTAAAGAGTTTGAGAAGTTATTGAAAGATTACGGTATCATTCATATAGTCACTACTGCAAGTACCCCACAGAATAATGGAATAGTTGAGAGAATGAATAGGACTTTACTGGACAAGGTCAAAACTATTATGTCTCAATCTGGTCTACCAAAGTTCTTATGGGCTGAGTTGATGTGTACAGTCTGTCTGTTGCACAACATTGTAAGTGTTAATGGGAAGAGTCCTCATTATCAGTTTTGGAAGTTGTACCTCAAAACATCACACCTAAGAACAATTGGTTGCTTGGTGTATTATGGTGTCCACCATAATGAGATGGTTGGAAAATTGGTCCCTAGAGCTAGAAAAGGGGCACTTGTAGGCTATGATTTCATAAGTAAATTGTATAGGATCTATTTTGCAGGGACAAGAAAGGTTATCCGTAGTAGGGATGTAAAATTTGATGAAAGTACCTTCCCACTCAAAAGGGATGAAGATTTTGTTGCAGGAACATTGTATGCTCAATGAAGTCCTAGAGTTGAGTTCAGAAAAGGGTAAAAGGGTTAACCCAAATAGCTTTGGCCAAGCTATGCATTCTGATGAGAGAGCCAACTGGAAGAGTGCTATTTTTGAGGAATTTGATTCTCTAGAGAATAATAGTGTCTTTGAAGTAGTTAAGCAGGATTCTGTTCCAAAAGGAAAGACCATTGTGGGGTCTAGATTGGTGTTAAACAAGAAGTTTGAAACAAATGAATTTTTGAAGAGGTTCAAAGCTAGATGAGTTGCACAGGGCTTCAAGCAGAGAGAGGGTATTGATTACCAAGAAATTTTCTCACCAATTGGAAGGCTTTCCACCTTCTGGTACATCATTGTTCTGGAAGTGGAGTTGGGTGGAGAAATCAGACAAGCTGATTTTGTAACAGCATACTTTAATGCAGAACTTGGAGAGGAGGAGACTGTTTATATTTCAATTCCTGATGGTTTTTGTGTATGGTTAGTAGAGAATAAACCAGAAACCATGATGAAAATCTGTGTTAGAAGTTTTCTTTCAGCAGATAAAGCAGAATATGTCCTCAAGATGTATAGATCCCTGTATGGATTGAAGCAAGAAGCTAGGTCATGGTATAATAGCATGAGTGAGAAACTGATACAGATTGGTTTCAAGACGTGTGAGGCCAACCCTTGTCTTTTTTGAAGAAGGATGCAATTTTTTTTGTATGGGTTGATGACATTATCATTTTTGGAAATGCTAAAGAGAGAGTCATGGAGACACTCAAAAATGAATTCAAGATAAAAGATCTTGGACTGGGGCAACAGGTGCTAGGAATGAAAGTCAGTAAGAGCAAGAATGGTATTAAGTTAGACCAGAGCCACTAAGTAGCAGCTCTTCTTAAGCAATATGGCTTAGAAGATGCAAAGGAGTTTGGTACTCCCATGCAGTCAAAAATTTGTTTGGAGACGTCTACAGATGAGGAGTATCTGGATTTTGTTCAATCAGGGAACAACTACAGGTCAGCTATTGGATTGCTTAATTATTTGGGGCAATTTAAAAGGCCCTATATGGCCTTTGCAATTGGTGTCTTGTTGCAACACTTAAAGAAGCCAATCATGAGGCATTGGTCAGCGTTTAAGAGAGTTATGAGGTACCCTAAAGGAACGCACAGTCTGGGACTGTTGTTTAAAAAGTCAGCAAACTTTGATTAGGTTGGTTATTCAAATGCAAGTTGGGCAGATGGTGTCAGCCTCCTGGATGCCAAGAACCTTTCTATCCTTTAGCTACCAGAGGTGATATTGTAAATAATACATATATTATTTAATAATTGCAGCAACAATACGTAGAATACTTGGATTAAGCTTATTGCAAGGTTAAATGGTTTGGTTATTGTTTCTTGTTTCAAATCAAAATTGATTATTAAATATTTATAGAGGGGCCAAAATTATATTGGGGATCTTTAATACCTCTCTTCAGGGATTTCAGTATGAAAACACATAGTCCTGGTTACTTTGGGTTCTTTAGTTTAAAGATTATCATACCCAAAGATAATATGTATATAAAATACACAATGGAGTGGTAGGGCCTTTTAGCCAAGCTGCCACGACAGAGAAAGGATAATAAGACTCACTGGTATATTATTAAATCCTTTGGGTATCTTTTTGGGACAAGTACTGATGGGTTAAACCTGTATACTGGGGTTATAAGGTTTTCCAGCAGTTTTAATTGATAAAAAGAGTTTTGAAGACGGATATTACTGATCAGACATTGCCATAAATCACTTACTTATCTCTTATAAGTATTTGATTACCTTGGCACAGCGTTGGATATGAATATTACTGGGTCTGTGCCCAACAACATCCTCAAAAGAGCTCTTTATTTATAGTTTTTGGGGTCCCAATATGGTCCTTCTGAGGGTTGTAGGTGCTCAAAGGGACGGACACTAAGGCTAGCAGGGTAACCAGGGGTAGCCTGTCATGTGCCCTTGGTGCTATAGCCCGGGTAGCATCTAATTCCTTATGGTATGGGAATTATTCTACCTTATAATGGACATTAAGACGTATGAATAACACTAATCTGTCCTATTTATGTATTATTTAATTCATTATCCTTAGTATATGTTCCCTGTAATATGATAATTATATTATTAGACATCTCCACGGACATTTTGATGTCTGGTAAGTTTGCATTATGTATCATATAACTGGAGTAAAAGGTCATAATATTGTTTTCACTCTTTATCTACGAGTTCTAGTTGATTTGCTAAGATAATTACTTAAAAAGATAAGTCATGAGAATTCATGTAATACTATTACATCATTATCTTCCTTATTGTGGCACAAAAATGTTGATGTATATTAATTCTCATAAAAGTATATTAAAGTATTTTAATGTATTTTTTTAAGCTGTCATTGTCTTTTTTTCGACATTCTTGATTCTTTGAATTATATTAAATAAAAAATATGTGTAAAGATTATTTAGGTATTTTTATATAATATTATGTATATTGAGACAGTCTACTATCCACAGGAAACTTTATTACATATGTAACAAGTTCCCGTGTATGTTGTAGCCTGTTTACGCGGTACCCAGGCCGCCTGTCACTATGTCAGCCCGTAGTCCCGCGGCTGCGTACTTGTCAGAGGCCCGGGGCTGCATACACGACTCTGACGGGTTGACACGGCTGTATCTCAGCTGCGCGGGGATGCTGTGGCTGCCGCGGCTGCGTGCGGGAATTGTGACAAAACACATTTCCGCCCGTAACTCCTTAAATATACACAAAAACTCAATTCTGGCTTATTTTTAGGCGTGAAAACTATACATGACAATGTGTGTGATATATTTAATTGGCCAAAAAGCTCAATACTGGAGCCGTAGTATTTTGGTTCTTTTTTCCTTAATTATTTAAAAATATAAGGAGTTGGATTTCAAGGGTGGGGTCAGTGAGTGCCCTACCTTATTTTGAATGGAGAATCCATTTCTGTAATAATATTAATGCTTTTCCTACTCCTTCTTTGGTTATTTGTATTATTATTATTTTTATGTTATTTTAGTTACTTTTGCAGCTTGCTCTGCAATTGTAGCAAGCTGACAGATGGTAACACTAGGGAATCAACAAGTGGTTTTGTATTCTTCTTAGGTAAGAATCTGGTGTTGTGGTTGCCCAAGAAGGTATCAGCAACAAGTCTTTCATCAAAAGAGGCTGAGTATAGAGCTTAATTAGCAGCTTCACAGGAAGAAAAATGGTTGAGGAAAGTCTTAGAGGATAAAAATAAGCCACAAGGGTTTGCGTTTTTGTATTCTGATAACCAGAGTGCCATTGTGTTGGCGCAAAACCAAGTTTTCCATTCAAGAACAAAAAATATCAATGTTCACTATAACTATATTTGTGATGCGGTTAACTGCAAGGAGATTGTGCTGAGTTACATGCCTACTGGAGCAATTATTGCAGATATCTTGACTAAGGATTTAGATGGGAACAAGCATCAAGGCTTTGTGACTAATATGTGAATTTCACCCCTTTTGGATTAATGAGGTGTGTTAAAATACGTAAGCACTTACGCATGTGCTACATATGAGTGTAATCCAAATGGGATGTACATGAGGGCCTCTGCGGCCCATTGGACACACACACGGACTATACGTTCCTGTGTGCATGTCATGGATTTGGGGAAAATGGCCTCAAAAAGCATGAAACAGGCCTATTGGTACACAGGCCCTAACGGGCCTGGTGGGTTATATGGGCAAATACAGCCAGATGGGCTTGTATGGGCATAATTGGGCCCAAGGTTCATTTTGGACATACTTGGCCAGACAGGCTGGCCCGTCAAAGTATTTTAAGCTCACCTTTTGGGCTTGGGTGCGGCCCATTGGGGCCGCAGACTGTGTTGCAGCCCATTTGGGGCTGCCGCCTGTGTTGCGGCCCGCTTGGGGCGGCTTTTTTCGCTTAAAGCCCGTTAATGGGGCCCAACGGCCCTCTCAGGGCCATTGTAGGGGGCAGGGGGACTCAAAATGGAGCCCCCCTACCCCAGTTGTGGCTACCAAGCTGTTTGGTGGCTGCAGGGCTGGTGGCCCCACCTCCTTCCCTTCCCTTTTCTTGCCATTGTGAGGAGGAGAGGGAGAGCTGGCTGGATGGAACCAGCCAGCAAACAGTTGCAAGGGGCAACCAGTCATGGTGGGGGGACTTGATCACCCCCCCACCAATATTCATGACTAGGCTGGTTGCATTGAGGCAACCGGTGGTGGGGGGCATTGACCACCCCCCCACCATTGAAGGGGAGCTTCCCACCCCCCTTTACCAATGGGGAGGAGCAACGGGCTGGAGGGGACTTAACCACCCCCCAGCCAACCTACCATGATGGTGCCCTGGGGGCATCAACCTCCAGGGCCCCTGGTAGGGGGATTTTACCGCCCCTCCAGGGATTTGAGAGAAAGAGGGGGGGGGCAGAATGTCCACCGGTTACACCTCCCCTATGTGTGTCTGAGACCAGACCCAGGTGTCTCCTGGGTCCCACCTGGCCATTTTTATGGCCAGGTGCTGTTTGCATGAGGCAACCAGCCAGCATGTGAGGTGAAAGGCCGGTTTTAATGGACAACTGGCCAGGGTTATGAACAGCTAAGGGGCTGTTTCAGCCCCATTGAGGTGGAAACACCGGAAATAACCAGAAAAGGTTGGTTGTAAGGGTACAGGGACTGATGCCATGCGGGCTGATTTAGCCCAAACCAAGTAACAAGGCCTGTAGAGCCTGTAGAGCTCTTTTGGAGCGGAAAATTTGCCTTTTGGCTTGTTGTATCATGGGCTCACAAGAGGGCAATCTTTTGTACTTAAGGAGCTCTTCTCCCTTCTGTTTTCCATGATCCATTCATCATCTGATTGAATTCATCACCAATATCATCCAACGTATTTCCCCATTGTGAGAGCCCATCAGCAATTATTGACACAAGGTGTCCAGAATCAATTTTGCTTTAAATACTGCTCATTTGCCTAAGCTAATTTCTGGCCATAATTATAAAATTCCTTCCATTCGCTGCCATTCTCCCCACATATCTTTATTAGTGCATCTTTTATTGCCTTGTGGCCCCTTTCAATCATTCCCTGAGCCTTTGGATTATAAGGGGTGACTATTCTGAGGTTTGATCCCACCTTCTTCATGGCTGACTGGAGCTCCCTTTTGAATTATCCTCCCCCATCTACTGTTACTTCCTTGGGGATTCCATATCTATAGATCCATTCAGATAGAAACCAAGTGTCTAAGTTTCTTGAAGTGAGACAAGTCAGGCACATGTTTTATGTTCACCCTGAATAATCATCCCTGGATACCACCAAATACTTCCACTTTCCTGCCTTAAAATGCACTTCATCCATTGCTAACCTCTGAAAAATGGTGTTAGTAAGAGCTGCCTTGCCTTTGTCTTTCTGCTAGAGATGGTTTCTCTTCTGAAATGATTCACGGGTTGGATCCCATTTCCTAGTAATCTCTTTCATTCCTTCCCACCAAAAAATAAGCTTGATCCTTCTGTATGTCTCTCTTGTACAAGTTAATTGGTAGCAGGTTGAGAAGGTGCTACGTGAAGGGAAGAGAAAGTTGGGTTTCTACCATAAAGAGTTTGGAAGGGCGACTATTTTGTGGAGGAATGAGTGGAGTTGTTGTAGGCAAACTTGGCTAGTGGGAGCCATTGCAACCAGTCGTCTTGTTGATAGGCAACATACATTCAAAGATATTGTTTGGGAATCTGATTAACTTGCTTGGTTTTCCCATCCGTTTCCAGGTGGTACGCCGTTGATAAATTGCAAGTGATCTTCAAATGTTGGCATAGCAAGGTCCAGAAGCTCAAGAAAAACAGAGATCCACAATTGCTAACTATATTATCAGGCAGAAAATGTTTCAAAAATAAATATTCTATGAACAAGTTAGCTAAGTATTCTGAAGAGGCCGTCACATTACTGTGCAGAAATAAAGCCATCTTTGAGAAGCAATCTACTACTACTAGAATAGCATTGTATCCACTAGAAGAAGGTAATTGAGAGATGAAATCCACAGAAAGCAAGTGCCAAGGATGAGGTGGAATTGGAAGTGGCTGGAGCAGCCCATACTTCCGGTGTTTTGAGGACTTGTTACAATTGCAATCATAGCATGCGCTGTAGAGACTCCTGAGGGATTATATAAATAAAAGTAGCAAATAGCTTGCTGGCAGTCCTTGAAGGGGAATTTAGTATTACTTCTACTCCTTTGGAGTATCAGTATATACTAAGAGTGGTTTTGAATTGCCTGCCCTTTTAGTACTATAGTAATTCTGCACAATAATTAATTTAAATTAATGGCTGGTTTCTTTGAGACTTAATATAGGTCTCAGATCAGACCTAGATTAATTATTAACTGTGATATTGGTAGGATTTGTTGAAGAATAGACCAGATGTATTGGACTATTGGCTAATTTATTGATCAGATATGTCTGATCTTAACCAATACCCCAATATTAAAAGGTTCAAGGGTTTATCAAAGGGCTTCTTCAGGAGAGGACCCAAGGATGGGTTAACCCACAGGGGACTGGGTAGAGGAAAAGTTTGGTGGTTGCTTTTGTTTGTGCTCTCTTTCTTTGTAAGGGTTATTTATTAATTGAAGGGTGGTTTTTTTTTAATTTGGTGCTGAATATTTAGGTCACAGAAGAACCCTTATTCAAGCACCTGTTGGGTGGTTTAATTGATTAAAGGTGTGTTATAACTTGGTTTCTGATTTCCTGTTTCCTTTATAATTGGTTCACTGATATTTTATCTGGGTAGGTACCACAGATGGGTACTGATAGAGTGGAGTGAGCTGGGGTGGTATGAGGATGGGATGTGCCAGATGGCATGAGATGGGATGAGTGATACAACTTGGATAGGGCAGAGAGGCCCTCCTTAAATAGACAAATCCTGCCCCCAGGGGTGCTCAAGCCTGCCCCTGAGGGTTCTCCCTGTTCTGGTGAGGAACAGTGAGATAAAGTTACATGAGGCATTTCTGCTGGTTGGAAAAGGCTTGTACAGTTACATGAGGCATTTCTGCTGGTTGGGAAAAGCTTGTACAGTTCCATGAAGCATTTCTGCTGGTTTTGAAAAGCTTTTACAGGGGTTTCATGCATGCACAGCCTTCCATAGATTGCTGTGTAGTTCAGATAAGATATTTTTCTGTGCTGTACTGGTAGTTTATTCAGTGCTACTTGATTCTACCAACATGTATTGCTGTGAAATACTGTTGGTTTGTTTGGTTCTGGTTAAGGCTGGTTCCACTTCCTCCTACATATATTGCTCCTGTATACTTCTGCACAGACTCTTGAATGTGTATTTGCTGCATGTTTGTTTGGTTCTTGCTTGAGACTGGTTTGACTTCCTCCTGCCTATATTTCTCCTGTATACTTATGCACAGCCTCTTGTATGTGTATTTGCTGCATGTTTGGTTCAGGTGACCAGATCTGACATGCTGCACTGCCTCCTGTATCTGTATTGCTGTATTCTGGCTGAGGTGACTGGATCTGGACTGGTTACACTGCCTCCTGGATCTGTATACTGTATTCTGGATGAGGTGACTGGATCGGGAATGCTTCACTGTCTCCTGTGTCTGTATGCTGTATTCTGGATGAGGTGACTGGATCTGGCATGCTCAATGAGGTGACTGGATCTGGCATGCTGCACTACCTCCTGTGTCTCTATGCTGTATTTTGAGGGTTTGAAAGGTATGTTTTTATGCCTTCCACAGAGCTGTGACACCTGGTTGGGTATGAGTTTGCCATAGTTGAAGGGTTCTTTGGCTGTATCTTCTAATCCATGAGAGATAGAGGGGTACTTTGGCTGAGTGAATATGGGTTATTTGTGATGTAGAATCCATTTCTGAGGTTAATTTGAGGGTTTGAGCTGTTGTTACACTAGAAAAGTGAGTCTGATGGCTATAGGACAGTTTTGGTCTATGACAGCGCTAAAATAGTCTTTTACTTCTTTGGTCATACCAGGCCAGTAGAAGTCTTGTGCAATCAATTGGTAGGTTTTATCCTGCCCATGATGACCAGCAAGCGGAGAATTTTTCCATGACTCAAAGATATCTAACTTAATTCAAGAATTATCTGGTAGTAATATAAGATTATCATAGACTAAGAAGTCATTATTGTCAATACTGTAACTACTATCTAATAAGTTCACACTTTTGCAAAGTTTGATGCACTTGGGGTCGTTGCGTTGAGCTTTTTGGAGTTCAGAAGCCAAATCTTGTAAGTGAGCAATGATTGAACTGATTTGGGCAGATTGGGTTGAGAAGAGTGTCCTAACGTTTTCAGGGTTATTTTTGGCAAAGGTGTTCCCCCTCCTGGGTAAACTTTGTCCCAACGTGATAAAGCATCAGGAACTACCGCTTGTTTCCCAGGGTGGTACATGATTGTAAAGTGGAACTTGAAGAGGTATTTGGCCAATTGTGCCTGTCTACGTGTGAGGACTTTTGAGCTCATGAAATACTTAAAAGAATTATGATCAGTAAAAACCTCAAAGGATTCTCTAAGGCTAATGAACGCCATTTCTTTAAGCAATAAAAAATTGCAACAAGTTCCTAGTCATGAATCTCATAGTTAAGCTCCGCAGCGAGCAACTTGCAAGACTCAAAAGCTACGGGGTGAAAGAGAGAAGTGGAGGAAGAGAACTGCAAGATTACTCCTGCAATCGCATAGTCCCTTGTGTCTGTTTCGACAATAGTGCGAGCCAGCTTGTTGAAGTGAGCAAGTATTGGAGCAGTTGTGAACGCTTTCTTCAGAGCTTTGAACTCCAAAGCAGCTTTTTTGGTAAAAACAAAAGGAGTGTCTTTTTGAAGAAGGTTAGTAAGATTCACGGTTTTTTTGGAGTAAACCTCAATGAATCTCCTATAAAAATTACTGAAACCAAGGAAAAATTGAAGGGATTTAACGGAAGAAGGTGGGGGCCAGTCCAATATGCGTCTGCTTTTGGCTGGGTCCATCAATAGTCCTTGCTGCAAGACTAAGACACCTAGAAACCAAAGGGAAGAGGAATGGAATTTGCACTTAGAGGCTTTTGCAAACAGTTCATTCTTGCAAAGTCGCTGCAGCACCTCTCACACATGTGCAATGTGATCTTGGAGGTTCCTTGAGTAGACTAGTATATCATTTAGATATACCACAAGGTATTTACCTACAAGATTGGAAAAAATGTTGAAAAGTGGAAGGAGCGTTACAGAGGCCAAAAGGCATGACGGTATACTCATAACTGCCAAACCGGGTTATCATCGCGGTAAAATAATCATGACCTTTCATAATGCAAATTAGGTTATAGGCACCTTGAAGATCTAAATTTGAGAAATAAGCAGCTCCATTGAAGAGGGTGAGGAGATGTGACATAGGCGGTACTGGATAGGCATTCTTCAGGGTTACCTGGTTCAGTTTCCTGTAGTCAACACAAAGGCAAAGTCCACCGTCCTTTTTTGGAACAAATAGGACAGGTGAACCGGTATTCAAATTGCTTGGTTGAAGAAATCCTTTTGCTACATTTTCCGCAATGTGGTCTTGAAGCGCAATTGATTCTTGCGTCAAGAGAGAGTAAACTGGTCCTGGTTCCAGAGGTGGGCCAGTAAGTTCAATCTTGTGATTGTAAGAACAGGATGGAGGCAGTTTATCTGCTCTTGCAGCCAAGAAGACGTCAGCAAAGTCATGATAAACTGAAGGTCAATACTCTTGAATGATATCTAAATCTTCAATCTTGTCATCTTTGAGCACCAGATTTGAGGTGCTTGCATTGTGCAAGAGGATTTGGGAGCTCAAGATACACCTTTTGGTTGGTTTCTGTTTCTCTTCAAAGGAACAGGAAAGAGGTAAGCTGGATAGGTAAGCAATGACTCCTAAACCTGAAGAGGGAACTTGGGAATAGAGGTCAGGATATTGCAAATCTCCTGGCAGAAAAGTGTCATCCAACTCAATGACAGTGTCAGGTAGGCTGTTTAATTCCTGTTTGACGGAAAGATTAGCGTTCTGGGGGTGCGAGGTTCAAAGGTTAATTACCCCCTCTTGCCAATTCACATCCGGATTCCAGTAAACTAGAAAATCATGGCCTAGAATGGTATCATCCATTTTGGGTATAGCCAAGACAAATAAATCCCATCCAAAGCTGGGGAAGTTGGAGAATTCAAAGGTCCATTTTTCCTTTTGGGAGACCCAACAAGATGGTTCAGTTGCACTACTTACTAAATAGATAGGAAATTTATCTATCTTGGAAGGCGTAAGATTTTTGGAAGTGGCGAAAGATTCACTGATGAAGGAAACATTAGTGCCAGAGTCAAGTAAGACTTGAAAAGGGTTGTTGTTGGAATGGAATAGGATAAATCTCAAACCAGGAGCACCTAGTGACTCGCAAGTGCAAATATTTACTTGCGGTGATTTAGATAATGTGTAACTTTCCTTGCAAGTATCAGAAAAACTACAAGCTAATTTTTTGACTGCTTAGCCACTTCACGCACTAACCGCTTTGCACAACTTTCAATATCATGTTTTCCTCCACAATAAATAAACAACCCATTCTTCTCCCTCCGTAGCCGTTCCTCGTTCCGTAGCATCCCGGTTTCTTTGTCCAAGAACTTTGGAGTTTTGGTGACGGTTTTCCCTTTTGAGTTGGAGTTTGAGGTTGGGGGTTGGTTTAGATGGTTTTGGGTTCCTTGCATTTTGCTTTGAGGAGTCATCCACCCTTGGAGCCAAGGTGGACAGTCCATGGTTGTTTTGCCAAGAGCTATTCTTGTCGTGATAGCCATTATCAAGCTCAATCACTCAATTGATTAGCTGCTGGAGCAAGGTTGTCTTATGAACCCCAACTGCAAGCTGTTCAATTAAGTGTGCTGGTAGACCCTTTTGGAAATGGAATAGAAGAGCGGCCTCTTTCCACTGGATGCAAGACTGCAAGTTTTGAAACTGAGAGATATAAACGGAAGCTCTACTATTTTCCTTCATAACTAGACTACTAAGTTTGTATTTGGTGTTTCAAACTTCACTGGGGTTGCCAAACAGGGTGAAAAGTTGTTGCTCAAACCTGTCCCAATTGTTGAGAATACACGTGGGACTGTTGCTGGACAAAAGTTCAAGGTACGGTTTGAACCACTGCAAGGCTCTACATCCTAAGAAGGATGAAGCATACATAACTTTATTCCTATTGGAAGGGAAATTTTTGGAGTTTTTTGAAAAGATGATTTCACAAGAATGTAGGTAGGAGCTAAGCTTATGAGGTTGTTCTCCTGTAAAGTGATAGGGTTGCTTCATGCGTGGAGTGCAAAAGCTAGGAGTACTTGGGTTAGATTGCGGGTGTCAGCTCTCTGATACCAGGAACCTTGCAGTCCTTTAACTGAAAAGAGTGATAAAAGAATTTGGAGCAATAATATTCCAAAGAATAAACACTTTACAGCTCCAATAATAATATGGTAAGAGCAAGTGCAAGGTTTAATTGGTTTGGTTATAAATATTTTGAATATAATATAAAAAGAGGGGCCACAGTAATATACTACTGGGGGTCTTTACAGACTTGTCAACCTCTCCTCAAGGGGCCTCCTTAGGCAGTTTATAACCTTGGAATGAAGATGGGTGCCTTCTAAGGCCTTATCCACTAATTTGGGCGGGCAAAACAGCACAAAAACCCAGAGCAGGAATTGAACAACTTACTTGGGAAGTAATCTACAGAAATCCTGCAAAGATTCAGGTAAGAAGCTTCAGAACAGATGGGGTTGGTGGCTGGTTCAAACTTCTGGTTGTTGATAGTTATTTAGAAAATAATAATAATAAAACTTCAGACTAGATCATAAATCACTTGCTTTCTTCTTGATAAGCACTTGACTAACAATGACACAATTTCTGATTTCTAATAATAATATTTCTGATAACTGATGGATGAATGATGGATCCAAAGAGCAAAAAGAGCTTGTTTAAATACTCCTTTTTGGGTGCTTGAGGGCCTCTAGAAAGGGTATTATCTATGGGCTGAGGCTAGGGGGGCAGTCGGGGCAAGTTTGGCACGTCCTCAAGGTGCTGTTAGCCTGCTGGCCTTAGATCTGTCAAGGAACAGCTCCTTTTTAGCTGCAGGATCTTTTAATCAACAGATTAATCATTTTTCTTATCCTGCACTGATCCTCAATTTGTACTGTAAGTACTGGTCCAAAGTGAGCAGACGTGGATGTTTATTGATTCTCCATCATCTGCTGATTCTGTATGTAATTTGTAATAATTTTTGCGACCACTCCTTGTGTAGGTTTGTGGTCTTTGAAGGTTCTGATTAGCTCATGATGTGGTGAGTCTGGATCTTTATTTAATTAATAAAAAATACTAAAAATTAGTTAATAACTAATTTTAATGAACTTTTAAGGTTTTTAAACTATGATCTACGCTTGTGTGGTAGCTTTACATGTGTAGAGTAGATCCTACTATGTTGTAGCTCCTCTGAGCGGTACCTGGCTGTCAGACTGATCACAGCAGGGTAGGCGCGGGGATCAGTCCATTCCGATGCGCGCGGGGACTGATCCGCTGCGCGCGACAGCAGGTTAGGTGCGGGGAACAGTCCATTCAGATGCGCGCAAGGACTGATCCGCTGCGCGCGTGACTAGGTCATGGGATTACCTGCCGGCGGGAGGGATCAACTGCGCGCGGCAGTTTGGGTGCGCGGGAGTCCAGCGCTGTAGGGACGCGGGGTTGCGTGCGGGAATTGTGAAAAAACACAATTCCCCGTGTAACTCCTGAACTACACACAACACCTGGATTTTGAATGAAATTTAGGTGTGAAACCTATACATGACATATGATGTGAAATATTGAAATGGCCAAAAGGTGCCATATTGATGCCGTGGTCATTTACCATTTTCTTTTAAATTAATTAAAAAATATAAGGAGTAAGAATTCAAGGGTGGGGTCAGTGAGTGACCCTACTTTATTCTGGGTGGGGAATCCATTTCTGCAATAATATTTATGGATTTCCAACTCCTTCATTTAATAATAATTTTATTTAATTATTTTTTGTTCTTTTTATTTTTGTTAATATTGTTGTTGCTTTGTCAGGTTGCTCTGTGCTAAGTAGCAGGCTGACATTCCCCCACTCCAAGATATGACTATATCTGAAAAAAGAATTTCGGGGCTCAGTGTCTTTTACTGGCTCTGTAGTTTCTCAGGTGTATAGGTCCATCTGGAATGTTATTTTCAGGTAGCCATTCATCTTTATTGACTGATTCTCCTTTGTATCTGACTAAGTAAAGTCTAACATCTTTTCCTTGGATCCTTTCTTTTTTATCTTTAAGGATTTTACTGACTTTTCCTTTGTCCTTCTCAGGCTCATCTAAGACTGGTATTTCAGGTGAAGGGGTCTTTTCACCTTCTCTGGGATGGTAGTGTTTGACAAGGCTAACTGGGAAGACTAGGTGTTTCCTAGAGAGTTCATTACTGAGGATGACTTCTACGGCATTCTTACCATGGATTTTATTGATAGTGAAAGGCCCAACAAAGGCTGGTCTGAGTTTTCTGTTTCCAGCCAAGTTATTGAAATTGGTGGTTGAAATTAGAACTTGATCTCCTGATCTGAAATCAGGTTCTTTGTGAGTTTTATCCCACCTCTGTTGGTTGTATTCAACAGCATCTTGTACACACTTGGCAGAGTGCTTATTTGCCATATCTATCATGCTTTTGAAGTCCAGTGATGTTGTATGGATATTAGTTAACTCCTGATTGAGATTATCCTTGGGTAATTTGGGGATCCATCCTCTTTCCAGTACGTAAGGAGCCTCTTTGGTAGTAGAGTGTTTAATACTGTTATAGGCCATTTCTAGTGCAGGTAAAAGGCTAAGCCAGTCATGGCAGTATCCGTCTGTATTTTTGTACTCCATCCAAAAGCAACAGAACCTTCTGAGCATGTCCTCTAGAGTCTGGATCATTCTTTCAGCTAATCCATCTGTCTGAGGGTAATAAGCTGTAGAAAAGGCTAAGGTAGTTCCTAACATATCATGGAGGTTTCTCCGGAATTCAGGTGTGAATTTGGGGTCTCTATCACTGATAATAATCTTAGGAATTCCTACATCAGCAATTAGTCTGTTCCAGAAGAGTAAGGCTACTTCCATAGCTGTGTATTCCTTATGGTTAGTTAGAAACTTGGCTTTCTTAGAAAATCTGTCTACAATAACCAGGACTGAGTTGTAAGAGTAAGCTCCTCCAGGGGGCAGTCCAGTTACAAAGTCCATGTTGATAACTTCCCATCTTTTCCTGGTCTCAGCTATCCTTTGGAGTAGTCCAAACCTTTTCCAAGTGGTCCTGTTGGACTTCTGACAGATTTCACAGCTTGAAACATACTTGATAGTGGAGTCTCTCCAGTTGATCCACCAGGCAGTCTTCTTTACTTTATCTAGGGTTCTATCAGTAGACAGGTGAGCAGAAGAGCAATTATCATGACATTCAGCTAAAACAAGTTTGATATGCTCTGTTTTGGTCAAGACTATAACACTAGAGTGTTTATGAAAGTAATATACTAGGCCATCCCACAGTGTGAATCTTCCTTCTTTATAGGATTTCAGCAGGGGTTCAGGTAAACTGTTGATGAGTTCAGATGGAGGTGAAGCACTTTCTATGATGTTAATCAAAGTCTTCATGTCAGAGTTGTATGCTTCTCTGATGGAGCTGAACAGTGATTCATCTAGTTCACATATGTGAATTCCTATTATGGGAGCTTCAAGATTAAACAGGTTAATGTTAAGTATAGGAAATATATCATGATCTTCTAGGTCATGAGCAGGATTGCTAGTATCATTTTGTAGAGCATTTCTGCTAATACTGTCAGCGTTATGATGTTTAACTCCAGCTTGGTGGACTATAGTCATCTGACCTCTGTACTGTTGTATTGCTATCTGCCATCTTAACATATGCCTGCTAGGAGTTTTCATGTTCATGAGATTTCTAACAGCATTGCAATCAGTGATCACCACAAAATTTGTATCTTGCAAAAAAAATAGTGGAGTTTTTCTAATGCCCATACTAGAGCAAGACATTCCATTTGGCTGGCACTATATCTTTTTTTTTAATTATCTTTGACTTTTCTAGATATGAAGAGTATAGGTTTCTCTACTGGTTTATCCTCTTCTATTGCTTCTTGGTGTAATGCCGCTCCTAATCCTTCCATGCTGGAATCTATGTAAAGTTTGAAAGGTTTAGAATAATCAGGTTGTATCAACATTGGGGCAGTAGTCATAGCTACTTTGAGCTCCTTGTAATTCTTCAATCTTTCATGAGTCATTTCAAACAAAGTGTTGTTGTTGCAGATCTCATATAAACACTTTGTGAGGTTAGCAAATTTAGGTATGTACTTCCTGTAGTAGCTGCAGAAGCTTATAAAGGATAAGAGTTCAGTTTTTTTCTGGGGCATAGGTCTGTTCATTACTGCTGCTATCTTACTTTGGTCAGCAGTTAAATTGACTCCAGAAACAATATGTCCCAGAGCTTTGAGTTCTCCGTATCCACAGTTGCACTTTTCCATAGATACTTTTAATCCTACTTTGGAGATGGTTCTAAGTACTAGCCTTACTTTATCCATGTGAGTATCCCAATCATCTGAATAAATGATAACATCATCTATGTATACCATCATCCAACCTAGCCTGATGAAAATTCCTTAGACTGTATCCATCATTCTTTGGAAATGGGAAGGAGCATTTTTAATACCAAAGGGCATTCTGATATACTCATATATTCCTAAATGACATATGATTCTCATAAATTTCTTACTATCAGGACTGATAGGTATTTGGTGAAAGCCTTTCAACATGTCCATAGTAGTAATGAACTTAGCTTTAGAAAGATTATGTAGAGCATGGTCAATCCTTTGGATAGGATAATAGTTGGCTTGGGTGTAGTTGTTGAGCATTCTAAAGTCTCCAACCATCCTAGACTTATCATTGTGCCAGGCTATTATCACAGGTGTAGTTACGTCTACTTGCTCATTATGCCCTACTTTCCTTAAGACTTGTAAGTCCACTAGTTCTTGGATGTGGTCTTCTAGAGCAGTCCTAGATTTTGGACTAGAAGGGTAAGCTGGTCTTCTGAGGTTAGAAGGGTAAGGAGGTTTAATAATCAAAGTTAAGACCATATAATGACCCTTAATATTACCAATGGGATGGTCTTTAGTGCAAAAAGCATTCTGGTTCTCAAAGCATACTTTAAGAATATCTCTTTTCTGGTATTCACTAAGCTGGGAATTCAGGGCAGCTTGGGAAAAGTATTCCTGTTTAAAAGTCTCTAAGTGTCTCTCATATGTGGAATCAGTTGCTTTAGCATTGACATGGCATATTTGGAACTTCTTGTTCCAATCTCCTCCTACAGTGAAATATCTCCCTTTACTCTGGAAGACATCTATCCCGTACAGGCAAAGAGAATCATTTCCTACAATAAAATAATCAGATACTCCATTTTGAAGTACTACAAATTCAATCTTTATCTTGATTGATCCTTTAGAGTGGGGAAGTATGATTTGTGTTGGCCATACTCCAATAGAATTAAGAGGTGAGTTACAGCTGCTGAACTTAGCTTGTGGTACTGGTAGTAAGTTTTTCTTCCAGTTAGAATCTTGTTTATCTAAATATTCAGTTCCAACACAGGAGCAGAAGGCTCCACTGTCTAGAAATAATTTT
Source organism: Puccinia polysora (assembly GCA_025617555.3). Taxonomy (NCBI): domain Eukaryota; kingdom Fungi; phylum Basidiomycota; class Pucciniomycetes; order Pucciniales; family Pucciniaceae; genus Puccinia; species Puccinia polysora. The sequence continues at coordinate 33,466,911 of CM062635.1, read as the reverse complement.
ACAGGAGGACCTTGTATCAAGCCAGTAGCATAACAAGTTTTACCACAGGTGTAACCTTTTACAACAGGAGGTTTAAGGGTCAAGGTCTTGTATTCAGAAAAATGTTGGAATTTCATGTTGGTTGTCCATTGTTGAGGCAAATTGTTATCTTCATTAACAGGGTTAATATCTAGGGAAGATTCTATGTTTCCTTCAATGACATTAATGGGATTAGTGATCATTAAGTCACACTCAGAGATGGAACCATCAGTGTCATCTAGTTGGGGGTCAGGATTAGTGTCATCTTCATCCCCTTTGATAAAATTAATCTTCCTCCTGGGTAAAGGACAGTCAGGTCTTACATGCCCTGTTTGGTTGCAATTCCAACATATCTTTTCTTTGGTTTCTAAAGTATTCTAGGCTTCTGAGTTGGTAGGGAGAGATTCTTTATTCTTGTTATTATATTCTTCCTTATTCCTAATAGTTGGTTCTCTGGGTTTGTTAACCCTTTTGTCTAAGCCATTCATGTCAATAGTTTCTTCTAATACTCCTATGAGAGTGGAAAGGTCAGAGTTCATGGGCATTCTGCATCTTAGGCTATGGTTAAGTTGTCCTGGACATAGGTTGAGGAGTCTTTCATTGACTTCTTCTTTATCAGCATTTGGGTAGAAGCAGTCTAGTCTTCTCTTCTGGTCAAGGCACCATTTGTGAGTTTTTTCCTTGGATGGATCAAACAAAGAAATCTCAAAAGTCTTCATCATTTTTCTTTTCCAAATTCTGGTACCAAATTTTTCCTTAATCAAGTCTTTCCACGAGTTCCATGACAAAGATCCTACCTCTTCTCTCTTATTGATGAACCGGTCAAGAGCTACTCCTTCAAACAGTCTAGGTAGTCTTACTACAGCTATGTTATCAGGAAGTTCATAAGAGGCCAGTGTCTAGTCAATAAACTTAATAAAACTGACATGATTGTATTCTCATTCTCCTGAGAATTTAGGCCACTCAGTGATAGGGGGAAGTAATTTTAATGCTTGTTCTACTTCAGGAGTGGGACTAGGCCTGAAAGATTCATTCCTAATTGGTCTTGGTCTAAAAGGTAATTGGGGAGTACTTTGGTACCTGGAAGGTCTGACTTCATCAGAGTCTGCAATGGGTTGAGTTAAGTTTACCTTTAGATTTCTGAGATCATTCTTAATCATACCTAATTCCAGGTCAAGTTTGTTACTTAATGAATCAATTTTATTAATAATATGAGTAGGGGAAGCGTGGTCTGTATTATTAATACCTTCTTTGATTTGTTCAATAGATAGAAGAATTTCTTCTTGGATAGCTGAAGTATTGTTTTCTAGGTACTTCATTAGTTCTCCCTTACTCAAGCTGATGCTGTCTATTATTTTTTTTACTTCTAACTCATTGATTTTGGTCAAGTTGGATTGGTATTGCATGAATTTACCAAAATTTTTATTTACTTTATCCAATTGTTCATATAATTTGTCAAAACATTTGCTAATGATATCAAAGTTATGAGAAAAATTTATGGAAAACAAGTTGAAAGTTTCTACATCTAATTGTGGTACACTTTCTTCCATTTTCTTGCCAAAGATATTATATTGTCCCACTCTTTGGGATTCTTTAATTTCTGATGGGCTAGAGATCTCTTCTTCCTGTTGTTTTTGTTTCCTCTTAAGGAAGCTAATTGGTCCCAAGGATTCCAATTCTGCACGTAGCCTTCTACTTCTTTCTTGGGAATCAATTTTTGGAGGGTTATTTGAGTCTTCTTTGCCAAAGATATGGCTTTTCTCTTACCTTGCTGGTCTTCCTGGGTCTGAGCCTGTTTGAACAGTTCCCAATGACGCACGTGTTCTTTCACCAATTCCTTTGTTTTGTCCTCCTTGGAGGAGTCCGGCTGGGGTGGCGTAGGTGGAACGGTATCCTCCTTGGATATCACATTGGAAGAGGGACGGCTCTCCAACGGTGAGTTGGTCGAGTTGGCGGCCGCAGTCATTGCCACTGTCGCTCAGATTGGAGCAACCACTGGCTCGATCCGCATTGCGTTTGCGACTGGCGTCCTTGTGCGCGCGGGTTCCTCCGGGCAGGCATCCATAGGACGGAGCTTGTCCACTGGCGCAGGTGTTGTGTCTGTTTTGATACATGTTACAAATTATGTAAGTCTTTTTCCAAACTTTGTAAAAAAAATTAAAAAAAAATAATTCTTTTGAGTAATTTTTGGTTTTTATATTTTTTAAAAATATATGACTTACTTATATCTAAGTTTAAAGGTACTAAGTCCTTGTTGGGGTCAGTAACGTCCTTGGAGGGTATTCCAATGGGATCTGAGTGGCTTCCAATAAGATCTTGGGACAAATCCAAGGGTTCACAGTCTGGGACGTCCTCTAAGAGATCTTGGTCAATAAGATCACCAAAAACAAAGTCCACTAGAAAGGATAAAATATTAAAAAAATATAAGTTATATATTTATTTATTTTTATAATAATTTTTTATAATTTTCAAGATTTTTATCAGTTTTTATAAAAAAAATAATAAAAAGGACATGAAAGCTCACTTTTATAATTTGGATACCGTCTCTTAAAAGCAGAAAGCTTTCTTTGATAGATTTTCCACTCTTTGTGCTGTCTTAACAAGGAGTTAAAATTAATAATTCTTTCTAATTCTTGTTCCTTTTCTTTTAAGATTTGTTGTTTATATTAAAGAAGTCTCTCTTGTTCTTGTTCAGGAGTTATAACAACAGGCACAAATTTATTTAATTTTTCTTCTTTTTCCTGTTTAAGAAGATTCAAACAATGATTGATCAATTCTCCATTGGTTTTTAAATCCACTGGATAAATCAAAAGATAAAGAAAAATAATAAGTATTTCTACTTATATAATTTTTTTTAAATATAAATAACTGGCCCAGGAGATAATTAATTAAACAATTAATTATCAAGGATACTTCCAAGCCAGACCCCCAGTTGTCAGCTCTCTGATACCAGGATACTTGCAGTCCTGTAGCTACAAAGAGTCATAAAAGAATTTGGAGCAATAATATTCCAAAGAATAAACACTTTAAAGCTCCAATAATAATATGGTAAGAGCAAGTGCAAGGTTTAATTGGTTTGGTTATAAATACTTTAAATATAATATAAAAAGAGGGGCCACAGTAAACTGATGAATGAATGATGGATCCAAAGAGCAAAAAGAGCTTGTTTAAATATTCCTTTTTGGGTGCTTGAGGGCCTCTAGAAAGGGTATTAGCTATGGGCTGAGGCTAGGGGGGCAGTCAGGGCAAGTTTGGCACGTCCTCAAGGTGCTGTTAGCCTGCTGGCCTTAGATCTGTCAAGGAACAGCTCCTTTTTAGCTGCGGGATCTGTTAATCAACAATCAATCATTTTGCTGATCCTGCACTGATCCTCAATTTGTACTGTAAGTACTGGTCCAAAGTGAGCAGATGTGGATGTTTATTGATTCTTCATCATCTGCTGATCCTGTATGTAATTTTTAATAATTTTTACAACCACTCCCTGTGTAGTTTGGTGGTCTTTGACGGTTCTGATCAGCTCATGACATGGTGAGTCTGGATCTTTATTTAATTAATAAAAAATACTAAAAATTAGTTAATAACTAATTTTAATGGACTTTTAAGGTTTTTAAAAGGGGATGGTTTTACTAGCAGCTAAAGAGGTGGGTTCATTCCATACCAATAGGATTCCCCAGTTAAGGGGGTGGAGTACTTTACAGACTTGTTGAGGTGTGTATTTCATCCTGGGGGAAAGACTCAAGAGGGACTACACTCTTATGTGGTTGCAGTTTCATTGTGCCCAGTGCAGCGCACTCCCATGGTGTGTGGTGGAGCAGAGTTGAGCCTGCTCAGAGACCCAAGTGTGGTCCACCTCACATAGTAGGCAAGGTACCAAAATTTGGGCTGTCAGAACCCAAGTGTGGTCCACCCATATAGTAGGGCAGGGGCAGGAATTTGGACTGGGTGAAGTCAAGTGTGGTCCAGGTGCACTGATTACATAAGCAATTCCCCCCCCCCAAACCACACTTGACTTCCTCCCATCACTCCTCACCACTTTTCAACACACCTCACCCAATTTTGAACACACCTCACCCAATTTTGAACACACCTCACCCAATTTTGAACACACCTCACCTGGCTACACTCTCACCAAAGTGGTATTGAACACTCCTCACCCAATTTTGAACACACCTCACCTAGCTACACTCTCACCAAAGTGGTACTCAACACTCCTCACCCAATTTTGAACACACCTCACCTAGCTACACTCTCACCAAAGTGGTATTCAACACTCCTCACCCAATTCTGAACACACCTCACCTAGCTACACTCTCACCAAAGTGGTATTCAACACTCCTCACCCAATTTTGAACACACCTCACCCAGCTACACTCTCACCAAAGTGGTATTCAACACTCCTCACCCAATTTTCAACACACCTCACCTAGCTACACTCTCACCAAAGTGGTATTCAACACTCCTCACCCAATTTTGAACACACCTCACCTAGCTACACTCTCACCAAAGTGGTATTCAACACTCCTCACCCAATTTTGAACACACCTCACCTAGCTACACTCTCACCAAAGTGGTATTCAACACTCCTCACCCAATTTTCAACACACCTCACCTAGCTACACTCTCACCAAAGTGGTATTCAACACTCCTCACCCAATTTTGAACACACCTCACCTAGCTACACTCTCACCAAAGTGGTATTCAACACTCCTCACCCAATTTTGAACACACCTCACCTAGCTACACTCTCACCAAAGTGGTATTCAACACTCCTCACCCAATTTGAACACACCTCACCCAGCTACACTCTCACCAAAGTGGTATTCAACACTCCTCACCCAATTTTCAACACACCTCACCTAGCTACACTCTCACCAAAGTGGTATTCAACACTCCTCACCCAATTTTGAACACACCTCACCTAGCTACACTCTCACCAAAGTGGTATTCAACACTCCTCACCCAATTTTGAACACACCTCACCTAGCTACACTCTCACCAAAGTGGTATTCAACACTCCTCACCCAATTTTGAACACACCTCACCTAGCTACACTCTCACCAAAGTGGTATTCAACACTCCTCACCCAATTTTGAACACACCTCACCTAGCTACACTCTCACCAAAGTGGTATTCAACACTCCTTACCCAATTTTCAACACACCTCACCTAGCTACACTCTCACCAAAGTGGTATTCAACACTCCTCACCCAATTTTCAACACACATCACCTAGCTACACTCTCACCAAAGTGGTATTCAACACTCCTCACTCACCCCTCACCCCCCTCACTACTGATCAATTTTCAAGTGTGACAAAAGATATCATAATCAAACACTCAAAAATACATCTGCTGGGACTCAAACCCGGGTCCTAAGCAGATCCACTATGGGAAGCTCAGATGATAACCCCTACACTACAAATGTTAAACAACCCCAAAAACATGATGATTACCTGGGGCACCAGAGTATTCGCGCGTGTTCCCCCACCGCACTACTGACTCGGCCCTACAATGTTTAACTGCGCAGATTGGACAGGATACGGTAAGTTCATTGTGGTATGGCCCTAGATGGAACATGGAGAATTTTGTGGATATATAAGAGGAATCCTCAATTGGCCAGAGTAAGCCCTATTTTGTTTCCCCTCAATGTATGAGAGGTGACCACATCACTTGTCAGCCTGCTACTTAGCTCAGAGCAACCTGACAAAGCAACAACAATATTAACAAAAATAAAAAAGAACAAAAAATAAATAAAAAAAATTATTATAAAATAAAGAAGTAGGAAATCCATTAATATTATTGCAGAAATGGATTCCTCACCCAAAATAAGGTAGGGTCACTCACTGACCCCACCCTTGAATTCTTACTCCTTATATTTTTTAATTAATTTAATAGAAAATGGTAAATGACCATGGCACCAGTATGGCACCTTTTGGCCATTTTAATATTTCACATGATATGTCATGTATAGCTTTCACACCTAAATTTCAGTCAAAATCCAGGTGTTGTGTGTAGTTCAGGAGTTACACGGGAAATTATTTTTTGTCACAATTCCCGCACGCAGCCCCGCGTCCCTACAGCCCTGGACTCCTGCGCATCCAAACTCCCGCACGCATCCTTGCGTCCCTACAGCACTGAACTCCCCCGCAACCAAACTCGCGTGCACAGTTGATCCCTCCCGCGTGCAAGTAATCCCGTGAACTAGTCATGCGCGCAGCGGATCAGTCCCCCCCATGCATCTGAGCAGCGGATCAGTCCCCGCGTGCATCTGAATGGACTGATCCCCGCGCCTAGCCTGCAGTGATCAGTCTGACAGCCAGCTACCGCTCAGAGGAGCTACAACATAGTAGGATCTACACTACATATGTAAAGCTACCACACAAGCATAGATCGTAGTTTAAAAACCTTAAAAGTCAATTAAAATTAGTTATTAACTAATTTTTAGTATTAATTAAATAAAGATCCAGACTCACTACGTCATGAGCTGATCAGAACCTTCAAACACCACAAAACTACACAAGGAGTGGTCTTAAAAATTTTTGAAAACTACATACAGGATCAGCAGAGGATGGAGAATCAATAAAAATCCACTTCTGCGCACTTTGAACCAGTACTTACAGTACAAATTAAGGGTCAGTGCAGGATCAGAAAAATGATTAATCTGTTGATTAAAAGATCCTGAAGCTAAAAAGGAGCTGTTCCTTGACAGATCTAAGGCCAGCAGGCTAACTGCACCTTGAGGACATGCCAATCTTGCCCTGACTGCCCCCCTAGCCTCAGCCCATGGCTAATACCCCTTCTAGAGGCCCTCAAGCACCCAAAAAGGAAGATTTAAACAGGCTCTTTTTTCCCTTTTGCTCCCAATCATCCATCAGTTATCAGAAATATTATTATTATCAATCAGACATTGTGTCATTGTTAGTCAAGTGCTTATCAAGAAGAAAGCAAGTGATTTACGATCTAGTCTGAAGTTTTATTATTATTATTTTCTAAATAACTATCAACAACCAGAAGTTTGAACCAGCCACCAACCCCATCTGTTCTGAAGCTTCTTACCTGAATCTTTGCAGGATTTCTGTGGATTACTTCCCAAGTAAGTTGTTCAATTCCTGCTCTGGGTTTGTGTGCTGTTTTGCCTGCCCAAATTAGTGGATAAGGCCTTATAAGGCACCCATCTTCATTCCAAGGTTATAAACTGCCTAAGGAGGCCCCTTGAGAAGAGGTTGACAAGTCTGTAAAGACCCCCAGTAGTATATTACTGTGGCCCCTCTTTTTATATTATATTTCAAATATTTATAACTAAACCAATTAAACCTTGCACTTGCTCTTAACATATTATTATTGCAGCTGTAAATTGTTTATTCTTTGGAATATTATTGCTCCAAATTCTTTTATCACTCTTTGCAGCTAAAGGACTGCAAGGTTCCTGGTATCAGAGAGCTGACTATAAAAGGAAAACTGGAGTTATAAACCTGAACCAGGCTGTTGGATTTCAGATAAAACAGAAAGATGATAAGAAAAAGATAAACGGCAAGGGCAGGATAAAGTGAAAGAACAACAAACAAAAGCAATGTCTCTACGGGCTGGATTATGGCCCCTGAGAAGGACTATGTGGAGAATGTGACGCTGAAGTGAGAAGTGTGATGTAGCTGCCCGGAGAACAATAGCTAATTGAATGTGGTGTCAGTTTTCATCCTGAGGTTGAGATGGCTCAAGGTTATTGGTACCTACCCAACAGTTGTAGCTAGGAGGATGATCAGGTTTGCAAGTTCGAAGTCAAGTGCTGATCCAATTGGTTGAAGCTGATGAGTTGAGTTGAGTGGTTGAGACAGGTCAAACAATAGTACAGCTAGAAGAAGAAGGAGACAAAGAAGAAGGAGACAAAGTTTTGTAGACAAGTCAAGAGTTGCGGTTGGGGGGTCTCTCAGTGGATAGGTGGACAGTCTCACAAGTGACTGCCGTGGACATGCAGGGAGAATGACTCTGACCGTGACAGCCCGTGACACATGTGCAAGATCTTAGAAAGTACGTGAGAAATTCAACAACGACCAGGGAGACATGAGAGATGAAGGAAGTGCAAGACAGTTAACAACCAGAGATGAAATGATCTAGGAAACACGGCAGAACCTCAGAAAATTTACTGAGAGATCATGAGAGCAGCAATCAACACAATCAACACGCCCGCTCATCTCAGCAACAGGATGAGTTTATGCTCCTAAATACCTGACAAGCCGTTCTACGGCAGATGTGCTAGCAGCCTTAGTCAGGGAATCAGCTAACATGTCCTGGGATGAGATCAATTTGATGTCTATTAATTGGTTGTTCCAGTCGTTCTGGAGACTTTTCAGCTTGATGTCAATATACTTAGCATGAGACTTACTGCCAAACTTCTTAATTTTGTTGTTCAACCCTTTGTTGTCTATTAGATGAATCGGAGCCAAGGGTTTTGTCCTCCAGATTTCCCCAATCAGATGGTTGATCCAGCAACCCTCCAGGTGTCCAGCTGACAAGGCATTACACTCGTATTCCGTCGAGGAGTGAGCTATGCTCCGTTGTCTTCTGCTGGTCCAGTAGATCAGGGAACCTTTGAGCAAACAGATGAAACCGAGTTGTAGGGTAATCTCCGCAGGTTGCATTGCTGTAGATGACCAGTTGATTGGCTGGTGTTTTAGCTCAAAACACCAGTTGGTAGTCGATTGTCTTGAGCAAATACCTCCAGAAATGTTCAACTTCTTTCCAGTGGGCAATTCCTGGGTTTTTGGAGAAGCATGCCAAATTGGATACTGCGTAACTGATGTCCAGCCAAGCTAGCGTAGCAATAAAGTTGAGACGCCCTATTGGCAATTGATAGCTTTTTTTCAGTTTCCTAAAGTCTTTGGCTTCTTTGTCAGTTGCAGTTAGAAGGTGTAGGCCGGAGGTGCAGGGGTTGTTCATAGGTTTTGCATCCAGCAGGCCCATTTCTTCTAAACCCTTTTTTATGTGGTTAGGGAGAGAGATAGAGATACTGTCCTTGTTGACATCTACCTTCATACCCAGAAGTGTATTGACATCATGAGCAGAGGAGTCCTTGAATCAAAGTAGGAATTTGGTTTTGAGGCCCTCTGTATCTCCAACTACTACCAGATTGTCTACGTGGAAGAAGAGAGCGGTGACTTTGTCCTTGTGAAGATAGAGACATGGATTGCTATCACTTTCTTCAAAATCTTTCTCTTTTATCCAGGAGCTCAAAGTCTTGTACCAGTTGAGAGGCGCTTGCTTCAAACCATATAGGGACTTCTTTAGTTTTAGATACTTGGAGGTTGTTTTTGATCCGGCTGGAGTTTTGATGAAGATGTCTTCCTCAAGGGGGGCATGAAGAAAAGCTCCTTTGACATCAAATTGGAGGATCTTGAGGTGATTGTCGACAGAGTAGGTGATTAGTGCACTCAATGATGCGACCTTCCCTGTGGGAGCAAATGTGTCAAAATAATCAATTCCAAATCTTTGATTAAAACCTTAGACGCAGACCCGTGCCTTCAGAGAGGTTTCACCTGAGTGGAGGTCTTTCTTGCATTGGAAGGCCCAGTTTGTATTGAGAGGATTGACAACTTCAGATTCCTCCGCATCTTCCCAGACATCAAGCTCTTCAATTGTGTTGAATTCCTTCTTGATTGGGGGCTTCCATTTGGCTTGTTTGAGGGCTTCAAGGATGTTCTGAGGTAAAAAATTGTGGTAATATCCGTATCTTTCATGAGCCTTCAACTTTGACCAATCTCTTAGTTTTGGCTGCAGGATTTCAAGTACTTCTGTGGCTGAAAGATCCAAATCCAAAGAATCACTGTTGATCGACTTGCTAATGATGGGTTTAGATTCTTCAGGCTCAGATGCGTTGGCCACAGTTTCTTTTCCTGATGGTGAAGGCTCTGCTGAGTGATTGGGGAGATGTTGTTCCTCCAGAACATTTTTTATTTTATTTTCCAATCCTTTATTATCTATATATATTGCTGGTTTATTAGAGGAGGAGCCATTGATTTCATCTACAAGGTGAGTAATCCATTTCAATTTGATGTAACAGTCAAGTAGGGCATTGAGTTCAGATTTGGTAGAGGAATATGTTACATTCTGCTGTCTTGAGGAATTCCAGAGGACGGGACTGCCATAGTGTAGTATTATATACCCGGTTTGAGACTTGCAAGAAGTGGGGTTGTTGCCCCACCTAGCATCACTGTAGCCCAAGATGTTATCTTGGGATGAGTCATATTTCAGGGTCAACTTGAAGTCCTTAGTGGTCTTGAGGTATTTCCACACCTTGCGTACTTCTTTCCAATGGGTGAGTCCCGGTTTTGCATTGAATTGTGCAAGACTGGAAATGGCAAAGGCAATATCCGGACAAGTGTATTGTGAGAGATGATTCAGGAGTCCAATTGTAGATTGGTATTTGATATTGAGTTGGCAGAACTGAGGATGGTCTTCATTGGAGGTTGGTTTGAGATGCAAGTTTTGGGTGAGAGGAGTGTTGATGTTCTTGCAGTTGGTGAGACCCAATTCTTCCAGGCCTCTTTTGATGTGTTTTGGTTGGCTTAGAAATATGCTGTCCCCGTCAAATTGCATTAACATCCCAAGAATTGTATTTGGCGAGTGACAGGAAGAATTTGAGAATCTTGTCAAGAAATTGATTGCAAACAAATCAGATTTCCCTATCAGAATCAGATCGTTGACATGGAAGTAAAGGACTTCCCCTGACTTAGAATTCAGGTACAGGCATGGGTCGCTGGTGGAATCTTGGAATCCTTGAGACTTGATCCACGCGGTAAGTTTCTTGTACCAATTCTTGGGTGACTGATGTAAACCGTAGAGTGACTTTTTCAATTTGAGATAGGGGGATTATCAATTCAATCCTTCAGGGGTTTTGATTATTACATTTTCATTCAAGGGAGCATGGAGGAAAGCTCCTTTTAAATTGAACTTGCGTGAATGTCATTTGATTCTTCAAGCCATAGATTAGCGCCAGACAAAGGGATCCAAGTTTTCCCGTTGGAGCCCAAGTCTCTTCAAAGTCTAAACCTTGAACTTTGTTGAAACGTTGTACTCATAACCAAGCTTTGTACTTCAAAGGCTCTCCGTGACAATTCTCTTTCACTTTGAATACCCATGGTGTGTTTAGTATATTGTTGGGTTTGGCATAATATTCTCCCCAGACTTCCTGGGTTTCAATTGAATTGAGTTCTTCTTTGGAAGCTGCTTGCCACCTAGGCCATTCAGAACATCTTTGGGCAGCCTTGTAAGAGGGAGGTTCATAATAATGGTGGAAGCCATATCTTTGGGGTCTCTGAAGTTCATTTCTGGGATGTAGATTGGGTTGTTGCCAAGAAAGTTCTGGATCAGAGTGGGAAAGAAGAGGCGGGGATTGAGGTGTGCAATGGAGAGAACCTTCTTGATCAGAGTCCAAGTCAGAGTGTTCCAAGACAGGTTCTCTAATCAAATATTGCTTTTCATTTGTGGAGAAATCGTTCTCATAGGCATTTGATTCCGGTTGAGAAAAGATATCTAAGCCTGGCAATTTGAATAAAGGAAATTTGTTGAGTTGATTCTTGAGGAACTTAACGTGTTTAGTTTCTACAACAGCTCCAAGCAAGTTTAGAATTAAGTAGGAGTGGAAGGTGGGGTTGAAACCAACTAGGACTCCTTTGAGACCTTTTTTGTTGAACTTTCTTCCTTTTTGCTGAAAATTGGCAGAATAGATCACAGAAGAACCTACGGGTTGTAAGTAATTAGCTGGGAGGGTCTTACCAAACATAATTTCCCAGGGAGATGATTGGTTACCTTCTCAAGGGATCTGATGGAACATAAAGCAACAACTACGTTTTACTATATGCCAGTAGTTCTTGGATAGACTGTACAACAATTGGATGGATGTTAAACCTAGACCAGGCTGTTCAGATTGCAGCAAAAGGTAAGCAACAGGAAATAGCCAGTACAGGAGTATCAAACAGTAATAACAAATCAACAAACAAGAGAAGTGCCTCTACCGGCAGGGTGATGGCCCTTGAATAGACTAAGTAGAGTTTTTCAAACACTGGAGACAAAGATGAAGCCAATCCTACCAGGGAGACTTGTTGACTAGGAAGATCCCATCAGTTGATGATCTGGAGATTGAGCTGAAGGATGAGATGATACCTACTCCTATGCTGATCCTGACAGCAAACTGGTGAACCAAGTTGTTGAGGTAAACCAATCTAGCTTATTCAGGTTGGTAGTCCATGAGTTTGTAGCTGGAGGTCAAGGCGGATGGTTGAGACTGCAAGGACTGAAGACTGAGCGACAGAAAGAGGAGTAGATGAGTCAAGATATAGGATTAGATGAGTCATTTGAACTGTCTCCCGCGGTGGGAGCGTCTGCGACAGCTGATGTTCACTGACACCTGTCACGGCCAGAGCAGCGCTTCCTGCGCTTGGTAACAACATCAAAGACAGTGAGAAAAAGAATAGGAGGAAACAGAAACTTAAGACATGACACATGACAAGCACAACAGCAGCAGAGACAGGAAGACTGTGAGGTGAAAGAGTGATTGTTCAGCAGAGGATAAATGAGACAAATTTTAACACACCCACTCAGCTAAATATCAGGATGGTATTACAATCCAATGTACTTAGCAAGTCTTTCCACAGACGCAGTACTAGCTGCTTTTGTTAAAGAGTCAGCCAGCATGTCTTGGGATGAGATAAGCTTAATTTCAATGAGTTGTTTGTTCCAGTTGTTCCTGAGATTTTTAAGTTTTATATTGATTTACTTGGCGTGAGACTTGCAAACAAACTTTTTGATTTTATTGTTGAGCCCTTTGTCATTGATTAAGTGTACGGGGGTAGTGGTGTGATTCTCCAGATTCCCCCTATGAGATGATTGATCCACCTCCCTTCAAGATGAAAAGCTGAGAGTGCATTGCATTCAGACTCCATTGAGGATTCAGCTATGCTTTGCTGTCCGCGGCTGGTCCAGTAGATGGGTGACCCCTTGAGCAGGCAGATTAGCCCTGTTTGAGACAGTTGAGTGGTAGGATCATCCCTGCAAGTTGCGTCACTATAAATTACAAGTCTAGTCGCCGGAGTCCTGGCTCAAAGAACAAGCCAATAGTCTATTTTTTTAGCAGATATCTCCACACATGCTCCACTTCTTTCCAGTGCGTAATGCCTGGATTCTATGAGAAGCGGGCAAGATTTGACACAGCGGAGCTGATGTCAGGTCTGGCCAGCGTTGCAATAAAATTGGGTTGCCCTATGGGTTATCAAAAGCTTCTACCTAGTTCTTTGAATTCTTCAATTTCCCGTTTGGTGTCTGATTGAAGGTGGAGACCAGAAGTGCAAGGGTTATCTGGCGGTTTGGCCTCCAGTAGGTTCATTGGTTCCAGGCCTTTCTTTATGTGATTTGGGAGCAAGAGGGCTATATAGTCCTTACCAATGTTGACTTTCATCCCAAGTAGATTTTCCACCCCGTGCGCCAAAGAGTCTTTGAACCGAGTAAGAAATTTTGATTGGAAGCCATCAGCGTCCCCAACAACCACAAGGTCATCTACATGGAAAAAGAGAGCGGTTATTTTGTTGGTAGGAAGATAGAGGCAAGGATTGCTGTTGCTTTCTTTGAATCGGTTCTCTTTGATCCATGAGCTGAGGATCTTGTACCAATTGAGGGGAGCTTGCTTCAAACCGTATAGAGACTTGTTCAACTTGAGATAATTGGAAGTTCTATTTGAGCCTGTTGGCGTTCTGATGAAGACATTCTCCTCCAGGGGGGCATGTGGGAATGCCCCTTTGACCTCAAATTGGAGGATTTTGAGGGTTATGTTGACCAAATAGCTGAGGAGAGCCCTTAAAGATGCAACTTTCCCTGCGGGGGCAAAGGTGTCAAAGTAATCAATACCATATCTTTGGTTGAATCCTTGGACACAGACTCTTGCTTTCAGAGTGGTCTCACCCAAGTGCAAATCTTTCTTGCTTTGGAAGGCCAAGGTGGTGTTTAGAGGGTTGACAACTTTGGATTCATTGGCATCTTCCCAGACTCCAAGGTCCTCAATGGTATTCAATTCTTTTTCAATGGGGGGTACCCAGAGTGGCAGTTTGAGAGCTTCAGTTATGTTCTTTGGTAAGGATTCATGATGGTAACCGTATCATTCCGGAGCCTTCAGTCTGGATCTATCCCTCAGGTTAGTTCTTAGTACATGGATGATTTCAGAAGACAAATTATCAAAAAAGGATGAGTCTTGATTGACTGAGTCACTTATCTCAGGTTTAAGCTCCTCCCAATCCTCACTGGCAGAATCATCTTCCGGAGGGTTTGAGTCAACACCTCTGATGGGGGAATGCGTTACGGCGGAATCTTCATTGTTGGGTAGTGGCAAGCCTTCCACAGGTTGAGTTTTCAAGAACCTCACATGTTTGCTCTTGATGATCTTGCCTGACTTTGATAGAACTTTATAGGAAGAAAATCTAGGGACATACCCAATAAATAGCCCTTCTTCTCCTTTTTCACTAATCTTTGACTTGATGTTGTTTCTATTGAGGAAGTAGATAACTTTCAAGCGGATAGGTTTGAGATAATCTGATGGTAACTTGCTTTTGTGTAGCATTTCCCACGGAGTCACTCCCCCTTTTTTCAATGGTATTTGGTTCAGAGCCAGACAAAAACTTTGAATGACAACATGCCAACAATTCTTGGGTATCCTGGTCAAGCTGAAAACAGATTGTAAGGATTCCATAATAGTCCGGTTTTCCCTTTCAGCCTTGCCATTGTGCTGAGAGTGGTACGGTTTGCCAATGAGATGATTTATTGACTTTGATCTGAATAAATTTTTTAGAGAGTCATTGACAAACTCTCCTCCTCCGTCTGAGACAACTTCTGTTGGGTACCTTTGTTGCCTTTTTGCTTCATTCTCAATTACAAATTTGATTGTTTCAGCTGCTGCATCCTTGGAAGGAAGTGGAAAGCACAAAAGATACCTGGAAAGGTTGTCCACAATGGTGAGGGCAAATCTCATTCCTCCCTTGGCTGTGGGTTGAGCGGCCCCATCAGGTCAAGATGAAGACAATCAAAGACTCTGGAAGAAGGCTATTGATCCTTGTTGAATGGTGCCTTGTCAATTTGACTTTTCTTACAGGCTAGGCATTCAAACGTCTTCAGTGTATCACCTTGAATCTTGAAACCTAGATACTTCTCCATCCGATTGATAACGGCATGACCAAGTTTGGGGTGAAGATCTTTGAGTTTGGCCACAGTCAGGTAACAGGAAGGGTTTTTCTCAATTTGAAGAGCCTTTGTGGTAGGAGATGAGGGTTCCAAGGGCTTTTCAGCCTGAATCATCAGCAGATAGTTCTCGACACTCCCTGTCAGGACAGTGTCTTTCAATCTTCAGAGGGTAAAGGATGGTGGTTTGGATTTGGAATTGAATCTGAGATAGCATCCCTTGAGCAATAGGACTCCAAGGGACACTAGATTAACCATGGCTTCAGGGACCCAGGCCGCATTCTTGAGGTGAATGGTTTTGCTGGCGCTTTGGATTTTGGCTGTGCCAAGACCCCGGATTGCAATTCCCTCACCTCTCTTCCCCGTTTTGATGAATTCATCACCAGGCTTCTCAGTCAACGTCAGAAAAGAGTTCCTAGAGTGGAACATATGGATTGAGCATCCACTGTCCAGAATATATCAATTGGAGTGAAGGTTGACCAGATGGTTTGAGGCTCAAAAGAAGGCGTAATCAACAAAGTGGGATTCAGCCGTATTTTTTTTCTTGGTACCACGTCTTCCTTTGTTTTACGTTTGTTTGGGTTGGAGCTCAGGGAATTCAACCCAGCAGGAGGAGGCTGGGTGCGATTTGATGGAATTATCAGGTTTCCCGTTTTTGCATCTGGCAGTATCAGAGTCCCTTGAGTTGTTGGAGTGATAAATGGTTGAGTTGGTGTCTGAGTTTTCAGCTGCCTTTGATTGCACTTCATTTTGGTGCTGGAAAAAATGATTTAGAACCATCATGACGGATAATTGGTTTCCTGAGTGCATAATCTGAGATTGCATTGCCTTGAGAGAGTCTGGAAGCTTGAAGAGGATAAGATAGATGAGGATGTCATTGGGTAAGACTATTCCTCATTTTTTGAGCTTCCCAAGGTGAGCCTTTACTGAGGTAACAAAACCGTCTATGTTGCTTAGGTCTGGAGTAGTTTTTCTTTTTCAGCAGTGGAGTTGATTCCATTAGAGATTCAAGAGCGAGTGCCTTGAAATTGCCTTCAACTCCTGGTCCAGGATATTTGGTGGTTCTTGGGGTTATGCTTGTTCAATCCATTCTTTGGCTTTTAACCGTGTAAAACAATTGGATGAATGGTAAACCTAGACCAGGCTGTTCAGATTGCAGTAAAAGGTAGGCAACAGGAAATAGCTGGTACAGGAGTATCAAACAGTAATAAAAAATCAACAAACAAGAGAAGTGCCTCTACCAGCAGGGTTATGGCCCTTGAATAGACTAAGTAGAGTTGTTCAAGCACTAGAGACAAAGATGATGCCAATCCTACCAGGGAGACTTGTTGACTAGGAAGATACCATCAGTTGATGATCCAGAGATTGAGCTGAAGGATGAGATGATACCTACTCCTATGTTGATCCTGACGGTGATCTGGTGAATCAAGTTTTTGAGGTAAACGAATCTAGCTGATTCAGGTTGGTAGTCAATGAGTTTGTATCTGGAGGTTGAGGCGGTGTAAGACTCCAAACAGTGCTAGGCCGTGGCAGTTCTGTAGGGGGGAAAGTTGCTGTTTAGGCTGCCCTCCTGAGTGTTACAAAAATATTTAAATGTAACCAAGATCAAGGTCCAGAACCTGGTAAATGAGGAATCAAGGAGTAGAGGATAAAGATGATAGTAGTTTGGTAGCAATGGAACAGCACTATCTGAGACAAGATTATGCAGGGAAAAACTTGATCAAAAGAAGTTAAATTCCTCTTAGACTTCAAAGAGCAACAGCTGTTGTATGTAAACAATGCCCACAAGCTAATAACTTTGGTCGTCAGCAGAAGATTGGGGATGATCAACTCAAACCCAAGAAACCTCCAGGTTCTCAATGAACCTGCCCAACTCTCTGCAATCAAGCGCTTGAAGGGTACCAGATAACTGAGGGTGGCTGTACAAGACAAAGCACAATGTTTAAGAAGCCCCAAAGCAAACAGTAACTGATTTTGAAGCAAAGATAACCTCAACACTTCTCAAGGGACTCAAGAATAGGCTGGCAGAATTCAGCTCCAAAGAAAATAAAGGGAGGTATAACACTCCAGGTCTTAAGCTTAATAAGACCTCTTCAATCAAGTTTGGTTGGCTCCAGAAAGTTGATCAGGGATCAGGGCCAGTATGGTCAGAGAAAGGGATCAAGGAGTGGTATAACACACTCAAAAATTCCAACAGACAGAATTTTTCTTCAACCAGCAAGGCTATTGGTTGATGATAAGGATCAGGCCACAGAGGGGCAAAGACTCAGGGTCAAGAATGGATCAGGGGCCAATCAAAGATATACCCAGGATAAGGATCAGGATCAAATTTCACGATGATAATGGGGGGGACTCAAGCACACACCCCTATGGTTCAATTTCTATGATGATGATCTGATATGATCTGATATGCTGATCATGCCCAAGGAAAAGCAGGGGAGAGCCCCACCTTTTATATACCAGAGGCCTGTAGACTATTTACAAGAGAGATTTACAAATGGGAGGGAATTTTTTTTTTTTTTTAATGGGATCAAGATCATGAGAAAAAAAAAGAAAAAAAAAAGAAAGAAACAAGTACTTGGAGAAAAAGAAATCCAAAGAGGGATGCCCGCGGGTATCCTGATGGGCCCAGGCGACTGCCGAGGCCGTGGATGACCGCTGGAAGGTGTCCGACGGGCATTGGCAACTGCGGAGACCCGCGCAGGCAACGGACAAGCTGCGCGGGAGACCGGTGAGATAGAAGGGGAGGAAGAGAGAGGTTGGACGGCTGCTTGAGTTGGCAGGTTGTTGGTTGGTGGTCGCTGTCGCAGAAGGTCTGGGAGAGTGAGCCAATGGAAGCATGAAGGCTGGTCCACCACACCGGCTGACAGGTTTGACGGTCGGCAGACAGGCCGACTGGGGATTGAACGTGGTTTGAGGTAGGATCCTCAAAGGCTGGAGTCTCCTGTGGCTGGACAACCAGACGGCAAGTGGAGTGTGGGATTGAGTGGGAAGACTAGGCAGGGACCAACAATTGCTCGAGATCTATCTCATTTGGCCCCAAGTTGAGACCTCCATCTCTCTACAAGATTCATCAAGACCTCCAATCAAGAGAGATGGTTGGAATACTTGGATTGTTCTGTCAAAGAATGATCCAAACCACCAAGTCATACAATGAGCTCCCCCTTGACGTCATAAAAATCAAGGAAAGTCCTAGGCAATGGATGTGGATTGAGATCTTGGCAAGGTTTGAGAGAGAGAGAGTTTGATGGAGGAGCTAGCTTGGTCTTGATGGATGGAGATGGGTCTATTACTGCTGTTGGTTGTCGTCAAGCCTCAAAATTGATTGTCAATGATGATATTGATGGATTGAAATGAGGAGGAAGAGGATGATCTAGCGGATTGGATGAACAATGATGGATGCTTTTTTTTTCTTTAATAATGATACCTATGAAAGATGATAAGGAAAAATCATAAAAAAATTAAAATCTCCGCACTGGCCAGGGTTTCCAGGATGGGGCACCACATCTCTCCCCAACTTACAGACTGTCCCTAGTATTCTCCCAAGTTTTATGCCATAAAAAAGAGAAAGTAAAGAAAGATGATTGAAACCAAGGAATGGCCATTTTGATCTTGAGAGTGAAAAAGAATATGTCGATCCATCCAAAGGAAAATCCTAGAAGTGGCTGAGATAAAATGAAGAAGGCATCCCAGGTGCTCAAATGCGTGGCATGAAGTAGAGTTTCACAAAACAACCACGATCTTGCCCAGATGGTGCACAATTGGGAGGACTTACTTCTGGACAAAGTTGCCTCCACAAGAATGAAATTTCTTGACCCAATCAGCAGAGAACCTTCTGGCCATCTGAGTACCATCCAGTTCCTCCAAAACATATGACCCACCTCTAACTTGACGGACTATTTGGTAAGGACCATTCCAGTGGTTAGAGCTTTCCCCACTGATTTTCCAAGGAACAATTATAAGCCAATACCAGATCACCAGGGTTTAAAGGGTCCCTGATTCAATTTATGTGTTTATCTTCCCAATACTGAACTGATTTTGCTCTTGATTCCATCATCTTCTGATAAGCTTCATTACAAATATCTTCACTCTGCTCCAGTTGCTTTGATCTGGCAACTAATAGGTCAGTAGTTGAGGAAACTTGTTCCCAAGAGATGCCCAAGAAAGACTCCATTTCAAGATCAAGAGGAAGAACAGCCCTCTGACCAAAGATGATTTCATAAGGAGAGTAACCAGTGGTTTGCTTGGAGGAAATTCAATCAGAGAATAGGACCAAGGGGAGAAACTTCCGACAATTCTTGCCACTTTCACCAGCCAATTTAACCAGAGCAGCCTTCAAGGGCGCATGGCCTCTTTCCACCATGCCTTGTCCTTCAGGATAATAGGGAGTAGTAACTCTATGTTTTCCAGGGAGCAATCGGATCATTTCAGCAAGTTTTCCACCAAATTCCAAGCCACCATCCTTAGAATAAGATCAAGCCAAGCCATAACACATTTTCCAAGTCTCATGAAGGAAAGCTGCTACTGATTCAGAGCTGAGGTTCTTAAGAAACTTCGCTTCAACCCATCCAGAAAAATCATCTCTAGCCACAATGAGGTACTTAGCTCCACCAGCCTTAATGTGAACTACATCCATAGCAATCCTCCCAAAGACAGTGGACTCTCCAGTGGGTTAACAAATTTTGGCTGGGCGCCTAAGATCACGTTTCTGGAACACTTCACAACTCCTGCACCATTGAGCAACGGATTTGTTCAGGGATGGCCACCAAAATTGTTTGGATATTCATCAATAAGTTTTGGTTTCCCCACGATGACCAAGGCCTTCATGGAGACTTTCCAGGATTGAATCTTGCTTAGAAGGGATAGTGACCACAACAAGTGCACAAGGAGTTGCTCTTTTCATAAGCCTAGAACCTTGGACAAAGAAGTTGGAGGACTTCCTTTCAAGGGACCAAAATTCTTTGGCAGAGAGATCAGGGGGTATTGGGAGAGTTTAAAGGTACTGCTCTAACTTAAGCCAGAAATCTTGCTGGAAACCAGAGTAATTTTGGGAGGAGAAGGAAAAGACAGGGCGGAACAAGGGTTCTTCCTCATCAAAATCCATTCCAACCTCTGATTCATCGTCTCCAATAGGGCTTTGAGATAAACCATCAGGCATGGTGAAAGATTTCCCAGGCCTGTGAACAATATCAAAAGAGAACAACTGGATGAAAGCCACCCAACGAGTCATTGGAGCATTTGGGAGGCTGGGGGTGTTGATCATTTCAATAATGGATTTTGCATCAACTTTTAACTCAAAGTGTTGACCCCAAAGGACAGTCTGGAGCTTTTTCAACATTCGGGCCACACCGCAAAGTTCCAGTTTTGGCTGGGAGTACCTGGATTCCACATCTGAGAAAAGAAGAGATTCATACAGAGCAGGATGATCCAAACCATTATCATCTTCCTGGGTAATGACAGCCCCAACAGATTGATAACTCGAGTCCACTGCCAGCTTGATCCTGCCGGCTCCGGGTCCATAAGTGATCTTTTTCAAAACAATGTCTTTCCCAACAATTGTTTTGAGCAACTGAAATGATTGTTTGCAGTCTTGGGTCCAAATACATTCAGCATCCTTCCTGGTTAAGCGACGCAAGGGAACACAGATTTTGGATAGTGAGGGAATGAAAATCCTGACATAACTTACATCACCTAGGAAACCTCTAACTTCCATTGGATTTATTGGAGTAGGCCAGGAGATGATTTTGTTGACTTTAGAGGGTGCCATCCTTCTACCGTCCTTGCAGACTATATGACCAACGATTTCCAGGGCAGGGACACAGGCGGCAAGTTTTGATCCAGAGACAGTAAGGCCAGATTCCTCAATTCAAAACAAAATTCCTTCCAAGACAGTAGCATACTCCCAGATAAATTGTTGCATTCCTGAGTGCCAAGGTAAGAGCTCATTATCATAGT
Source organism: Puccinia polysora (assembly GCA_025617555.3). Taxonomy (NCBI): domain Eukaryota; kingdom Fungi; phylum Basidiomycota; class Pucciniomycetes; order Pucciniales; family Pucciniaceae; genus Puccinia; species Puccinia polysora. The sequence goes on along the minus strand of CM062635.1, from coordinate 33,445,727 downwards.
CAGAAACTGGACCTTTAATCCCACCATCATCAATAAAGATACCCGCATGATCCGGGATTTCTTCCTGGAGGATCCACATCATCTGAGCCTGATAGACTGCAACCAAGTTGGTGGCACCTTGAGGCAATTGAGTCAGCTGAAATCAACCAAGGGGAGTATCAAAAGTAGTGAGGGGACAAGAAATAGGATGCAAGGAGCGTTTGTCATAGCCACCCATAATGTCACCTAGACCATAGCAAGCTCTCTCAGAGAAGGATTCAACAAATTCTTCAGTGGCAGGAGGCGCGCCAGAGTCTTTAATAGTAACTTTATTAAGAGGTTGGAGATCATGAACTAATCTAAGTTTACCATTACTCTTTAGAACACAGAAAACAGGACTGGAATAGCTAGAAGTTGATTGGTTGTATAAGCCAGTTTGGACTTGTTTGCGGACCAACTTGATGAATTTGTTGACTTTAGCAGCAGGGATTGGGATCTTTTTCTTTTGCCAAGGGTCATGTTCAACTACAGGGATGATGTAAGGGAGACCATAGGATTCTTTAAAGAGACCTCTCTCCTCTTCACAGAATGCAATAGATTTTTCCCTTAGAGAAAAGATATTTTTGATCAAATTTAACTCATCAGGAAGAAGCCATCCATCTGGACCAAATTTGACCACTTTCAGACGTTCTTCAGTGACCCAACCAGAGGGAATAAATGGACCAGTGAGGGATTGAGATAGACCAGAGTAAGGATGGCGGGATAGAGGAGGACGCATAAGAGGAGGATTGAGGTTGAGAGGCATTGGTTGGTTGACTTGCTGGACCTTTTTTGCAACTGCTTTGTACTTGGTGGCAAAGGAGAGGAATCCTTGCTTCCTCCAAGCATTGACCAGTGAGACCTGACTACAAAAACTGAGGCCATATTCCAACATCTTCCAAGTTTGATGTCATGCTGCGTCCTTGAAAGGTGCCTTCTCCATAAAAGAGGACCCAAAAGATAACACATTGCTCACATGTGTGGCACAGGGTAGAGTTTCAAAAACAACATTAGTAGAAGCCCTTGGTGGTGCACAATTGGGAGGACTTACTTCTACCCCAAATTTCCTCCACCTAAGACAATACTCCTTCATACCAAAGCCACCAAGAAAAGAATTGAGATCAAGATCTAGTTTAGACTCATTGCGGAGATTGGAAACCAGAATAGAGGATGAGTGATCAGGCTGAAAAGAAAAAGGAAAAGAAGATACAACAGATCCAGACAAAGAATAAATATTTTTGGATTTTTTGGATTTTTCATGTGTTTGATTTATGATCTTATTTTTATGAGAAGGAAATGATGAGGAAAAAGAAAGATATGCCTCTGAGGTGTGAGTTGGTCCATGAGTTTAAGTCTGAGGCTGAGAAGAACTACAAATATCAGTAGTGCCAACTATTCTGCTAAAAAATGAGGATGAGAGGAATGAGAGTTTTCTTTCTGCTTTCCTTTCAGGACAGATTTGGGAGGATGACCTGGGAAGTCTCTTTCCCAACGACCAGAATCCAGAGAACAAAGAGAAACCTCAATCTTTCTGCAATCAGTATCAGGGAGGAGAATTCTCTCCCCAACATGATCAGAAAACATCAGGGTAGCACCAGAGTCCATTAAGAAAGGCCTTCCCAAGATCATGGGACCATCCAGACGAGTGATCCAGAAGTGACAGGTGCCAACAATATTTCGACCAATTCAAACAGGGATATCCTCAGCAATACCAACCAGCTCACAGGACTGATTCCCAATTCCATAAACCACAAAGTTGAAACTGAACCTTGGGCTAATTTTAAGCTTGCAGGCCATGGAGTCCGAAATCAAATTGAGCTGAGAACCCAAATCCACAAGGAGAGAAACCGTTTTAGTTGAATCACCAAGATAACATGGGAGAAAGCCAAGAGGACAGGAATACAGTTTGGTATCTGAAGAGGGATCTGTTCCACCAGAATCCTCTATCAGAGTACCAGAGGAGACCTTTAATTTGTTTGGACCAATCTCCACACGTTGACGAGAAACCCATTTCTTCATCCCTTCTGCCACAGATGGAGAGATTGACAGGAGTTCAGCCACAGATAGATCAGGGATTTTAAGATCAGAAATTTTTTTTAATACTCCTTCCACAGCATTAGGGTAGTCCTTGGAGATGCCCCTCTCAAATCAAACTTTGGGCTGGGTGGAGGGAGGAAGATCAGGTGAAATAGGTGATGGAAGAGGATCTGAGGGTTGGACAGGTTGAAGAGGGGGAAGATAAGAGTTGTCCTGGAACCATTCCATAAGTGGTTCCCTTTCTACTTCCATGTCTTCCACATCAGAGGAAGGAGGCTCAGGTGAAGATTGACGTTTAACGGGTTTTTGAAGAATTGAGGATGGAACAGGAGGAGACTTATGAGGTTTTGGTTCCTCATGGAGTTTCCTTACTGGATTTGATTGATAGGTACTAGGGAAGCTGGAAGAAATGATAGCTGGGGGATACCAAGGTTGCAGAGTTCCACAGTACAATCAAAAATCCACAGAGACCAAGGATGCCTCTTTAAAAGTTGGTGGTTGGTATGAGGCCACCACATGACGGATTGGACAAGGCAAATTGAAAGGGATCAAAGCACCGTTAGGAAGGAAAAAATTATTTCCCTTCTGCTCTACTAACTTCTCCTCCTTGTCCTTCTGGATTTCAGGACATCTACCAGTACCATGGCCTTCCCTATGGCAATAATAACAGACTATAGTAGATTTAGGAACAGAATTAGCAGGTTTAGGAGTGGCTAAAGAGGATATTTTCTGATCTATTTTATTCTCAATTGCCTGAAGTAATTTAGTAATCTCATCTATAGTAGGTGTCTCCCGGTGGGCCTGAGGATTGGTTTTAGGTCTGCGATTGGCTTCCATCTTATTCATGATTTTGTTAGATGCTTGAAAAGAGGAGGCAAGGACTGGTTCAGTGATTTGAGGTTTTTCAAAGGTGAAAGCTGTTTGACCTTTCATCAGTCAGTTCTTACATGCCCTGTATGGTTGCAATTCCAACATATCTTTTCTTTGGTTACCAAAGTATTCTTGGGTTCTGAGTTGGTAGGGAGAGGTTCTTTATTCTTGTTATTATATTCTTCCTTATTCCTAATAGTTGGTTCTCTGGGTTTGTTAACCTTTTTGTCTAAGCCATTCATGTCAATAGTTTCTTCTAATACTCCTATGAGAGTTGAAAGGTCAGAGTTCATGGGCATTCTGCATCTTACGCTATGGTTAAGTTGTCCTGGACATAGGTTGAGGAGTCTTTCATTGACTTCTTCTTTATCAGAATTTGGGTAGAAGCAGTCTAGTCTTCTCTTCTGGTCAAGGCACCATTTGTGAGTTTTGTCCTTAGATGGATCAAACAAAGAATTTTCAAAAGTCTTCATCATTTTTCTTTTCCAAATTCTGGTACCAAATTGTTCCTTAATCAAGTCTTTCCACAAATTCCATGACAAAGATCCTACCTCTCTCTCTTATTGATGAACCAGTCAAGGGCTACTCCTTCAAACAGTCTAGGTAGTCTTACTACGGCTATTTTATCAGGAAGTTCATAAGAGGCCAGAGTATAGTCAATAAACTTAATAAAACTGACATGATTGTATTCTCCTTCTCCTGAGAATTTAGGCCACTCAGTGATAGGGGGAAGTAATTTTAATGCTTGTTCTACTTCAGGAGTGGGACTAGGCCTGAAAGATTCATGCCTGGTTGATCTTGGTCTAGAAGGTAGTTGGGGATTACTGTGGTACCTGGAAGGTCTGATTTAATCAGAGTCTGCAATGGGTTGAGTTAAGTTTATCTTTAGATCTCTGAGATCATTCTTAATCATACCTAATTCCAGGTCAAGTTTGTTACTTAATGAATCAATTTTATTAATAATATGAGTAGGTGAAGCGTGTTCTGTCTTATTAATACCTTCTTTGATTTGTTCAATAGATAGAAGAATTTCTTCTTGGATAGCTGAAGTATTGTTTTCTAGGTACTTCATTAGTTCTCCCTTACTCAAGCTGATTCTGTCTCTTATTTGTTTGACCTCTAACTCATTGATTTTGATCAAGTTGGATTGGGATTGCATGACTTTACCAAAATTGGTATTTACTTTATCCAATTGCTCATATACTTTATCAAAACATTTGCCAATGATATCAAAGTTATGAGAAAGATTTATGGAAAACAAGTTGAAATTTTCTACATCTAATTGTGGTACACTTTCTTCCATTTTCTTGCCAAAGATATTATATTGTCCCACTCTTTGGGACTCTTTAATTTCTGATGGGCTAGAGATCTCTTCTTCCTGTTGTTGTTGTTTCCTCTTAAGGAAACTAATTGGTCCCAAGTATTCCAATTCTGCACGTAGCCTTCTACTTCTCTCTTGGGAATCAATTTTTGGAGGGTTATTTGAGTCTTCTTTGCCAAAAATATGGCTTTTGTCATACCCTGCTGGTCTTCCTGGGTCTGAGCCTGTTTGCACAGTTCCCAATGAACCACGTGTTCTTTCACCAATACCTTTATTTTTTCCTCCTTGGAGGAGTCCGGCTGGGGTGGCGTAGGTGGAACGGTATCCTCCTGGGATATCACGTTGGACAAGGGACGGCTCTCCAACGGTGAGTTGGTTGAGTCGGCAGCCGCGGTCATTGTCATTGTCGCTCAGATTGGAGCGATCACTGGCTTGATTCCCCTTTGCATTCGCCACTGGCGTCCTTGCGCGCACGGGTTCCTCCAGGCAAAGATCCATATGACGGGGCGCGTCCACTGGCGCGGGTCTTGCGTCTGTTTTGATGCATGTTAAAAATTATGTAAGTCTTTGTTGAAACTTTGTAAAAAAATCAAAAAAATAATTTTTTGAGTAGTTTTGGTTTTTATATTTTTTTAAAAAAAATATATGTCTTACTTATTTGAAGGTTTCAAGGTACTAAGTCCTTGTTGGGGTCAGGACCGTCCTTGGAGGGTATTCCAACGGGATCTGAGTGGGTTCCAATCAAATCTTGGGACAAATCCAAGGGTCCACAGTCTGTGACGTCCTCTAAGAGGTCTTGGTCAATAAGATCACCCAAAACAAAGTCCACTGAGATGGGATAAAATAAAAAAATATGAGTTATATATTTATTCATTTTTATAATAATTTTTTTAAAATTTTCGGGTTTTTTATGATTTTTTATAAAAAAAAATAATAAAAAGGAGATTAAAGCTCACTTTTATAATTTGGATACCGTCTCTTAAAATCAGAAAGCTTCCTTTGGTAGATTTTCCACTCTTTTTGCTGTCTTAACAAGGAGTTAAAATTAATAATTCTTTCTAACTCTTGTTCCTTTTCTTTTAAGATTTGTTGTCTATAATAAAGAAGCCTCTCTTGTTCTTGTTCAGGAATTATAACAACAGGCACAAAGTTACATAATTTTTCTCATTTTTTCTGTTTAAGAAGATTCAAATAATAATTGATCAATTCTCCGTTGGTTTTTAAATCCACTGGATAAATCAAAAGATAAAGAAAAAGAATAAGTATTTCTGATTTTTTTAAATATAAAAAACTGGTCCAGAAGATAATTAATTAAACAATTAATTATTAAGGATACTTCCTGGCAAGACCCCCAGTTGTCAGCTCTCTGATACCAGGAACCTTGCAGTCCTTTAGCTACAGAGAGTGATAAAAGAATTTGGAGCAATAATATTCCAAAGAATAAACACTTTAAATCTCCAATAATAGAATGGTAAGAGCAAGTGCAAGGTTTAATTGGTTTGGTTATAAAGATGTTAAATATAATATAAAAAGAGGGGCCACAGTAATATACTACTGGGGGTCTTTACAGACTTGGCAACCTCTCCTCAAGGGGCCTCCTTAGGCAGTTTATAACCTTGGAATGAAGATGGGTGCCTTCTAAGGCCTTATCCACTAATTTGGGCGGGAAAAACAGCACACAAACCCAGAGCAGGAAGGGAACAACTTACTTGGGAAGTAATCCACAGAAATCCTGCAAAGATTCAGGTAAGAAGCTTCAGAACAGATGGGGTTGGTGGCTGGTTCAAACTTCTGGTTGTTGATAGTTATTTAGAAAATAATAATAATAATACTTCAGACTAGATCATAAATCACTTGCTTTCTTCTTGATAAGCACTTGACTAACAATGAAACGATTTCTGATTGATAATAATAATATTTCTGATAACTGATAACTGATTGGGAACAGAAGGGCAAAAGGAGCCTGTTTAAATATTCCTTTTTAGGGGCTTGAGGGCCTCTAGAAGGGTTATTAGCCATGGGCTGAGGCTAGGGGGGAAGTCAGGGCAAGATTGGCACGTCCACAAGATGCTGTTAGCCTGCTGGCCTTAGATCTGTCAGGGAACAGCTCCTTTTTAGCTGCAGGATCTGTTAATCAATAGATTAGTCATTTTGCTGATCCTGCACTAATCCTCAATTTGTACTGTAAGTACTGGTCCAAAGTGAGCAGACGTGGATGTTTATTGATTCTCCATCCTCTGCTGATCCTGTATGTAATTTTTAATAATTTTTACGACCACTCCCTATGTAGTTTTGTGGTCTTTGAAGGTTCTGATCAACTCATGTCGTGGTGAGTCTGGATCTTTATTTAATTAATAAAAAATACTAAAAATTAGTTAATAACTAGTTTTAATTGATTTTTAAGGTTTTTAAACTATAATCTATGCTTGTGTGGTAGCTTTACATATGTAGTGTAGATCCTACTATATTGTAGGTCCCCTGAGCGGTACCTGGCTGTCAGACTGACCACTGCAGGCTAGGCGCGGGGATCAGTCCATTCAGATGCGCGCGGGGACTGATCCGCTGCTCAGATGCGCGCGGGGGACTGATCTGCTGCGCGCGTGACTAGTTCACGGGATTACCTGCGCGGGAGTTCAGTTGCGCGGGAGTCCAGTGCTGTAGGGACGCGGGGCTGCATGCGGGAGTTTGCATACGCGGGAGTCCAGCGCTGTAGGGACGCGGGGCTGCGTGCGAAATTGTGACAAAACACAATTCCCCATGTAACTCCTAAACTACACACAACACCTGGATTTTGACTGAAATTTAGGTGTGAAACCTATACATGACATATCATGTGAAATATTAAAATGGCCAAAAGGTGCCATACTGGTGCCGTGGTCATTTACCATTTTCTATCAAATTAATTAAAAAATATAAGGAGTAAGAATTCAAGGGTGGGGTCAGGGAGTGACCCTACCTTATTTTGGGTGGGGAATCCATGCCTGCAATAATATTTATGGATTTCCCACTCCTTCATTTCATAATAATTTTAGTTATTTATTTATTTTTTGTTCTTTTTCTTTTTGTAAATATTATTATTGTTTGTTGCTTTGTCAGGTTGCTCTGTGCTAAGTAGCAGGCTGACACTTGCTGTAACTCAACCCCTTGGGTATTCAGGTTGGCTGTTTCCCTCTTTTTGTGTACCCATCTTGTTTTTATTGCTAAGACTTAACCTTTTGGGTATTAAGCTTGTGTTTCTTTAGGTTATGAGCCAAGACTTAGCGCCTCTTCATCCATCATCATGAATGATCCATTTTCCAAACCATCCCTCCCAGTGCTCAATTCTTCCAACTATCTTCTCTGGAAATTCAAGATCAGACACTATCTCCTTGCAAATGACCTTGGAAAAGCCCTTGCCAAGTCATCTCCTCCTGATGAACCAGCAAAATGTGGAGCTTACTACGCCAAAAAATCACGGATGGCTGGAATCTTGGGGTTTTCTGTGTAGCAGAACTTCTATAACAGATTTGTTGCGGAATTCTCATTGGAAGACCCAAAACTCATATTTAATGCAATCTCCAATCACTTTGAAGCCAAGACTGACAAAAATCAATCCAAAGTCTATCAGGACTTCATGGCTCTTAAATACAACAACAACTTTCCTGGTTTAATATCAGACATCAACCAACACCTCAGCACAATGACTTCTGTAAGTCTTGTCATCAGTCCTGCTGGTGGCACATCAAGGAATCACTGGTAGCTGAATTCATTATCAGCAGACTTCCATCTGATTTCACCAGCACCAAGGAGCTCTTGTACACAAAATTGCTGTTGACGCTCCAAATGGTAAAAGATGGGCTGCAGAATAAGCGCAGGGATTCCTCAAAAGCATTCAGTTAAATGAAAAGCAAGACCTCATTCTATGCAGCATATCAAATCTGTTCAAATAGGAGACATAACCCACTTACCCAGCACAGTGAGAACAAATGTTGCCAAGTTCTCAAAAAGAAAGAAAAGGGAGGAAAGACCCCGCAAGCCAATTCAGCGACTGCCTCTATTGACAAGGTCACTCCTAAATTCATGGCCTGTGGATTCAGGTGCCTTTCATCTAGAAACCTTGCCAATTCCTTTCAAGATAAAGCTTTCCTGGAAAGTGCCGCTAGTCATCACATTTTCAGCAATGCCTCTGTTTTTTGATCCTATAAGCCTGTCAAGAACTTGCCAATGGTAATCATCTTAAAATAGTCAATGAATGGATAGTCTTGTTGTGTATTGATGATGGGTCTGTAATCAGCATCAAAGCCTTGCACATCCCACAGCTTTTGAACATGCTAATCAGTCTTGGACGTCTGTAAAAAAAGTGGTGCAAGATCTCCCGCTCTGGGCCGTCCACTTTTGTGGTAAACTATGATGGTAGAGCGCTCTTCAATGCAACTGTTGAAAATGGAAATTGCTCTGTTCACCTAAAATTAGCACTGCAAGACATGACTCACAACAACAAGAATCTTTCTCTACTGGTGTCTTCCAATCAGCAAAGGCTTTGTCATTGCAGGGCTGGACATCCTTGCAACAAAGTTCTACTGTACATGTTTGACATACCAAAGGCAATAATTTCCTGCAAGGCATGTTGTCTCTCCAAGTCTACTCAGCTGCCTTTCCCTTTTACACTTCCACCTACCTCTTGGCCGTTACAAACCATTCACATGGATCTAAGCGGTTGCATAACTCCACCCTCAGTCAGCTTTTTTGAATACTACTTCAAAATAACTAATCACTTCACAGGGTACAAATTTTTCTATCTCCTCAAGATCAAATCCAACACATTTGAATACTTCACATTGTTCCTTGCTTGTGTTGCAGCTGAGCAACCTGATCACGCAATCTCCCTTGTTTACACCAATGGCAGTGGAGAATTCAACAGCAGCAAATTTCACTTGTTCCTTTGAATGAAAGGAATTCAACTCCAAAGTACGTGGCCCTACACCCCTCAACAGAACCCAGTTTCTGAGCACAGTAACCAAAAAACCAGTGAAAAGGCTTGGGCCATTCTCAAGGAGGCTGGTCTTCCAGCCATCTACTTGGAATACGCTGTGTCTACTTCCATTCAGCTGGAAAAAACTACACCTTCCAAGAACCAGGGTTGGAAAACTCCTCACAAACTCTGTACGGGTGAAACTTTCAACTTGTCTTTCTTTCAGTCATTTGGGTGTCTTTCCTACGTCAACTTTCCAAAACACAAACAAGATGGCAAGTTTGGGGATGCCACCATTCAAGGCATTTTCCTTGGATATACGTTGGGAACACACAACTACATTGTTCTCAACTCCAATAAAAATCTGGTTGTTAGCCACAACGTAAATTTTGATGAGGATTCCTTTCCAGGCGCATCTTTTTTCCATGGCAACTGCTTGGTCAATGCCCTTGCACTTGAATTCCTTGGAAAGGAATTTGAATTTGCTCCTCTGTCCAACAATGGCAGCAAAGGACTGGCTGTCAAAAGGACTGTCCTCCCTGGCTCTTTTCAACCATTTCCGGCAAGCAGCTCGGGGCTTGACACTGTTGATCCTGCAACAACGGTCGATCCGGCGCCACCCCCCCCCCTGGCCAAGGCTAAACATGGCTGGGACTATTTTCTTACCTCTGATGTTGCCCCCAAAAATATTGACTGATCAATCAATCCTGATGCCATCCTTGAAAAGACTCAAAGCGCCAATTTAGCGCTGGCCCTCCTCACCATTCATTTACCCCAAACTCATTGCCAGGCTATGCTCCTTTATTGGAAATAAAAACTTTGAAACTCTCCTCACAAAGTTGTCAGCCTGGCCCAATTATCCATTATTGTCTATTTCATAATGTGTCTCCTTGATTTCCATATGTCTAATTGTCTACATGTCTTTATTTTTATGACGTTCCAAGTTCCCCTCTAATTTCAAATACCTTCTGCCCCCCACTCCCCAACCACCTTTGCATCCCTATTTAATCACCCACCACCTCCCCCATTTTCCCCTTTCCTTTTTCCTTACCTTGTGCTTGTTTTCCTTCCTAAATCACGAGGTCCTCTCCCTCCATTCCCATTCCCCCGCCCATATCTGAGTATCTAACCTCATCCCGTGCTTCCAAAGCACTTTTGCCTGTTAACAGATTATGAAATTGGTGTTGCTCTAAGATCTCCTCAAATACTCAATAACATGGTTGAACTCTCAGTCAAGCTTCTGGAAAAATTCAAATTATCCAAAACAAACTATCTCAACTGGAAACTCCAAATGGAATCCATCCTCCAACTCAAGCATCTATTCTGCCTAGTTATACAATCTGAAACTCAAGACAAAAATAGGCTCTTAGATAAAAACAACCCAAATAGATTGGCCAATGCATACGCCATCATCTCACTCAAATGCAAATCCAAAATTATCTCTCAATTCAGCTCCAAAGACCAAGGAAACCTCTCCAAACTCTGGAGCCTCCTAAATTGCTACTATCAACCCAGAACATTCCAAAATCAAACCATTTATCTTAACCAAATCTTCACCAGCACACTCACCCCTGGATCCCTAGAAGAAAAGCTATCATCCCTTTCCAAGAACACCCGCCACTTATGAAGCCTAATCAAAGATTCTTCCTCTAAACCATCTTTAATAATTGACTCTGTCATTGCTATGTGGGCTATTGTCAACCTTCCTCCTAATTTTTGAGTCTCCAGGGAACTTCTCATCAAGAAATGCAAAATTGAGAAGAAAACACCTTCTCTCAAAGACACTCTTGAAGAACTTAGATCATACATCAAACAACACACAAAGTCCTTGGAACATGCCAAGGCCCTAGCAATCAAACAAAACCCCCAAAGAACTGACTACCCCTTCTTCCTAAAAAGTATTCATAAACCCCTCACCAAACACCCTAAATCTGAGTGCAACTAACTACAACAGAAGAACAAAGCCAAGATTTTGAAAACCATGGTCTCTGCTTTCAATACTTCAACCTCCAAAATCATCCTGGACTCCAGAGCATTGGCCTCCATGTTCAACTCCCCCTGCTACTTCAACTTGCTCTCCTGGATGCACAAAATTGTTTACATTGCCAATGGGAAATCTATCAAAGCTACTTGAAAAGGAACAGTTCTTCTTGATCTACCTCTTATGAAGCTTTCCCTCCAAAACTGTCTCTTAGTCCCATCTCTAGCCACCAATCTCCTATGAATGGGAACATTCCTCCAGAATAAACACACCATTGCTTCAGGAGGAGAAAACAAGTTTCTGTTCACCAACAATAAATCCAATGTTTTCATGATGGGAAACTTTCATTCCGGAAAATTTTTTTTTCACCAAGAACCCAGGTTGGCTCTGAGCACCTCCCCCAACAATCCATCAAAACTGATGACCCTTCATTGGGCTGCTGGTCATCCCTCCATTGACTACCTCTCAAAGATGTTTCCCAACAGACAATCTCTCCAAACTCATCTGCTCCTCCTGCAACATAAGTAAAAGTCACAAATCCCCATTTCTAGGAAACTTTCCAATTTCCACAAGTAAACTTGAATACCTTCATGTGGATCTCTGTGGCCCAATATCTCCCGCCTCCCTATTTGGAAAGAAGTAATTCCTCAGGGCAGTGGACGGCTATTCCCACTATGTATGGATCCGTTTCCTTAATCTCAAATCCAACACCACAAGAGCCTTATAAACCCTTTTCAATGAAGTCCAGGTGGAGGCAAAGGAAAGGATCACTTCCAAAATAGTAGATCTACATCCATAGCACTATCTTCTTTGTGGTTAGGTAAGAATTTTGCCTTCTGAGAGTATCTGTCAACTATAACCAGGACAGAGTTATATGAATGAGTACCTCCAGGGGGGAGGCTGGTGAAAAAATCCATATTGATTATTTCCCATCTGTTTTTAGGTTCAGAGATCTTCTGTTGGAGTCCAAACCTTTTGCCAGTACTTTTATTAGATTTTTGGAAGGTCTCACAGCTAGTAACATACTTAATAGTTATTTCTTTCCAGTCTATCCATCAAGTAGTTTGTTTTACTTTTTCCAAGATTCTTTCTGTGGATGGATGCCCTGATGAAAAGTTGTCATGGCATTCTAGGAGTATATGTTGTATATTTTCTTTGTTGCTTAGTACTAATACATTGGGATGTTGGTTTCTGTAGTAAAGGAGACCTTCCCAAAAGGTAAACCTTCCTGCTTTATAGGGTTTAAGTAATGAAGCAGGTAGAATATTTATCAGAGCTGCTTCTGGGGATTCACATTCCATAATGGTAATCAGCAGCTTGATTTCAGAAGAGTAGTTTTCCCTTACTAGGTTGAAGAAAGCATTATCTAATTCACATAAGTGGATCCACATTATTGGAGCATTCAATGAAAAAAGATTGATGTTCAGGATAGGAAAGATATCTTGATCTTCAGGGTCATATGCTGGATTGTTAGAGTCATTAGGCAAACCATTCCTACTTAGACTATCAGCATTCTGATGTTTAGCTCCAGTTTTATGCACTATAGTCATCTGACCTCTATACTGTTGTAAAGCAATTGGCCACCTGAGCATATATCTGCTGGGGGTTTTCATGTTCATAAGAGTTGTTACAGAATTACAGTCCGTGATCACTTGAAAAGTGGTGCCTTCTAAGTAATAGTTTAGCTTTTCTAAAGCCCATACTAGAGCCAAAAATCCCAACTGACTGGCTCCATATCTCTTTTCTGAATCTTTGATCTGTCTAGATATGAAAAGTACTGGTTTCTCTACTGGTCTGTCTTCTTCTATCCTTTCTTGATGTAGATCAGCTCCTAACCCTTCCATACAGTTGTCAATGTACAGTTTAAAGGGCTTGTAGTAATCTGGTTGTATGAGTAGAGGAGTGGGTGTCATAGATATCTTTAATTCCTCCTAGTTTTTCAATCTCTCATGTGTCATTTCAAATAGAGTGTTGTTGTTGCATACTTCATACAGACTCTTAGTAAGCATAGCAAACTTTGGTATGTATTTTCTGTAGGAACTGCAAAAACCAATGAAAGACAGTAACTCTGTTTTGTTTTGAGGCATGGGTCTATTCATGACAGCAGCTATCTTATTTTGATCAGCAGCTAGAGTTAGACCAGAGATTATATATCCTAGAGCTTTCAATTCTCCATAGCCAAAGTTGCATTTCTTCATGGATACCTTGAATCCTGCTGTGGAGATAGTCTGGAGTAATAATCTTACTTAGTTAATATGAGTATCCCAATCATCAGAGTATATAATAACATCATCTACATATACCATCATCCATCCTTGTCTGATGTATGTACCTAGAACTGTATCCATTGTTCTCTGGAAGTGTGATGGGGCATTTTTTATACCAAAGGGCATCCTAAGATATTGATATATTCCCAAATGACAGATTATTCTCATAAACTTCCTGCTTTTGAGGCTTATAGGTATCTGGTGGAAACCTTTAAGCATATCCATAGTAGTGATATATTTGGCCTTGGACTAGTTATGTAGAGCATGATCAATCAGGGGTATAGGATAATGATCTGCCTGAGTATGATTATTGAGAATTCTGAAGTCTCCTACCATTCTTGACTTTTCATTATGCCAAGCTATGATTACAGGTGTGGTCACATCTACCTGCTCATTTTAACCTACTTTCCTTAATACTTGTTAGTCTATCAGTTCTTGGGAATGTTCCTCAAGAGCTATTCTAGACTTAGGACTAGAGGGATAGGCTGGTCTTCTTAATTTTGGAGGATAAGGAGGCTTAATGGTCAATGTTAATACCATATCATGTCCTTTAATATCACCAATGGGATGATCTTTAGTACAAAAAGCATTTTGGTTTTCAAAGCAGACTGTCAATATATCTTTCTTCTTTTCTTCAGAAATTTTCATATTCAGAGCTGCTTGAGAGAAGTATTCTTTATCAAAGTCTTCTAAACTCTTTTGATAAGTAGAGGAGGGGAAGTTAGATTTGATGGTGCATATCTTAAACTTCTTTTCCCAACTACCACCCACTGTGAAGTATCTCCCTTTACTCTGGAACACATCTATACCATATAGACATAAGGCATCATTACCTATTATCAGGTAGGCACATAGTCTGTTGAGCAATACTACAAATTCCACTTGTATTCTCAAAGTTCCTTTAGTATGGGGTAGTATTATAGGAGCAGTCCATACTCCAATAGCATTCATGGTTGAGTTGCTAGTGCTAAACTTGGCTTTTGGGACGGGCAGAAGGTGTTCTTTCCAATTGGGATCCCATTTGTTTAATAATTCAGCACAGACACATGAGCAGAAAGCTCCACTATCCAGTGATAACCTCATAGGTCTGTCTTTATACAATCCTGTTGCATAGCAATTTTGACCAGTGGTATAACTTTTTCCACTCCTAGGTTTAACTGTTAATGGTTTAACATCCGTAGTATGTCTAGGAATTATGCTAGGATCCCATTTTTGGGGAAAACTAGAATCCCCATGGATGTTATTGATTTCTATAGAAGTGCCTATATCTCCTTCTATAACATTAACAGCTTTGGTCAGGATTAATTCACATTCAGAAAGAGATCCTTCAGTATCAGATATATCCTCATATTTCTGAATCCCCTCAACCTCCTGCTCTCCTTCCAAGACTGCTATCTTTCTGGTTGATAATGGGCAGTCTTGTCTCATATGCCCTGTATTGTTACAATTCCATTAAGTTCCAGGCATCCTCTCTTTGTCCCTATTATCATTAGGTTTCTTATTATCAGAGTTATTCATCAGAGGAGGTTTTTTTCTGTTTTTTTTTAATGTTGTAGTTCTCTTTGGGTCTAGAAGGGACTTTCTTGTCTAACCCATTCATGTCTATGACTTCTTCTAACACATTAATTAGAGTTGGCAAGTCAGCATCCATACTCATCCTGCATGTTACACTATGGTTGAGATTTCCAGGACACAAGTGGAGGATTCTTTCATTTACTTCCTCTTTATCAGCATCTGGATAGAAGCAATCTAGTCTTTTCTTCAGTTCCAAGCACCATTTGTGAGGCTTATCCTTGGAGGGGTCAAATGAGGAATTTTTGAAATTTTTCATCATTTTTCTTTTCCACATTGTAGAACCAAATTGTTCTTTAATCAGAAGTTTCCAAGAATTCCATGGTAAGGATCCTACTTCTTCTCTTTTACTGATAAACCAGCCCAAAGCTACTACTTCAAACATTCTTGGCAGCCTGACTACAGCTATAGCTTCTGGTAAGTCATAAGAGTTAATTATGTAGTCAATAAATTTAATAAAATTTATATGATTGTCTTCTCCTTCACCAGAGAACTTGAGCCATTCAGAAATAGGGGGTAACAGTTTCAGGGCTTGCTCCATCTCAGGGGTAGGACTAGGCCTGAATGTTTCACTCCTATGCACTCCTAGTAAGGGTTGTGCATAAGGAGTAGTTGTTTGTCTGGGAGGTTTTGGTTCCTCTGTGGTGATAAATTTCTGAGCAAGAAAAACCAGAACTGAGAAGAAAAAAAAGGATGAGCGTGAAGCATAAGAGGGACAGACTAGCTGATCAAAAAAGACACATAGAGTACGCCTACCAGAGAGGAGGACAGTTACAGGAGAGACAGGGAGACTCAAGAGATGAAAGATTTGAATAAGCACGCCTATGGAGAGGAGTCAATAGAAAAGTGTAAGAGACAAGCATGGAGGGAGGAATCCCTCCAGAGTTAATCAGAACCAATCTTCGCACCAAATTAGCCTTGAGGATAAGTCTGAAGGTCTTGATTGCAAGAGATTCAGTTCGTAGCGGTCGAGCGGTTAAGAGGTAAGTCTGAAGATCTTGATGTGGTAGCAGTCGAGGTTGAGCCGTAGGGTTCAGGATTGGGGTCAGGAGAAGAACCTTGAGGATCTTGAGGATTGTTAAGTTCAATAAGATGATAAAGAAGATTTGGAAATGAGCGAGGGGTAGCGCGCGACTTCAGAGGAGCGCAGTATAAGATTTTTGGAGGAGCGCAGTGCGCGGATCAGAAAAAGAACGCAGGACGGACTTGCAATGAGGAGAAAAGAAAGAGTAAGGTGAAAGATTGAAGGGTGAATAGAAAAAGAAAGGAAGAGTAGAGAAGGCTGAGTTCATATTTAATTTTTTTCAGCAAAAGAGAAGAAGAGAGTAAAAGGAAAGCAAAGAAACTGTATTTGTCTCATTTATTTCAACACCCCCCTTAATTTGATGCAAAGAGAGGTTGAAAACAGGTACTCAGCAGCCTCTGAAGAGAAGAATGGTTGCACGCCTTTGTGAGGGCATCAGCAATCATGTCGTCTGCTGATATCAGTCTGATGTCGAGCAGTCCTTTGCTGAGGAGATCACGCAGCCGTTTTATTTTTATGTCAAGGTGCTTTGTCTTTGAGTTTGAGCCAAAATGGTTGATCTTCTCAAGGAGACCTTTGTTGTCAATGCAGAAGATAGTATTTTCTAGTTTGGTTTTCCAGAGTTTGCTGATGAGAGCTCGTAGCCACTGGTCCTCCTGAACTGCATCCAAGAGGGAAGTCAGCTCAGCTTCAGTGGAGGACAGTGTTATGCTCTTCTGCTTCTTTCTGGACCACAACAACGGAACACCCTTCCATAGGCAGAGAGAGCCACTCTGAGAGAGTCTGGTCTCATGGTCATCTTCCCAGGTCGCGTCAGAGTAGTACTCAAGACCGTTGGAGGGATGATTGGGCAAGGGCTCCAGCGCCAGGCATAAGGATAGGGACCCTTTTAGGTATTTGAAGCAGTGGAAAACTTCTTTCCAGTGCGAGAGTCCAGGAAGGTGATTGAAGCAAGATAGGATTGACACAGCAGGGGCGAGGTCTGGGCAAGAGCGGCATGACAAATAGTTCAGTATGCCAGTGAATTGGCGATAGTTGTATTTGAGTTTGCCGAACTCCAGTACATCTTCTTCAGATGCTTCTCAAAGCTGAACTCCGGGGGACAGAGGCGTCTTTACTGGTTTGCAGTCATTGAGTCCAAGGAGTTCTAATCCTTTTTTAATCAGTTTGTTTTGGTTGAGTGTGATCCGACTGGGAGATAGATGAAGGTCCATGCCAAGAAGAGTGTCAGGTTCATGAGCTGATGAGTTAGGAAAGCGATTGAGAAAAAGAGTCTCAAAGCCATCAACGTTACCAACAACGACTAGGTTGTCCACGTGGAAAAAGATGAACGTGTTTTCATTGTTGTGTATGTAGAGGCAGGGGTCGACGGATGATTGGCGAAAGTTGATTTCTTCAAACCACTTGGTGATGGTGTTGTACCAGTTGGCAGGAGCCTGCTTGAGTCCATAAAGGGACTTTTTGAGTTTAAGAAAGGGAGTTTTGCGCTTGGATCCTTTGGGAGTGGCTATGTAGATGTCTTCAGATAGAGGAGCGTAGAGAAAGGCGCTCTTTACGTTGAATTGTCTGATGGGTAGCTTCTTGTCAATGGAGAGAGTGAGAAGGGAGAGAAGGGAAGGAAAATTTCCGGTGGGAGCAAAGGTATTGTTATAGTTGATTCCCGGTGTTTGCAGAAAGCCTTGTATGCACAAGCAAGCTTTCTTTCTTTTGGCAGACAAGGAGGTAGCTGGCTTGGTCTTAAGAACCCATGTGGAGCGGAGGTAGGATTCGGGGACAAAGTCACAATCTTCCCACACATCCATCTCTTCAATACTGTTGAGTTTGTCATCCATGGGTTCTTTCCATTCGTCGGCCTTGGAGATGAAGGACATGATATTGGAGGAGAAATAGGAGTATTTGTCAGGTTTTATTCTTGAAGTTCGAGTTCTCAGCTCGTATCTTGGAGTATCACCGGTAGGTAGCAGAGAAGATGCAACGGCTTCTGATTCATCGTTGCTGTCTTCAGAGGATTTGACTTCGGGAACAGCTTCAGGATTTCGAGATGTGGGAGACGGAGATTCGAGGGGAGAGTTGACAAGAGGATTTATTGAGAGATTGTCGAGAGGCTTGTTGGAAGGAACTTTTTAGGAGAGATCCAAATCAGACCAGATCAGGGAGGATTTTTGGACGGAGGGATTGAAGTCTAGGAATTGAACGTGTTTTGTATTGATGATATTTCCAAACTCCCCAAGGATGCGGTAAGATTGGAGTTTGTTGTTATAGCCAATAAGAGTTCCTATTGATCCCTTAGGGAGAAGTTTGGAGGCAGGTTTAGTAGGAAGATTCAAATAGGATACTCTGTTGCCTATAGGACGGAAGTAGCTGAGGGGTAGAGTATGGTTTTTGTAGAGTTCGTAGGGCAATTTCTTGGATTTGTGAGAAGGGATTTGATTAAGGGTGAGAGTGGCCGCCAATGCAACTTCATGCCAGTAGCGGCAATTCAGACCAGAGTCAGTAAGTATGGATTGAATGGATTCAAGGATAGAGCGGTTGAATCTTTCAGCCAGACCGTTTTGCTGCGGAGTGTATGGGTCAGAGTGTCTGGTTTTAATGAGATGATTTTTACAGAATTGGGAAAGTTCATTATTGATGAACTCGCCGCCACGGTTAGAATGAAGAATGGAAGGAAAGTACCCAAAACGCTTTGCTTTGTGGCTCAGGACATTGCTCAGTATCTCAGGTACGTCACTCTTATTCTTCAGGGGAAGAGCAGCGCAATATCTGGTGTTGCTGTCAACTACGGTGAGTAGGTATCGGTGACCGTCATGAGATGGAGGAGAGATGGGGCCAATGATGTCCAGATGGAGTTCTTCAAAGGGCCTGGAGGCTGGATTGTGAGTTCTCTTGAAGCTGGCCCTAGTGATTTTTGAGACGGAGCAAGCTTCACACTTCTGAGATGCATTGACTGGGATGCCAAGCTTGTGCCTGATTTGGTGGTAGCTGACGTGGCCTAATGATTTGTGCAAGAGCTCAGAAGAGGTCAGGAGAGAGCTCTGATCAGGAGAGTGGAACTTGAGGCCAGGTAAGTTATTGTAGTAGCGACCAGTGGCAACTAGGGAATTGTCTTTGTAGAGGTGGAAAGAATTAATTTCAAAGGAGATGGAGAATTTTTCAAGGAGCAGACATCAAACAGAAAGTAGGTTGACAGTCAGATTTGGAACGTAGAGCACGTTATTAAGGACAAGATTGCCATTCTTGTTGGTAAGTTTGACAGAACCTCTCCCTTTTATGGGAAGATTTTTGTTGCCAGATCCAGTGCGCACTATTCCTTCTTCTTCCGTGGAGAGAGCAAAGAAGAGTTTGGAATTTGATATCATATGAGCGGAGGATCCGGAGTCTAGGATGAAGATGGAGGGGTCTTGGAATTGAGAGGTGAAATTGCTGACATTATTCTTGGTCTTAGCAGCTTGAGCGGGAGGACAAGGGCGAATGTGAGGATGAAGGAGCCAGCATTTGGCTTCAGGGTGAGGAGCGTTGGGATTGTGCCATCCGCTTCTACATTTTGTGAATTCAGAGGTGGCCAGAGCGGTGGGAGTTTCCTTGGAAGAGGAGACCGACGGACGGAGCTGAAGGTTATTGAAGTGGACTCTAAGATGGTTCAGAACCATGTCAGGAACCACGTCTTTGTCTGAATGAGTGATTTGAATCTTCAGATGATCAAGAGAGGGAGGAAGTTTTTGAAGAATGGAGTAGGCGATGATGTTGAGAGGGATAGATATACCAGTTTTGACAAATTTGGTGATTGAGGCCCTGATTTGAGTGATGAAGAGTTGGATGTCATGTGGATTGAACTGGATAGCCCAGAATTCGTTGAAGACTCTGGCGCGATTTGAGGCATTGCAGGAGGCGAAGTAGTGATTGATTGACTTCCAGATGAGTTTGGCATCACTCTTGTTGGTTTGGTTTATGACATTAAGATGGATGGAAACGTCGAGTTTGGTGGTAAGAAGCGTGACGAGTTGGATGTTAACAGCAGGATTGAGTGATGCTGAGTCGGAGATCAAGGGTTCCCAAAGAGATTGAATCTTGAGGAGATTGGTGGTCCTGGATCTCCATAAGGAGAAATTGTCAAGAGTCAACAGAGGAATGGCTTCCAGAGCTCCTTTGGCAATAGTGGATTGGAAACTGTCGCTCATGATGCGCAGCTGTTCCGATTCTTAGTAAAGGTAGAGCAATTGAGTGGTAGCAATAATTTGACTGTTAATTGTGATAAATTTCTGAGCAAGAAAAACCAGAACTGAGAATAAAAAAAAGGATGAGCGTGAAGCATAAGAGGGAAAGACTAGCTGATCAAAAAAGACACATAGAGTACGCATACCAGAGAGGAGGACAGTTACAGGAGAGACAAGGAGACTCAAGAGATGAAAGATTTGAATAAGCACGCCTATGGAGAGGAGTCAATAGAAAAGAGTAAGAGACAAGCATGGAGGGAGGAATCCCTCCAGAGTTAAGCAGAACCAATCTTTGCACCATATTAGCCTTGAGGATAAGTCTGAAGGTCTTGATTGCAAGAGATTCAGTTTGTAGCGGTCGAGCGGTTAAGAGGTAAGTCTGAAGATCTTGATGTGGTAGCAGTTGAGGTTGAGCCATAGGGTTCAGGATTGGGGTCAGGAGAAGAACCTTGAGGATCTTGAGGATCATTAAGTTCAATAAGATGATGAAGAAGATTTGGAAATGAGCAAGGGGTAGCGCGCGACTTCAGAGGAGCGCAGTATAAGATTTTTGGAGGAGCGCAGTGCGCAGATCAGAAAAAGAACGCGGGAAGGACTTGCAATGAGGAGAAAAGAAAGATTAAGGTGAAAGATTGAAGGGTGAATAGAAAAAGAAAGGAAGAGTAGAGAAGGCTGAGTTCATATTTAATTTGTTTCAGCAAAAGAGAAGAAGAGAGTAAAAGTAAAGCAAAGAAACTGTATTTGTCTCATTTATTTCAACATGTGGTACTCCCCAAGGGGTTGGTCAGACCAAATTTTAAGTCCCTAAGATCATTCTTGATCATTAAGTTGCAGGTCCACTTTATTATTTAGCAGATCCAATTTCTCACTAAGGGATAGAATGGAGCTGTTAGTAGTGGTTACCAATTCTTCTTTTAAGGGTTGGAAAGACATAATAAGATCTTCTTGGATTCCTGATAACATATTCTCAATTGTTTGAGTCTGTCTGATCCTCCATTGATTAATTGTCTCCAATAACTGTTCTGTGTGTTCTTTGATCTCTTCCATTCCTACCGTCTTTTTTTGGTTATTAATCAATCTGGCTACTACTAAGGTTAATTTATCCATTTGAGTATAAACACCATCCAAATTTTCACAAACAATTTTGAAATTATAACGCATATCATTAAAAAAGAAAGTAATTACATCAGAGGTTTTTTTGGGCTCAGAATTAGAGGCTAATTATTGTAAACCTTTTTCCATTTTTGAGCTAGGGATGTTATCTGATCCCAATCTTTCTTTCCCTTTGGTTTTGGATGGGAAAAGGATCTCTTCTTTCCTGATCCTTTGCCTTTCAGTTGGGCTAATTGATTCTAAGGATTCCACTTTTCTACATAAGATTCTACCTCTTTCCTTGGAATCATTTTCTGAAGAGCTATCTGGGTAGCTTTTGCCTGGGAGATTATCTTTTTCATAGATACCATGTCCTCTTTGGCTTGGGCTTCTTTGATCTCTTCGCAATATTTCATGTGCTCTCTGACTAAGTCCTTGATCCTGGCTTCCTTGGCCAGATTCTTCTGGGGTGGCTTCAGGGAATCTTCTTTTAATTGAGGGTGGCTTGATTATACTACCTTCTCCAGCTCTAGGTTAGGGGAGGGAAGAAGTACTTGGTGCTGTTCCTTGTCCATCAAAATTTGATTCATGGGTTCCAGTCCCCTCATGGTTTTCATTATTGGTGGTCTCACGGTCACTGAGAGCTCCTGGCAAAGATCCATAGGAGGGAATTCTCCCTGAGGCTCTTGTGTTACGTCTATTCATATTTGAATAAAATGTTTATAAGTATTTTTCTTTCTACAGAAAAAATCCGTAAAAATAAGTTTTATTTAAAACTCACTTAAGTTGATGTTCAAAGGTACCAAGACTTTATTGGGATTAGATTGGTCCTTATTAGGTAATCCTATGGGGTCTTGGTGTGTTCCAATGAGGTCTTCACCTTCCCAATCAATATTTTCAGGGCGTCCAGAGATATCTGGTACTTCTTGATCCAATTAATCAATTTCAGAGGCAGTGGTTTCTGGTGCAGGAGGGTTCACTGATGTAAAAAAAAAGTTATTTTATTTGTCAATAAAATATATTAATATTATTTATAAAAATAATATGGTAATACAAGTTGTATACTTACTTTTATATTTCAAAAATTAATTTATACGGTATTTCTACCAAGCTTTATGTTTCCTTTATAGGGCCTGGAAGTTGATACTCCTCTCAAGATATTTGTGTTCAATGATTTAATCTAAGTGTTTACGTGCAGAAGAAATATTAAGCTGCTCAGCTTGAGTTAAAGCTTTCCAACCAGTAGGTTTATTATTTTTAATATATTCTTCTTTTTTTATCTTTCAAATAATTAAATAATAAATTATTAATTCTGCCTTGGTTTTTAAATCCACTGCGAAAGAATTGAATGATAAATCATGGTTATAAAGTCAGATAAATTTATCTTTGATTTAATTTTACGTGAAATGTCTGGTCCAAGGTATTAAATAGAATAAAATGGAATATTTCCCAGCCAGAACCCCAATTATCAGCCTCCTGGATGCCAAGAACCTTGCTATCCTTTAGCTACCAGAGGTGATAGAATAAATAATAGATATATTATTTAATAAATGCAGCAAAAATCTGTGAAATATTAGGATTAAGCTTATTGCAAGATTAATTGGTTTGGTTATGGTTCATTGTTATAAATCAATATAGATAAATTGATTATTAAAAATTTTTTTATAGAGGGGCCACAATTATATTTGGGATCTTTAATGCCTCTCTTCAGGGATTTCAGTATGAAAACACATAGTCCTGGTTACTTTGGGCTCTTTAGTTTAAAGGATATTTTTCCCAAAGATAATATGTATATAAAATACACGGTGGAGTGGCAGGGCTTTATAACCAAGCTTCCACAACAGAGAAAGGATAATAAGACTCACTGGTATATTATTAAATCCTTTGATTATCTTTTTGGGACATGCAATGATGTGTTAAGCCTTTATACTGGGGTTATAAGGTTGTTAAGCAGTTTAAATTGATAAAAAGAGGTTGAGGACGGATATGATTAATCAGACTAAGCCATCAATCACTTCCTTATCTCTTATAAGTAATTTATTACCTTGGCATGGTTTCTGCATATAAATATAACTGGGTCTCTCCCCATCAATATCCTCAAAAGAGCTCTTTATTTATAGCTTTTGGAGTCACAATATTGTCCTTCTGAGGGGTACAGGGGCTTAAAGGGACAGACACTGAGGCTAGCAGGGTAATTAGTGGTAGCTTGGCACGTTTTCTTGGTGCTGTAGCACGGGTAGCATCCAATTCCTCAAGGTATGGGAATTATTCTACTTTATAATTGATATTTGGGCGTTTGAATAACACTAATCTGTCCTTTTTATGTATTATTTAATTAATTATCCTTAGTAGATGTTCCCAGTAAGTTTATAATTATTTTAATAGACATTCCTACGGAAATGCTCATGTCAGGTGAATCATTAGTTTTCTTAGTATGTCACTGAAATATTGATGTGTAGAAATTTTCATAAAATTATTTTAAAGTATTTTAATATATTTTTAGAAGTTGTCATTGTCTTATTTTGGAAATTCTTGGTACTTTGAATTATATTTAATAAAAAATTACGTATAAGGGTTATTTAAGTATTTTTATATAATATTATGTACTCTTAGACTATCTACTATCCACAGGAACATGTATTACATATGTAGAATGTTCCTGTGTGGGTTGTAGCATGTTTACGCGGTACCTAAGTTTCTCAGGCCGCCTGTCACTTTTTCAACCCCTAGTCCCGCGGCTGTGTACTTTTCAGAGGCCCAGGGCTGGGTACACAACCTTGACAGAGTGACAGGGCTGTATCTCAGCTGCGCACGGGTGCATTGGCTGCCGCGGCTGCGTGCGGGAATTGTGACAGAACAAATTTCCGTCCGTAACTCCTAAAATATACACAACACCTCAATTCTGACTGAATTTTAGGTGTGAAACCTATAAGTGACAATACATGAGAAACATTGAATTGGCAAAAAAGTTTGATAGTGGTGCGGTGGTATTTTGGTCTTTCTTTCCTTAATTATTTAAAAATATAAGGAGTTGGATTTCAAGGGTGGGGTCAGTGAGTGACCCTACCTAATTTTGGGTGGAGAATCCTTTTTTGCAGTAAATTCTATGGCTTTACTACTCCTTCTTAGTTTAAATTTATTATTATTATTTTTATGTTATTTTCTGTTACTTTTGCAGCTTGCTCTGCAATAGTAGCAAGCTGACATTTGGGGGTTTGAATGGCCTGCAGAAGCCTTTCCTAGACTGCTAGAACAGTAAGAAGTTGGGAGAGAGGAAGATTCCTCATAGTAACACAGGGAATTGTTTTTTTTTTCTTTTTCTTTTTTTATGATGGAAGTTGGATGAAAGAATGTAAAAAAAAAAAAAATTAAAAAAATTTGCCTTTTATTGAGGTGTCCCAAATTGGTCACCACAATGGGGAGCTTGGCCAAAAAAAAAAAATATTGGTTGGTGGTTCTGCTGAGGTATTCTGGCTAAAAAAAGGGAACTGATTGAAAAAGAAGATTTTTTGTTTTTAAATAATAGGTCATGAATGAAATAGGTATATTCAGGTTTCAATATCCAAGGACACATGAAAATGGTTCAGATAATGAATATCAATTCTCAAAATTTCTCTTGAATTAATTTAATCTTATTTCTGTTTCATTAATTATCTGATAGTTAGGTAGCTGATTGGGTGGAGTAAGCAGATTCACAACATAAGATTTCTGCTGTGTTTTAATGAAGCTGAGGTTTTTGAGCTGGTTGGTAAAAGATGAAAAATTCCTGGGATAAATTCATCCCCCTGCTTGTCAATCTGCTTCATGATGGATGCATCAATTTTATAGTTGAAATGATGTCACATGTTATCTTTAGTGACCTTTTGGAGGCTTCTGAGGTACTGTGAGGTACTTAATATCCTTTCATTTTAATGGAGCTGAGGCATGGGTGCTGTTGGATGAAAGATGAAACCTGCTTGGCAGACATGTACCCCCAGCTTCTGAATCTGTCTCATGATGGGTGTAGGAGATGTATAGTTGAATGGTGTTACATGTTTTGTATGATGTTTCTTTGGGCAATTCTAAGGCCTTGGGTTCAGTTTTAATGTGCCTATTAGTGGATTTGGGAAACCTGGTTAAGATATGAGGTTGCCCATGGTTGCTTTGATCTGTTTCTTCTAAACCGCAACAGATAAAGGGATACTTTTACTGGGTGACTAGAGGGAAATTTTGTTGAAGAATCCATCTCTGAGGTTATCTTTGAGGGTTGGAATCATATTTATAATATAAGAGTTATTGTGAAGGACATAGGACAGGTTTGGAGCCCCACAGCAGGAATTTCACAAAAAAAAAAATCAACAACTCCTAAACAAAACACACCATTCCATTTTTGAGTTAATTTAGACCATTTGACATCCATTTTATGCATATAGGAAATATGAGAATTGGCCATTAACCGCAGTTTTTGGTCATTTTTCATGATAGTACCTCTTTTTATTAGGAAGTCAATTAGGAAGTTGGAATCAAGGGGTGGGATCCACAAGTGACCCTACCTAATATGGTCTGGGAATTCCAAATATGTAACAATGTTTTAGGAAAATCAGATTCTTGTGCAAGTGATCCTTGATTATTGGTTTTAGATACCTTTATGAGTTGATTCTGAAACAGAAGCCTGCTGAAACTTGCTTAAATAATAATTTTTTTTTTAGAATCGGTTTAATTAATCTTTGCATCTGTCTTTGAAACTTATATTTCTATAGATATCCCACTACTCTCAATTTTTAGCAAGCTAGCAAATTTTTTTTCTAGATATTTTGGGTGAGAAATTGACAAAACCTCTTTTTTAATAATCCATTGAAGTTTATCAATCACTCCTCTGTGTAGCCAAAACCAACGGGTATCCTTGGAATATAACATTTTGTTACTTACATGTATTGAATTGCATTATCGGAATAAATATTTCTAATAAAATTTCACCTACCCCACATAGCTCTAATGATGAAAGGCATTTAGCATCTAGTGGGCTGACAAGATTAAAAAGAAAAAGAAAAAGAAGAAAGAAAAAACCAATCAAAACTACTATGAATAGTCCTTTTTTTATGATTTATGACTCTTCACCTGTTAATCTCTTTTATGGGTAGCAAGTGTTTCATTTTCTCAAGATCTCAATTGAATGAACACAGACCTATGTCACGTGCCATTTTCGTTCCCGCATCGACTGTGACCGTAATTTCCAAAGTTCCGGAATTAGTGATGCCGATTTTCCTAAATTCATCTCGGGAAGACGGGTTGAGCTTTTTGTAATTCTCGCTCAAACTTAAGTTTCTTGGTAGTTCTTTTCTTAGGAAAGATTGTGTTGATGCAAAAGAATCTTTCTCTATTATTTCCAAATATACACCGATATTTACCATACAGAACCAAATCGTTGAAACCTAGCTATTCATGAACCAATTAGACACGGATTCCCGCGATTCAGAAGATTGCACATGACTGAAGACGTTCCTATGATTGAAAGGCTGAGAAATAGAGAAGCAAATGATAATCGAGGATGATAATGAACTTAAAAAATCCGTCTTATTTCCATGGGGCAATCCTTCTCCAAATTAAATCAAAAATCGGTTGTAATGAAACGGGGGGGAAATCAGAAAAGCTAAAATCGAGAAAGCTAGGTTCGCATGAGAAACCAAAAGCAAGCGAGGAAAATATGTCTGATTTAAACTGAAACATCTGTAGATCTTTATAAGTGATTCATGGGTTCATGATCAAGGATTAATCAAGAAAATCCGTTCTTTATTATCCTATTTGATCGATTAGAAGATGGGATTGTTATTTTCGAAAAATGCACCCTAGCTCGATTGGTTAATTTATATCTTCATACGGCGGTAAACCGACCAACGAGCTTATGGGAACAGGTCCACCACCTAGAGAGCCCAGGCTAGCAACTGAATAGCTTGGTACTCTTCATTATTCGCGTCCGACCCATTCAATCCAAGAAAAAGATGGCCGAGTCAGTTTTCACGGCTTTTGTTGATGAATCGCCCGTTGGGTGGAGCAGTAAGTGTAGAAGTCTTCAAAGGGAGAGCGAAAGGGCTTACCTTGATAAGACATCCTCAGGCCCGAGCTCATCAAGCTCATCCCCGTCAGTGCCAGGTGGGTGTGCCAGTGGTTCCACAGTCGGCCGAGAATTTTCTGGATGATGATTATTTTGATCACTACTAGCAGAAAGACTTGTAGAGGTAGGGAGGTTGTTTTGACTGCAGCTGTTGAGGTGGGTTAAGCCTGGGCGTGACGAATTTCCATTGCTAGTGCTAGTCGTGGCTGTGACGGTGAGGTGCTGAGCCATTCGGGTAAGTGCTTTTGGTAACTTCAATGGGTATTTCAAAGCGCTATGCCCGGGGTTGGCAAAAGGAGGTGTACCAGTAGGACTAGAACCCCTGCTTGAAGTTCTGCTGCTTGTATGACTCGATCTTCCCCTGTGGCAAAAGTCGAACGAAAACAGAAAGGAAAGCCGAGGTCAGTTTACAGCAACAGGTTAGGCCGTGACGGCAATCAGTAGGGAAGACGTTGAAGATGTTTAATGACTCAACCGGCTGCCATGATCGGTATCAGCAGTAGGATCCAAAGAACGGGCCAATTCTGGATCGTTCCATCTCGTCATTGGTGGAAAGTAACCATGACTGAGAGAAGATCGACGTGAGCCCATAGGGCTGTCCAGAGGGGACCCAGCCGGTGTGGTTGCTAACGACCAGGGGGCAGGGATCAACGCCGGTCGAGCGGAAGAACTCGCGATGGGTGCCAGCCGATCCCGGACATGCTCCGGATAAGACGGCAGCTCGCTTATGCTGTCTGTCTGTGATTCGATCAAGGTACCGGACGGGCCAAAGACCAGCGCATTGGTGCCGTTACCACCTGCTGCCAACATAGCCTCGTTCATCAACTCGGCTGCCATGACATGTAGAGGGAGCGCACATCGTAGTTCTGATGTATGGCCATCGGGGTTGCTGATGAAAGCACTAAAGCGCAGCTTGTGATTCACTGTGATAGGTTGGATGGGATGGGTTGGGGTTGTCGAAGCAGGCAAATGAATCCCGATGACTTTTTCAACTTCACCACAAAGACGTTCTGGATCATCCTGGTCAAAGATTTCTGTCACGCTTCGGGTCCCGGTGCTGAGAGCGCGACTTCTTGGTTCAAATGTAGTCCTTTCACTAGGGCCGTCGTGATTCCCAACAGATACAGCTTGTAACCTTCTAGTCAATAACCTCAGATCCGTCGAGGTCAGCGGTCCTGTTCTCGTATTAGCCTCTGAGGATCTCGAAGCAGGTTCACTCCTTGAACCGGATTTGAATTCGAATCGATATTCCGCGACGTCCCGATTTTCCACGTGTGGAACCCCACCAGGTTTAGCGAGTAAAGTGCTTCGGCGATCGATTTACCAAAGCGTAGGTGATTTATCGAGAAACCAAAATTAGCCCGACTGAGATATAGCATCAACACAGGTATGGAATGTATGTTGACGAAGATGATATGATTACGAACACATGCTCCTTAATGGTGGTCACCAAGGAGGTGACGTGGACTCCTTTGACCAACGGAGTGAATTTGATACTGACGGGAATGGTTTCTCCCGCCGCAAATGCCTTGCGAGGTAGACTGATTTCGTACGAGAGTTCTTTCAAATGTTTGGTATTGCAGATGGCGAGTTAACAGAGACCGTCAGTCAGCAGGGACGATTGAAAAGCAAAACAGTCAGAAGACGGTGGTGTGGTACCAGTTTGGGAACACGCTAACAAGGCTTGGGACATCCAAGCGAAGCTATTAACCAGGTCAGGACGAACTTACTACCAGGCCAAGTATTCTCAATGTCTAAAGTTTGGCTCCACTCCAAGGCCTCACAAGGAAAAGACCTGGAAACTCTCAAGAATTTTTTGACTTCAAACTTGAAAGGGTTTTTGAGCAGGAAATTACTGATTCGAGAGGCGACAGCTTTCAGTTTGTAGTAGATCAAGCCAGAACCATTGAAAGTTCTTAGACTTGCTGGTAAACCGGTCGGTAATTTGATAGAAAAATGAAACTGGTGAAATCCAGATTGAAGGGTATGAGTATGACTTGAATCAGAACATAGAGGTAAAAATTCTGAATGATTGGTGAAAATCGTTTGCTCTTGATGGTACCTTTTTCCCGACAGCGCGTCTAGATAATCTAATCTTGCGATTGATTTCAGAGTGAGTGATATGTGTTTGAACTTGGTTGGTTCAGTCAATTGTAGGATGATCGAGCCTGTCAAGTGAACTGGCTCTCCATTCCCCTCGTCTCCTCCGAATGCTCGGAACACGAGCTCGGGAGAGTCGACTTCAAGCTCGATACCAGTACCAGAAAGCGATAGAGCCTGGAGAGATGACGTTGAGTTGGAGTTTGGGGAGGAGATATTCGAAGAGAAAGGAAACGGGAACGATGGCGTGGCTGGCGCTGAGCTAGAGGAACCTGTCTGCGAGTTTCCCAGAGGCATCATGCGCTCTGCAGTCGTGGTGCTGGTTTCGGGAAGCTGAAGAGATAACGCGACAGCAACAAACTGGCCGATTTTAGCCAGCTTAAGTATGGCTGAATGAAACAGGTATGATGCAAAGTCATAAAGGAGGAAGGCGAAATGCAAGTTAGAGTTCAATGTCAAGCTATTATTGCCTTTATCCTAGAATACTTTTGGTGGGAATCAAAGAACGTACCAGCCGCGGGCGTAAGATGGGGGGGGGGGGGGGGGTTAAAAGGGGTCAGGGAGTGAAGGCTGTTTGAGCAGACGGGGGGGGGGAGGGGGACCCTTCTATCTACCGGCGATTAAGGATGGTGTATGTACATACGTTGGCTTGCTTTGTTGGCAGGAGTCTGAATGACCGCGGTGATGCTAAATCTGAGTTCTTATTAAACCTGGAATTCCTGACTCAGAGGTTCGGCAATTCGCTTACTTGGGATCCACGAAGAAGGAGGACAGCCCTGTGAGCGGAAGGAGTGCTCGATGTAACTTATACCTAGGCTGCCCTGGGAGGAAAGCAAGTTTCAAGCCGCCCGATTTATAGGCGTTGTCCCCACATGGAAACCCGCACTCACGAGACTGATGTGGAAGATTTATTGTCCCGGCCAACTGAGACAACATACACGTTTCATCCTAACTAGATTACACCCCGAATGACGGAGTGTTTCACCTTTGGAAGATGATCGACAAAAGGCCATGTATTCTGGGATGATACATAGGCAGCGAAAGGTCTCCCCCGGCGCAAGGGGGCTGAGACATTGTCTAGCGAGACGGTAGTTTGGGACGAAATTGGAATGTCTCACCGATATTCGATAAGAGCAGTTGATCGATTTCTGCGCGAGGTAAACTAGAAAGACGACAGGCCATGATTTGGTGGATGTTCAATCTGCGACAAATGTGCGCGTATGTACCTACAGGAGTGTCAGAGAGATGGGCCAGGTTTGGAGTGATTGTGCAATAATATTGTTAACAACCTAGAACCAAGACGCAGAAGGCCTCAATGGGGATATTTTGTGGTCAATTCCTTTCAAGAAACTGGAATGTAGCATTTCAATTGTTGCCATATCCAAAGACACACCCGAATTGGTGCCAGCAGAAATCCTCAGTGCAATCAATCCACCGGGTTTTTGAGCGTAAAGAAATATGTCATGCCTCATGCTCTTGTGAAACCTGAGCCTAGCCAAAAGGACTCTCCAACGGCACAAAGTGATGGGTCTGGGATGCCAGGCCAGCTACGTGCTTAAAGTCTGAGGTCGTATTAAGGGCCCGTTTGCATCCACACAAGCGTCATGAAGCGATAGATGACAAACCTTGCATATCGTCATGAGCGCTTTTGCTCGGTTATCACGTATAACGCATCACCAAAAAACGTCCGGGTGTGTTTGGCATCCCAACTTGTCATGTAGCTGGAGACTACACTGGCAAGCTTTTGCGCTCCCAAACAACATACAACTCCAATCCGTTTGAAACTATCAACCTCGTCAAGCCCCATGGAATCAATCACCCCTCATTTGTTTCAACGTCCATCCAATCCGACCCTATTGCTTCCAACTAAACAAAAGAAACATCACCAAAAAAAAATATCATCATCAAACTACTTATCCTCAGAGGTCTTCAGCTCTGGTTGCAGAAAGGTGCCCAGCCTTACAATAACCTTCCTTTGACTGGAAGGAACTATGTTGATTTGCTCGTAAATGGAGATCCAAGCCAAATGCTGGCAATGTTACAATTATCATCTCCAGCATTCTTGAAGCTCTCAGATGAAAGAGTGGAAATTGATTCTAAGCCATGCTCAAAACTGATGCCGGTGAAGGAACAACTAGCTGTGTTTTTATACAAAGTTCGACATTCAGACTCAGGATTGGTTTAAGCATTCTGGTCAAAAAATCTCAAAGTAAGCATTTTTGATGATTTGTTGGTCTGAGACTTTTGAAATTATGAAATGAGGCTGATCAGTGCTATTTTGACTTGGTAGAGTATTCCATCACATCCTTGAACTACTAGTCAGACTATCTCAAACATACATCACGGCTCCTAGATTGACAACAACACTGGAATCAATTAGAAGCAACCCAAAGTTTTACCCTTTCTTGAAAATTGCTTGGGTTCACTTGATGGGGTACACATACCAGTAAAGGTCCCCAATTCTAAAACAGTTGCTTACCAAAATTGCAAAGGTTTTTTATTGCAGAATTTACTTGGGGTCTGAAATTTCCACATGATGTTTGTTTAAATCTATGCTGTCTGGAAAGGGTGTGCCCACAATTTATGAGTGCTTGCAGATGCTTGGTCAGATGATTTTAAGATTCCCAAGGATGCTTTCTATTTGGCAGATGCTGGGTATCCTTTAATTCAGGTGATCTTGGTACCATACTGTGGTGTGAGGTATCATTTGAGGGAGCAGTTGGCTTCAAAATTAAATTAAGTTGCTTTGTGATATTATTCCTTCAAGTTTCATATTAGAGAAGCCAATTGGGTTTGGTTTGATGATCACTGATAAAGACCCCAAACAAAGGAAGAGTGGTTCAACCTACAACATGCTAGTTTAAGAAATTTTGTGGAACAGATATTTGGCATCTTCAAAAGAAAATTCCTGATTCTGACCAAACGTTCTGAATATTCAATCAAGAATCAACACAACTTAGTCATTGTGCTTGCAGGGGTTCAAAATTTTTGTGTACTGAACCAGGGATTACACAACTTTGAATATGAGCCAAATGAAGCTTTGGATGGTGAATTCATCAATCACCATCCTACCAAACATAACTCACTGGTCCAGTCACAGCTCAAGAATTGGAGGGATGATATTGCCAGTAGGATGTGCAATCAATATCAGGGGTTTTTTCCAAGATATGAGAATGTGTGAAAGTATGATCATTGGAAACTTTGGAACAATTTTTTCTTCCGCTTTTAATCTTATAATGTATATATTGCCTTTTTAATCTCATGTATATAGTATGTAATAAAAAATGATTCTTTTGAATTCATAAAAGAGTGATGAGATATCAAACAAAATATTCCCAGTCATAGCAAGAACAAGGTAAGAAAAAGACTGAAAAATTCAGGGGTGAGAGTAGTTATACTCTGATGGAAATGCCATATAGCTTTGGATTTGATACATTGAAGGATTAAATGAACTGAATTTGAAAACAAGACCAGAAGACTTCAAAGTACAAAGTAATGAGTGTGATTTTTTTTAAACAAATTTTAAAGAAACAAAAAGAGCGTGTAAAATCATGAAAGAAAAGAGAAAGTAGCAGATGACAATCTTACAACTAGACAGATCAAAGAAATGGTTGATCGGATAGGCTAGGAGATGTTGGGGAAAGGCAATGGGCCAGTTGATTGAGATGGCGAGAGGATTGGAGGGAGTCAAAGGGATTGTTGAGATTCGTATGAGTGGATGAGTTGAGGATTCGGAAGGAATCGTAGAATGATGGATGTAGAATGAGACGAGGATTTGGAAGGAAGCGGGAGAAGGATGTTGAATGGGAGGAGATCGAATGAGAGTGGGAAGGAGAATGGTGGATTGGAATGGTCAATGGAAACAGGAAGTGAGGTGGGATAAGTCGGAGCGAAGCATGAGGACTCGGGGAGGCCAAGGAAGATTCGTGGAGGATTTTGAATTGAAGTAGCCGCACCCCATCAATGTCAAGGTGTCGCTGTCGAGGTGTTGTGGAGATTAACTATTTCTACACACCGCCGTGTCTAGAAGGAAGATCGAGGACCTTGGATGTTAAATTGATCACGGATGGTTTGATGGCCGGCTTGGTGAGGGAGTTGGCGAGCATCTCCGCAGATGTGATTAGAGTGGTGATAAGGTTTCCTTTGTTTTTCTTTTCTTGCAGCCATTTGATGTGTATGTCGACGTGTTTCAGAGCGTTGTGATGAGAGTCAAGATTGACTAAGTCGTGGAGGGCTTTATTATTGATGTAGGCGCAATGAGTCAATTTCAACTCGGGGTTCAGGTCAAGGAGGAGATTTTGGAGCCAGATCTTTTCTTGTGTGGCAAGAACCAGAGATTTGAGTTCTCCTTTGGTTGAGGAGAGCGATATGGTGGACTGTAGCTTGCTGTGCCATGCAACTGGGCTCCTGTAAAGCATGATTATGAAACCGGTGTGGCTTCTTCTACTGTTTGGATCATCTCCACCGTCGGAGTCGCTAAAGCATTTGATGTCGTATTTGAAGTTTGGGGATGTTAAGCGCAGGGCAAGGTCACGGGTGGCGTTAACGTACCTCCAGGCGTGCTTGGCCTGTTCCCGGTGGGAAACTCCAGGTTGATTGTTAAAACGTGAAAGGTTGGAGACTGCGTATGAAAGATCAGGTCTGGTGCGACTGGCGATGAAGTTCAAATATCCCGTTGCTGAACGGTAGTTGATATCAAGTTTCAGGAATTTTGCATGATCTTCTTCCAAGGCGGGAGTTAGCTTAACATTAGGGGTCATTGGAGTGGTGATGGGTTTAGATTCATTGAGACCTAGCTCCTGGAGGGCGGTGGCAATATGCTTGGGTTGATGAAGGAAGTGAAGATCGCCGCGAGTTATGACATGATTTCCGAGGATTTTAGTAAGATTGCCCTCGTGAGAGATGTGGAATTGATTTTTGAGTCTGGATCTAAAATTTTTGGATTCGCCTATGATCAGCAAATCATCGACGTAAACAAAAACAAAGAGAGACTCAGATTGGTTGATGAAGAGGCAAGGATTGGCGGCTGAGGATTTGAAGTTTTGGGAGAGCAGCCAGCGCCTTAGGGTATTGCACCAGCTCTTGGGAGCTTGCTTGAGGCAGTAAAGGGACTTCTTCAATTTAAGGTAGGGAAATTCGCATTTGTAGCCCTTGGGACATTTGATGTAAGTTTCTTCCTCCAAAGGAGCGTGCAAGAAGGCAGCTTTGATATCCATTTGGACAATCTTGAGCTTGTGGTGAAGAGAGTAGACGAGGAGGGTGCGTAGGGTGGTGATGAGACTGGTGGGAGCGTAGGTTTTGCCGTAGTTGAGGAACTCCCGTTGCTTGAAACCTTGGACACAGTCGAGATTTATAAATCGTTCCATTTCCGCTGGGGTCATCTTTGAGGCGGTAAACCCAGGTGGTGGAGAGAGCGGATTTGCCGAGAGGTAGAGAGTGACAGCCTTCCCACACGTCGAAACTCTCAATGCCGTTGGTTTTGGTCTTCATTGAATCCAGCCAATGATCCCTATTGTCGGATTTCAAAACCTTGGGGTAGCTTTTGGGAACCGCGCGAGCTAGGAAACCGTATTGATTTGGAGCTTTGATGGTGGATCTATTGCGTAAGGTGCGTGTGGGCAGATCGATGAGATGCTGGGCGATCTCGCAGGCTTCGGAATCAGAGGATGATTGGTTGGATGAGTGAAGAGAAGGGGAAGGAAGAGGATCGTTATTTAAGACGGGTTCAGGTGACGCAGGGAGAGAGGATTCAGGGATCTGATCGGGGTGAGAACAGGAGGAGGAGGAGATTGCGGGAGTAATAGAATTTAAGAGATCAGTAAGTGTTTCATCTAAGGATAGAAGAGGATCAAAAGGAGATTCAGAGGGATGGAGAGAAGAGGAAGAGAAAGGAGTGTTTTCAAATATTTTAACATGTTTTGAGCGGATGACATCACCAACTTTGGGGCAGAAGACCCAATAAGAGTGTAATTCTAGGTTGAATCCAACTAAAATGCCTTCAAGTCCCTTCTTGGCAAACTCGGAGAGATTTTGTCGCTGATTAAGCACAATAGTCTTAGAGCCAAGGATTTTGATGACCGAGAGCTTGGGAATTGAGGATTTCCAGAGTTTGTAGGGAGAGACTTTGTCGAGTTTGGAGGGGATAAGATTCAATAAGAGACAACAGCTGGATACTATTTTGTCCCACATGATGAGAGGAATTTTCATGTCCAGCATAACGGTCCTGGCAGCTTTGATTAAGGTGCGATTAGCGCGTTCAGCGATGGGATTATGTTGGGGAGTGTACGGTTTGGAGGTTGAATGGAGGATTCCATTTTCAGCAAAGAAGGAGGTTAGTTGAGAGTTCAGGAATTCACCGCTGTTGTCGGAATGGAATTTTTTTAATTTCTTGTTGAATTGATTGGAGTAAAGTTGAATGAACTTAATGATTTCATTGGTGGCGTCGGATTTGAATTTGAGAGGTATACAGGTCTTGAATTGGGAGAAATTGTTGGTGAGGACAAGAAAGAACCTGTTTCCAGTTTTGGAGGGAGGAGAGATGGGGCCGCAGAGATCGGCGTGGATTTCGTCAAATTTTGCTTTGCTCTTGGGAAATATTCCTTTGAAGGGAGTCCTGTGGATCTTTCCTTGGGCGCAGGAAGTGCAATCGTGGTTATCCCACTTAAGTTTTGGGAATTCTCAAGCGAGAAGCTTGACAGAATCTGGATGCAATTGGCCGAATCTTTTGTTGAGGGTGGAGGAAGAAATGAAGGAGAAAGCGGTAGGTGAGTTGGGATTGATGGATTACTCAAAGAACATGAGGTTGTCTTCGATGTAGCCTTCAAGGATGATTTCTGTATTGAGAACAATGACAAATCTGTTTGTAGTGGTGAGTTGTAAGGAGCAACCTCCGAGAATGAGTTGGCCTAGCGAAATCAAGTTTATGGCTATATCTGGGACGAGGAGAGAGTTTTTGAGGTTGAGTTTGGAATGAGAAGTGATGATGGTTGCGGTGCCTAGTCCCTAGGCGACTATTGAGGATCCCAATTTTCCAGTCTGGATGGTGGTGTTGTCATCTTTCAGACCACTGAAGAATCTGGAGTCGTTAAACATGCTCTGGGAGGCACCGGAGTTGAGAATTATCTGGCTCCAATCTAGGCGATGGGAGTGAGTCATAGCAAAAGTGAATGCAAAGTGTGCTGAGGCGGCAGGGTTCGAGCTGGAGGGATTAGCTTTATTGGAGGATTAGGAGGGTGAGGAGGCTGTGAAGTTTGGTCTCAGATGGGGAAATAGCCAGTAGCATCGTTCTTTTGGGTGATTGGCTTGGGGATTGTGCCAGTTTGCCTTGCATCTCAACAGATTTTGTTGCATGATCATGGCGGAGGCTTGGGATCCCGAGGCGGTTTTGTGTTTGACTTGGTTAAGATGTCTCAGGACTAGATCTCCGTCGATTTTCCTTTCGCCGAGGGAGTGAGTGATGGTGGTTTTCAGATGATCCAATTGAGGAGGAAATTTGTAGAGAAGAAGGTAGGCTATTATATTGTTGTCCATCTTGATGCCAATTTTGGAGATTTGCATTAAACATGACTTGGCTTCAGTGATGAATTTCTCGATATTCCTTGGGTTGAATTGGAGGTTGATGAAGTTAAAGAAAACCCTCAATTGATTTGCGGTTTGGGATGAGGAAAAGAATTCATTTATCAAGTTCCACAGATCAATGCCATTGGTCAGATGGTGTTCCTTCACGCAGTTCACATAGGTTTTGTTGTCTAATTTGGCGAGGATGTATCCCACAATTTCAAGGTTGATTTTGACTGGGCATTTTTCCGGTTCGGTTGAAGAGAGCCACGGAGTGATGCCTTTGAGGGAGAAGATCGTGAGAATTTTTGATTGCTATAAGGAGAAGTTATTTTCCGAGAGATTGGGTATCAAGTCTTTCAAGGTCTTCAGGAGCGAAGAGTTGGGATCCGCTGGTCCTGGGGTAGTCATTGTTGCCAGGCTTGCTGAGTTGGGGATCTTTTGGCTTTTAACCGTGAAGGATTAAATGAACTGAATTTGAAAACAAAACCAGCAGACTTCAAAGTACAAAGTAATGAGTGTGAGTTTTTTTTAAACAAATTTTAAAGAAACAAAAAGAGCGTGTAAAATCATGAAAGAAA
Organism: Puccinia polysora; assembly: GCA_025617555.3. NCBI lineage: Eukaryota > Fungi > Basidiomycota > Pucciniomycetes > Pucciniales > Pucciniaceae > Puccinia > Puccinia polysora. Next base: position 33,408,054 of record CM062635.1, on the reverse strand, counting down.
AGAGAAAGTAGCAGATGACGATCTTACAACTAGACAGATCAAAGAAATGGTTGATCGGATAGGCTAGGAGATGTTGGGGAAAGGCAATGGGCCAGTTGATCAAGATGGTGAGAGGATCGGAGGGAGTCGGGTGAGAGGATCAGAGGGAGTCAAAGGGATTGTTGAGATTTGTATGAGTGGATGAGTTGAGGATTCGGAAGGAATCGTAGAATGATGGATGTAGAATGAGACAAGGATTTGGAAGGAAGCGGGAGAAGGATGTTGAATGGGAGGAGATCAAATGAGAGTGGGAAGGAGAATGGTGGATTGGAATGGTCGATGGAAACAGGAAGTGAGGTGGGATAAGTCGGAGCGAAGCATGAGGACTCGGGGAGGCCGAGCAAGATTCGTGGAGGATTTTGAATTGAAGTAGCCGCACCCCATTGATGTCAAGGTGTCGCGGTCAAGGTGTCGTGGAGATCAACTATTTCTACATACATCACCCACATTCTTCACACATGATCCTGTTTGATTTGAAGGAGAGTGGTTGCTTTAGCCCTGTTTTATAGAACACTGAATCCAGCCATTAAGGCAAAATCATTGGTTATCTTTTTTGAAACTGTTTCTTGATAGAGGTCCAGTGCTTGCTGGTGAATGGTGAGAGAGTTTTCCTGTGAGGTCCAGCATTCCACTAACTTGTCCACCACTTTCTCAAAAGCATGACCAGACGTCTGATTATCTTTCTTCTTACCTTGACTTCTATCACAGCTTGTGATATCAGTTGGCATGCTTTCATCCTTGTTTCCTATTTCATGATGAACATCAACAATGTTCCTACTTAAAGCCAAATGAGCTGCTGTTTGCGGGAAAGATTCAAAAATGATTTCCTGCTGGGAAAGTTCTGGGAAAGGATTACCAAAAAACTTGCAACAATTCACATGCAACTGTATGAAAAGACGCAAATAAGATGATATTATCAGATAAAGAAATTCATCATTCAAACCAGAAACATTAATTGCCTGTAAGAACTGATCCCACACAGAGTTGGGTGCCAAGAACTCACAGTTAATTTCATTCCATCCAAAGCCACTAGCCTTCTTCCATGCTGAAAACACATCATAATCTTTCTTGAATGACTGAAGACAGAATCTGATCAATACCAGTCTTCAATTCATCTTCCAAAAAAAAACACATACCTTGTTCAATTTTGATTTGTTCAATTTTGATTTGACCTTGCACTCATCCTTATGTACCTTGGGGAAACAAGAAATAAGATCCCAAGCAAACCATTCACCATGAAAAAAAAGGCTGCACCTGCCAGCAGGTGTAGCACCTGGGTTTGTGATTGAAACCTGATTTGAATTTGTTGAGGTTTTGGGGTCAAACATCAAATTGATTTCTGGTTGAACTCAGAAGATTCATGCAGAATATTTGTGCAATGCATAGATTGAATTGAAATTCATTACATAAAAGGAAGGATTGAAAATTCTTCATTTAACTGTAAGACCATAATTTGATTGAACAACTTTTCAGTGGTTATGATCGGAATTGTACATTATGAGCCATGATTTCCAATGGTAAAAAGTTCCAGAATGAGAAGAATCAAATTTTTAGGTGCTGATAATTTCAAATAAGTGGGGCAAACCGAGATTTCCAATTAGCTGTTAGGATTGATGCTTCAGTTTTCTGAGATTAAATCTAATTTCTAGTTTTGAATTCTGTACCTTATATGTGTGTTTTAGATAGAATGGTGACACAATAACAATTCCTCTGATTTCATTTTTTACCAATATCTATTACAAGAAAAAATTATTCCATGTGACTTTTTATATTTCCTCCTGTTTTGTAAGGAAATACCATTCATAAAAATTAATAATGAAAGTTCTTCAGAAATTAGTATTTTTGATATCAACTTACCAAAGAGTCAATTGCCACATCACAATAAACATCCTTCAAAGTTTGTGCTTTTTTTGCTTCATAAGCCATGCTTGCCACAAAAACTAATATGTTATCTTGATTTATCAAAGATATTGATCCACCTTCTTGATAAACCATTTGAGCATTGAGATAATTGAGGCCAAGGTAGGGATTTTTTGAAGTATCAATTTGTTCCAAAGGGGAAAAGGTTTCAACAATGAGGAAATATTGTGCGCAGTTTTTTTCATGAAAGATGGACAATAACTTCCCCATCTCAAAAAGGCCTTGATTTGATGGGGATGAAAAGAAAATCTGAGTATTAATTTTATTGTAGCAATGGGGTGTTATTTGATGACCATGGAAGAGCATTGATTTGCAAGGCAACCACTCCAGCTGTTCCCATGGCAAGACATTGTATGTTGAGTTATTTTCAATGAATTTTTTTGAATTTTTCTTCTTCCAAAACATTCATCTCTTTTTTAGACCTTGAAACATCACCTGTCTTGGAAGAGTAGAAAAAACTTTGCAGATCTGGGAGTTGGTCAGAATTGATCCCCAAAACATTCCGGTTGGATCCAATTTGTTCAACCAAGCCTTGAAGTTTGACCCTTTCAAGGAATCCATTCAAGAGGGAATTATCAAGGAAACGTTAAAATTAAAAAAAATCAGTTCAAAGTGTGCCATCAAGAATCTACTTTTGAGAAATCTGTGTTACCTACGTGTATTTTAATTTTTTTAACCAAGGTCAAGATGTGATTCAGCATTTGTCCAGACCAACATCAAAATATTCAGGGAGGACCATAGAGCTTGATCATCTTAGTCACATGCTCAGCAAAATGGATTTTTGGCTTGGGTTTGATTTCAGATCCCCAATGAAGCAATAATTCCTCCCAGTACACCAAAATTAATTCATCCAATTGGCACAACTTGTAATCTGTAAGTTGATGAGACATTACCAAATTTATGATACCAATGAGTTTAGAAGGAGTGGAGGTAAGCTTTTGCTCCCACAAGCTGTTGGCTGAGTTCCAATTCCATCTTGGAATCAAAACAAGCACTATGTGAATGGTGTACAAAACCAACCATCCAGCAGCCTTAGGAGTACCAGAAGCAGGCAAACATAGGTTTATGGGCAATCTTGTAATCTAAGATGGAAATTTGATTGAATTGGTACCCTCTTGAAGACTTCTGAGCTCTTGAGTAGTCAGGGACAATTCATTTGATGCAATACTTGTTTCTTCTATCAATGAACCTGCTTGATGTAGATTGCTTTGATCTACAAAAGAGTATTAGGAGCTTTGCTTGCTCTTCCCAGATTCATTTTGGCTTCCTTATTTGCTTCTTATATATCTACTTGGATTTGTTCTTGGTGAGGTATTATTTTGCTTTCCTTTGTCCTTTGATTGAGGCCCAGAATTGCATGAGACCCTGGTGGGTTCATTTTCAAGAAGCCTTTGAGAATGTCTCAAAGTTGGTTGAAGGAGTTCAGAAGCAGAATTTTCCCAAATTCTTGAGGAGCTGGGATGATGGAGCCCTGGGATTTTCTGCACTACAAAAATTGGTACAGAATTTCTATGATGCATATTTGATGAGCCTTCTTGCTGCTTATTTTCCCAATGTTTAACCTTTTCAATTTGATTGGGAGCAATTGTCAGCCTGCTACTTAGCACAGAGCAACCTGAAAAAGCAACAACAATAATAATATTAACAAAATTAAAAGGAACAAAGATAAATGAATAAATAAAATTATTATAAAATGAAGGAGTAGGAAATCCATAAATATTATTGCAGAAATGGATTCCCCACCCAAAATAAGGTAGGGTCACTCACTGACCTCACCCTTGAATTCTTACTCCTTATATTTTTTAATTAATTTAATACAAAATGGTAAATGACCACGGCACCAGTATGGCACCTTTTAGCCATTTTAATATTTCACATGATATGTCATGTATAGGTTTCACACCTAAATTTCAGTCGAAATCCAGGTGTTGTGTGTAGTTTAGGAGTTACACGGGAAATTGTGTTTTGTCACAATTCCCGCACGCAGCCCCGCGTCCCTACAGCGTTGGACTCCCGCGTACGCCAACTCCCGCACGCAGCCCCGCGTCCCTACAGCGCTGAACTTCCGCGCGCATCTGAGCAGCGGATCAGTCCCCGCGCGCATTTGAATGGACTGATCCCTGCGCCTCCTATGACATCCAGGTACCGCTCAGAGAAGCTACAACATAGTAGGATCTACACTACATATGTAAAGCTAACACACGAGCATAGATTATGGTTCAAAAACCTTAAAAATCAATTGAAATTAGTTAATAACTAATTTTTAGTATTTTTTATTAATTAAATAAAGATCCAGACCCACCACGAAGTAAGTTGATCAGAACCTTCAAAGACCACAAAACTACATAAGGAGTGGTCGCAAAAATTATTAAAATTACATACAGGATCAGCAGAGGATGGAGAATCAATAAAAATCTACGTCTGCTCACTTTGGACCAGTACTTACTGTAAAAATTGAGGATCAGTGCAGGATCAGCAAAATGACTAATCTATTGATTAACAGATCCTGCAGCTAAAAAGGAGCTGTTCCTTGACAGATCTAAGGCCAGCAGGCTAACAGCACCTTGAGGAAGTGCCAATCTTGCCCTGATTGCCCCCCTAGCCTCAGCCCATGGCTAGTACCCCTTCTAGAGGTCCTCAAGCACCCAAAAAGGAATATTTAAACAGGCTCTTTTGCCCTTCTGTTTCCAATCAGTTAATCAGTTATCAGGAATTATTTATTATCAATCAGACACGGTGTCATTGTTAATCAAGTGCTTATATGAAGATAAGCAAGTGATTTATGACTTAGTCTGTAGTAGTATTATTTACCTTTATTAACCAATCAACCATTGAAGTTTAGTCAAGCAATCAACCCCATCTGCTCTGAAACCCTTCCAATTATTCCAGGATTTTCGTGGTCAAGTGCTCAGAGTGAGTGTTTCCCTTCCTGTCTAGGCCACTTGTGCTGTTAAGCCCGGCCATTAGTGGAATAAGTCCTTTCTAAGGCACCCATATTTATTCCAAGGTTCTTAAACTGCCTAAGGAGGCCCCTTGAAGAGAGGTTGCTAGTATGTAAAGATCCCCAGTAGTATAATACTGTGGCCCCTCTTTTTATATTATATTTAAAATATTTATAACCAAACCAAATAAACCTTGCACTTGCTCTTACCATACCATTATTGGAGCTTTAAAGTGTTGATTCTTTGGAATATTATTGCTCCAAGTTCTTTTATCACTCTCTGTAGCTAAAGGACTGCAAGGTTCCTGGTATCAGAGAGCTGACAACTGGGGGTCTGGCCGGGAAATATCCTCAATAATTAATTGTTTAATTAATTATCTCCTGGACCAGTTATTTATATAAAAAAATTATATATATAAGTAGAAATACTTATTATTTATCTTGATCTTTTGATTTGTCCAGTGGATTTAAAAACCAACGGAGAATTGATCAATTATTATTTAAATCTTCTTAAACAGAAAAAAGAAGAAAAATTACGTAACTTTGTGCCTGTTGTTATAACTCCTGAACAGAAACAGGAGAGACTTCTTTATTATAGACAACAAATCTTAAAAGAAAAGGAACAAGAGTCAGAAAGAATTATCAATTTTAACTCCTTGTCAAGACAGCACAAAGAGTGGAAAACCTATCAAAGAAAGCTTTCTGCTTTTAAGAGACGGTATCCAAATTATAAAAGCGAGCTTTGATCTCCTTTTTATTTTTTTTATAAAAAAAGAAAATCACAAAAACTCGAAAATTATAATAAAAATTATTATAAAATAAATAAATATATAACTTATATTTTTTATTATTTTATCCTTTCTAGTGGACTTTGTCTTTGGTGATCCTATTGACCAAGACCTCTTAGAGGACGTCCCAGACTGTGGACCCTTGGATTTGTCCCAAGATTTGATTGGAACCTACTCAGATCCCGTTGGAATACCCTCCAAGGACGGACCTGACCCCAACAAGGACTTAGTGCCTTTAAACCTTCATATAAGTAAGAAATATATTTTTTTTTAATAAAAAAAAATTACTCGAAAAAAAAATTATTATTTTTTTTTACAAAGTTTCGACAAAAACTTATATAATCTTTAAAAATGCATCAAAACAGACGCAACACCCGCGCCAGTGGACGCGCCCCGTCATATGGATCTTTGCCGGGAGGAACCCGTGTGCGCAAGGATGCCAGTCGCAAACGCAATGCGGATCGAGCCAGTGATTGCTCCGATCCGAGCGACCGTGACAACGACCGCGGGCGCCGACTCGACCAACTCACCGTTGGAGGGCCGTCCCTTGTTGAACGTGAAATCCCAGGAGGATACCATTCCACCTACGCCACCCCAGCCGGACTCCTCCAAGGAGGAGAAAATAAAGGTATTGGTGAAAGAACACGTGGGTCATTGGGAACTGTTCAAACAGGCTCAGACCCAGGAAGACCAGCAGGGTATGAGAAAAGCCATATCTTTGGCAAAGAAGACTCAAATAACCCTCCAAAAATTGATTCCCAAGAGAGAAGTAGAAGGTTACGTGAAGAATTGGAATCCTTGGGACCAATTAGTTTCCTTAAGAGGAAACAACAACAACAGGAAGAAGAGATCTCTAGCCCATCAGAAATTAAAGAGTCCCAAAGAGTGGGACAATATAATATCTTTGGCAAGAAAATGGAAGAAAGTGTACCGCAATTAGACGTAGAAACTTTCAACTTGTTTTCCATAAATGTTTCTCATAACTTTGATATCATTGGCAAATGTTTTGATAAAGTATATGAGCAATTGGATAAAGTAAATACCAATTTTGGTAAAGTCATGCAATCCCAATCCAACTTGATCAAAATCAATGAGTTAGAAGTAAAACAAATAAGAGACAGCATTAGTTTGAGTAAAGGAGAACTAATGAATTACCTAGAAAACAATACTTCAGCTATCCAAGAAGAAATTCTTCTATCTATTGAACAAATCAAAGAAGGTATTAATAAAACAGACCACACTTCACCTACTCATATTATTAATAAAATTGATTCATTAAGTAACAAACTTGATCTGGAATTAGGTATGATTAAGAATGATCTCAGAGATCTAAAGATAAACTTATCTCAACCCATTGCAGACTCTGATGAAATCAGACCTTCCAGGTACCACAGTACGCCCCAACTACCTTCTAGACCAAGACTAACAAGGCATGAACCTTTCAGACCTAGTCCCACTCCTGAAGTAGAACAAGCATTAAAATTACTTCCCCCTATCACTGAGTGGCCTAAATTCTCTGGAGAAGGAGAATACAATCATGTCAGTTTTATTAAGTTTATTGACTATACTCTGGCCTCTTATGAACTTCCTGATAACATAGCCGTAGTAAGACTACCTAGACTGTTTGAAGGAGTAGCCCTTGACTGGTTCATCAATAAGAGAGAAGAGGTAGGATCTTTGTCATGGAATTTGTGGAAAGACTTGATTAAGGAACAATTTGGTACCAGAATTTGGAAAAGAAAAATGATGAAGACTTTTGAAACTTCTTTGTTTGATCCATCTAAGGACAAACCTCACAAATGGTGCCTTGACCAGAAGAGAAGACTAGACTGCTTCTACCCAAATGCTGATAAAGAAGAAGTCAATGAAAGAATCCTCAACCTATGTCCAGGACAACTTAACCATAGCGTAAGATGCAGAATGCCCATGAACTCTGACCTTTCCACTCTCATAGGAGTATTAGAAGAAACTATTGACATGAATGGCTTAGAAAAAAAGGTTAACAAACCCAGAGAACCAACTATTAGGAATAAGGAAGAAATCAATAACAAGAATAAAGAACCTCTCCCTACCAACTCAGAAGCCAAGAATACTTTGGTAACCAAAGAAAAGATATGTTGGAATTGCAACCAAACAGGGCATGTAAGAACTGACTGTCCTTTACCCAGGAGGAACATTATTCTCATTGAAGGAGAAGAAGATGACACTAATATTGACCCCCAACTAGATGACACTGATGGTTCCATCTCTGAGTGTGACTTAATGATCACTAATCCCATTAATGTCATCAAAGGTAACATATAATCTTCCCTAGATATTAACCCTGTTAATGAAGATAGCAATCTTCCTCAACAGTGGACACCCAACATGAAAATCCAACATGTTTCTGAAGCCAAGACCTTAACCCTCAAACCTTCTATTGGAAAAGGGTACACCGGTGGTAAAACTTGTTATGCCACTGGCTTGATACAAGGTTCCCCCGTAAAATTACTTCTAGACAGTGGAGCCTTCTGCTCTTGTGTTGGAACTGACTACTTAGATAAACAGGATTCCAACTGGAAGAAAAACTTACTACCTGTACCTCGAGCTAAGTTCAGCAGCTGTAACTCACCTCTCAATGCTATTGGAGTATGGCCAACAGAAATCGTACTCCCCCGCTCTAAAGGATCAATCAAGATAAAGATTGAATTCGTAGTACTTCAAAATGGAGTATGTGATTATTTTATTATAGGAAATGATTCTCTTTTCCTGTACGGGATAGATGTCTTCCAGAGTAAAGGGAGATATTTCACTATAGGAGGAGAATGGAACAAGAAGTTCCAAATATGCCATATCAATGCTAAAGCTACTGATTCCACTTATGAGAGACACTTAGAAACTTTTAACCAGGAATACTTTTCCCAAGCTGCCTTGAATTCCCAGCTTAGTGAAAACCAGAAAAGAGATATTCTCCAAGCATGCTTTGAGAACCAGAATGCTTTTTGCACTAAAGACCATCCCATTGGTAATATTAAAGGTCATGATATGGTCTTAACTTTGACTATTAAGCCTCCGTACCCTCCTAACCTCAGGAGACCAGCTTACCCTTCTAGTCCAAAATCTAGGACCGCTCTAGAAAGCCACATCCAAGAACTAGTGGACTTACAAGTCTTACGGAAAGTAGGGCATAATGAGCAAGTAGACGTAACTACCCCCGTGATAATAGCCTGGCACAATGATAAGTCTAGGATGGTTGGAGACTTTAGGATGCTCAACAACTACACCCAAGCTGACTATTATCCTATCCCAAGGATTGACCACGCTCTACATAATCTTTCTAAAGCTAAGTTCATTACTACTATGGACATGTTGAAAGGCTTTCACCAAATACCTATCAGTCCGGATAGTAGGAAATTTATGAGAATTATATGTCATTTAGGCATATATGAGTATCTCAGAATGCCATTTGGTATTAAAAATGCTCCTTCCCACTTCCAAAGAATGATGGATACAGTATTAGGAATGTTCATCAGACAAGGTTGGATGATGGTATACATAGATGATGTTATCATTTATTCAGACAATTGGGATACTCACATGGATAAAGTAAGGCTAGTGCTTAAAAGAATTGCCACAGTAGGATTAAAAGTATCTATGAAAAAGTGCAACTTTGGATACGGAGAACTCAAAGCTCTAGGACACATTGTTTCTGGACTAACTTTAACTGCTGACCAAAGTAAGATAGCAGCAGTGATGAACAGACCTATGCCCCAGAACAAAACGGAACTCTTATCCTTTATAAGCTTCTGCAGCTATTACAGGAAGTACATACCTAAATTTGCTAACCTCACCAAGTGTTTATATGAGATCTGCAACAACAACACTTTGTTCGAAATGACTCATGAAAGATTGAAGAATTATGAGGAACTCAAAGTAGCTATGACTACTGCCCCAGTGTTGATACAACCAGATTATTCTAAACCTTTCAAACTTTACATAGATGCTAGCATGGAAGGATTAGGAGCTGCATTACACCAATAAGTAATAGAAGAAGATAAACCAGTAGAGAGACCTATACTCTTCATATCTAGACAAGTCAAAGATACTGAAAAGAGATATGGTGCCAGCCAAATGGAATGCCTTGCTCTATTATGGGCATTAGAAAAACTCCACTATTATTTGGAAGGTACAAATTTCGTGGTGATCACTGATTGCAATGCTGTTAGAACTCTCATGAACATGAAAACTCCTAGCAGGCATATGTTAAGATGGCAGATAGCCATACAACAGTACAGAGGTCAGATGACAATAGTCCACCAAGCTGGAGTTAAAAATCAGAATGCTGACAGTCTTAGCAGAAATGCTCTACCAAATGATACTAGCAATCCTGCTCATGACCCAGAAGATCATGATATATTTCCTATACTAAACATTAACCTATTTAATCTTGAAGCCCCCATCATAGGAATTCACATATGTGAACTAGATGAATCACTGTTCAGCTCCATCAGAGAAGCATACAACTCTGGCATGAAGACTTTGATTAACATCATAGAAAGTACTTCACCTCCATCTGAACTGATAAAAAGTTTACCTGAACCCCTGCTGAAGTCCTATAAAGAAGGAAGATTCACACTGTGGGATGGGATAGTATATTACCGGCATAAACACTCTAGTGTTATAGTCTTGACCAAAGCAGAGCATATCAAACTTGTTTTAGCTGAATGTCATGATAATTGCTCTTCGGGTCACCTGTCTATTGATAGAACCCTAGATAAAGTAAAACAGACTGCCTGGTGGATCAACTGGAGAGACTCCACTATCAAGTATGTTTCAAGCTGTGAAATCTGTCAGAAGTCCAACAGGACCACTGGGAAAAGGTTTGGACTACTCCAAAGGATAGCTGAGCCCAGGAAAAGATGGGAAGTTATCAACATGGACTTCATAACAGGACTGCCCCCTGGTGGAGCTTACTCGTACAACTCAGTCCTGGTTATTGTAGACAGATTTTCTAAGAAAGCCAAGTTTCTACCTAACCATAAGGAAGACACAGCTATGGAAGTAGACTTACTCTTCTGGAACAGACTAATTGCTGATGTAGGAATTCCTAAGATTATTATCAGTGATAGAGACCCCAAATTCACGTCTGAATTCTGGAGAAACCTCCATGATATGTTAGGAACTACCTTAGCCTTTTCTACAGCTTATCACCCTCAGACAGATGGATTAGCTGAAAGAATGATCCAGACTCTAGAGGATATGCTCAGAAGGTTCTGTTGCTTTGGGATGGAGTACAAAAATACAGATGGATATTGCCATGACTGGGTTAGCCTTTTACCTGCACTAGAAATGGCCTATAACAGTAGTAAACACTCTACTACCAAAGAAGCTCCTTACATACTGGAAAGAGGATGGATCCCCAAATTGCCCAAAGATAACCTCAATCAGGAGTTGACTAATATCCATCCAACATCACTGGACTTCAAAAACATGATAGATATGGCAAACAAGCACGCTGCTAAGTGTGTACAAGATGCCGTTGAATACAGCCAACAGAGGTGGGATAAAACTCACAAAGAACCTGATTTCAGAATAGGAGATCAAGTTCTAATTTCAACGGCCAATTTCAATAACTTGGCTGGAAACAGAAAACTCAGACCAGCCTTTGTTGGGCCTTTCACTATCAAGAAACTCCATGGGAAAAATGCCGTAGAAGTCATCCTCAGTAATGAACTCTCTAGGAAACACCCAGTCTTCCCAGTTAGCCTTGTCAAACACTACCATCCCAGAGAAGGAGAAAACACCCCTTCACTTGAAATACCAGTCTTAGATGAGCCTGAGAAGGACAAAGGAAAAGTTAGTAAAATACTTAAAGATAAAAAAGAAAGGATCCAAGGAAAAGATGTTAGACTTTACTTAGTCAGATACAAAGGAGAATCAGCTGATAAAGATGAATGGCTACCTGAAAACAACATTCCAGATGGACCTATACACCTGAGAAACTACAGAGCCAGTAAAAGACACTGAGCCCCAAAAAAATTTTTCAGATATAGTCATATCTTGGAGTGGGGGAATGTCAGCCTGCTACTTAGCACAGAGCAACCTGACAAAGCAACAACAATAATAATATTAACAAAATTAAAAGGAACAAAGATAAATGAATAAATAAAATTATTATAAAATGAAGGAGTAGGAAATCCATAAATATTATTGCAGAAATGGATTCCCCACCCAAAATAAGGTAGGGTCACTCACTGACCCCACCCTTGAATTCTTACTCCTTATATTTTTTAATTAATTTAATACAAAATGGTAAATGACCACGGCACCAGTATGGCACCTTTTAGCCATTTTAATATTTCACATGATATGTCATGTATAGGTTTCACACCTAAATTTCAGTCGAAATCCAGGTGTTGTGTGTAGTTTAGGAGTTACACGGGAAATTGTGTTTTGTCACAATTCCCGCACGCAGCCCCGCGTCCCTACAGCGTTGGACTCCCGCGTACGCCAACTCCCGCACGCAGCCCCGCGTCCCTACAGCGCTGAACTCCCGCGCGCATCTGAGCAGCGGATCAGTCCCCGCGCGCATTTGAATGGACTGATCCCTGCGCCTCCTATGACATCCAGGTACCGCTCAGAGAAGCTACAACATAGTAGGATCTACACTACATATGTAAAGCTAACACACGAGCATAGATTATGGTTCAAAAACCTTAAAAATCAATTGAAATTAGTTAATAACTAATTTTTAGTATTTTTTATTAATTAAATAAAGATCCAGACCCACCACGAAGTAAGTTGATCAGAACCTTCAAAGACCACAAAACTACATAAGGAGTGGTCGCAAAAATTATTAAAAATTACATACAGGATCAGCAGAGGATGGAAAATCAATAAAAATCTACGTCTGCTCACTTTGGACCAGTACTTACTGTACTAATTGAGGATCAGTGCAGGATCAGCAAAATGACTAATCTATTGATTAACAGATCCTGCAGCTAAAAAGGAGCTGTTCCTTGACAGATCTAAGGCCAGCAGGCTAACAGCACCTTGAGGACGTGCCAATCTTGCCCTGATTGCCCCCCTAGCCTCAGCCCATGGCTAGTACCCCTTCTAGAGGTCCTCAAGCACCCAAAAAGGAATATTTAAACAGGCTCTTTTGCCCTTCTGTTTCCAATCAGTTAATCAGTTATCAGGAACTATTTATTATCAATCAGACACGGTGTCATTGTTAATCAAGTGCTTATATGAAGATAAGCAAGTGATTTATGACTTAGTCTGTAGTAGTATTATTTACCTTTATTAACCAATCAACCATTGAAGTTTAGTCAAGCAATCAACCCCATCTGCTCTGAAACCCTTCCAATTATTCCAGGATTTTCGTGGTCAAGTGCTCAGAGTGAGTGTTTCCCTTCCTGTCTAGGCCACTTGTGCTGTTAAGCCCGGCCATTAGTGGAATAAGTCCTTTCTAAGGCACCCATATTTATTCCAAGGTTCTTAAACTGCCTAAGGAGGCCCCTTGAAGAGAGGTTGCTAGTATGTAAAGATCCCCAGTAGTATAATACTGTGGCCCCTCTTTTTATATTATATTTAAAATATTTATAACCAAACCAAATAAACCTTGCACTTGCTCTTACCATACCATTATTGGAGCTTTAAAGTGTTTATTCTTTGGAATATTATTGCTCCAAGTCCTTTTATCACTCTCTGTAGCTAAAGGACTGCAAGGTTCCTGGTATCAGAGAGCTGACAGCAATATCTTGATTTTTTGAAGGGCTATCTAGAAATTTTTGAACTCTCCTCCTGGTGACTCTTTGGGTATTTTCTGGTGACAAATAGGGCTTTCTTTTGGATCCAGATTTGAGGCTTCTGACTTGAATAATTGTTATACTTCTTGGGCCAGTTTTTTCCCTTCTTTCCAAATTTTGAAGAATTTGGCCAGCCGTCATTATTCCAAGGTAGGTTATGCTGAAATCCTGTAGCATTCCCAAATAAAGGTATGCATTCAATAAATTTTTTTCATGTTTTTTGGTTCTCAGTACAGTAGAGTTTGGAAAATTGTGTAACAGGCACCATGTAGATTGAGAATGTTGGTTTTCTCATTGAATGATTGAGAATTATTCCAATTCTCTGCCCATTTGATGTGATCTTGATTATTTTTTACTTCCCAAGTCTCCTTTTTGGTGTTCCGGATATCATTCAGCTTGAGGTTACAGTGGGCACAGAAGATTGTTTCTGAGTGGGATGCAAATCCACCTATTTTATTTAAGGCAGGTGTATCACCAATCAGTGGTAATATGACAGCATGTATCACTCTTCCGTCTGAATATTTGTTGGTTTCTGTGAAGAATACTCCTTTCCAAAGATCCAGTAGCTCAGAGAAAAGAGTTTTAAGTAGATTATTCAGTTGGAATGAGGTGAATTCCTTGGGTTTTGGTGTGAAGCCATACACAAAAATATTTTGTGGCTTGTAATGCACACTGGGTGGAAGATTGAAACATATTAACAATATCAATCCAAGAGAGGTGCTTTTTCCACTGGTCTTGATTCCATGGGGATTCATCCAATCCATGTAAATTCCAAAGACAAGGTTCCCTGGTTCTACTGTGTAGGTCTTATTGGTTTAATCCTTGAATTATTTCCATATAGTTCAACCCCAAATATCAAAAAATTTAAGGGGACTACTGGCTTGATGCTCTTGAGGTGCACTGAGTAATTCTTCAAACCAAGGGAGCATTAATTGCTGGGAAATCCACTTCTTGAGAAATTGGTATCCAAACTGCTTCAGAGGATTAAATTGAGATTTTTTCTTGTCTTGCTTCCAAAGTTTGGATCCTTATGTAACAGGCTTCCCAGCTATTGAATTAAAAATATTGTGGAATGTTTGATAACTCCTGTGTTGTTGAATTTCTTTGCCAGTTTGGGTTTCTGAAGAAGAAAGTATGTCATTCAAAGGATAAAGTTGCTAACAATTTTCACAACAGACATTTTCCGCTAGATCATTTGTAATTGACAATATTTTTTTCAATGTTGCAAGACTTTTGGGTATTTCTGCTGAATAGTTGGGCTGGCCACTGATAATTGAGTTCAGGTGGATTTTCTCATGCTCCATCTTGATGTATTTATCACATGCATGGTCACCAATTCTTTCCTCAATACTTTGGTGAAGTATTTGGAGTGATGCAATCAGGGCGCTTGGAGTTTGATAGGGAAATTGAAGAGGTTTCATCCCAGATGTATTGTAATTTTCCATATTTGCTGGTGGGGAGTATTGTTGTATTTCACCATAGGAAGGATCTCTTTCAGGCTTTGGCTGTGCATTGGAATATTCAATTGATGGATTGAATGTGAAGAATGATGTTATAAATAAGAAAATGCACCCCAATTGAATTATAGATCAACAAATGTACTTTTGTGCAAGATCTTCACTTACAGCCCTGATGTTTGCTTATAGTGTTTCCCTGGTGGGTTTTCTTCTGGTAGTGGATTGGAAAATGGTTGGTGTCTTTGGGATTATGTTTTGCAACAATAGATATCCATCAGTGACCTTTTAACTATTGATAAAATGCAGGAAAAATTCAGTCACATACATTTGTAGAATCATTTGATTGCATTATATAGGTATGGTGTGATTTTTTGGACCTTCCAACACCATTGTAAAGATTCCTTCCATTTTTAATAGTCCTTTGAGAAAATTTGGGACATTGGCATATCCAAATGTTTCCAACTATTGTATGAAAAGTAGATTTTGTATTTTGAAAAAGGTTTCAAACCAATAGATTTTATCAACTGCTCATGGTTAGCCTACCTAAAATACTTAGCAAATCCCAAGGTTTTTGGATTTGAATGCAAGGTCAATTGCCTTTATGGAACATGACATACTTTGTCTTAAAACTAATTATCTTATTACAAAAACATGATTTGAAATCACATTTTTGTGTTAAAAAATGATAATGATGCACCATTTGACAAGGAAAATCCCAATGCCTAGAGATAGTGGGCTTTCCTCCAATGACGAAATTCAAATCTACAAATGTGTAATTTATATCTACTTCTTTCATAAAAAGGTATCTGGGAATGTTTAACAGGTGCGTGATCTCAACATGACAGCTTCAAAGTGAAAAGAATTTATTTGGGATGTTGTGATTGAAAAAAGATTTCATGTAGATTTCCAAAAGTTTCTGTATCAAATATAATTTACTCAAAATTTTTCAATGAGATTGTGTATTCTGTTCACATGTGGATATTGTTTTTTTCCACTTTTCTGTTTGGATCTAAAAACTTGTTAGAGATTTATTTATTTGAAAATTGCAAGAGTTTAACAGTGTAACCTAAATTTTTCTAAACTCTTCAAGTCAGGGTGACCCCACATCATTGGATTTTGTACATTCAGTTAATCTAGCTTTAAATATATTTAAAAGTTTCTGGTTGACCAAACTGTTGGAATAATCCCAGCCATGGAATGACGCGGACCAATACTTTTCTCAGACTTTGAAGTGGAACGCTAGCTACAGTGTCAATACTTCAAATGTGAAGTTTGACTTTGAGCCAGCCTGTCTTCTTATGTTCCAGGAGAAATCACCCACCTTCAGCCGGCTGATCATCTGGATTATCTTCCAATCTTCATCTACTCCATTCTTCATTGCTCAACATTGTCCTTTCATCACTCATCTCACTTGCAAAACTCCAAATACTGCTCCCATTGCACCAAGACATCACACAGCTGGTAAATCAAATTCAAAACTCCTCAAGCTTCAAGACACTAACTGGATTTTACAGAACTAAAGATTGCATCCATCCAGCAGGTCAAGGACTGTCTCAATCATTTTTCAAGACCAACCTTATTTGTATGCAGTTCAATTTTGAGTGCTCAGCGCATTGATCAAATGATCCAGTTCTGATTATTTCTATTTCAATCAGTGATCATGTTATCCAGCTCAACTGTTTGTCTTCTGAATTGATTGCGGGCTGATCAATTGAAATCAGCCATTGCCTTTGTTGGTTTTATTTCTTTGATCTTTTTTTGTTTACCTCATCTGAACAGTCTAACCAACCCTGCACTTTTGTCATTCATGAAATATTGTGGTCTTGGTTTAGCATCATAATTTCTTTCACAAACAAGAATGGGATGAAAATAAAAATACATGCAGTACTCAAGAAAAATTTCACCAAAGCCAATGTTGCATCCAAACATACTCCTCCATATTTTTTAAAATACTGATATAAAAATTGTCAGCTTGCTACTATGTACAGAGCAACCTTTCAATAGCAACACAAAACTATGAAAAATAACAATATCTCAATTAAAAAAATAAGGAGTGAGAAATCCATCAATATTATTACAGAAATTGATTCCTCACCCACAATTAGGTAGGGTCACTCACTGACCCCACCCTTGAATTCCAAGTCCTTACATTTCTAAAATAATTAAAAAGAAAAGTACTAAAAATTATGACACCAGTATGGCACTTTTTGGACATTCTAATATTTCACACGTATTGTCACGTATAGGGTTTACACCTAAAATTCACTCAGAATTCAGGTTTTGTGTATATTTTAGGAGTTACACGCGGGAATGTGTTATTTCACAATTCCCATGCGCAACCCTGCATCATTACATATCCCTACGTACTCGTAGTAGCAGACTCGCGCGTACTAGAGACCCGAGCGCAGATGATTCTGCCACGCACGCAGCGGATCCTACCCCGCGCGCATCTGTACTAACTGATCCCCGCATCTGGATCCGTCGTGACTAATCTGACAACCAGGTACCGCTCAAAAGAGCTACAACCTAGTTAGAGTTTCCTAGTATATGTAAAAAACTGACAAATGAATTAATAATGATCTAAAAAGATAAAAACTCAAATAAAATTAATGAAAATTAAGTTTAAAACATTTTTTAATAATAAATCAAAAATCAAGGATTACCACGTAAATCACTGACCCTGATCTTTGAAGACCACAAAACACTACAAGGAGTGTTCATAAAAATTATTAAAAATTACCTACATGATCAGAAGATGATAAAAAATCAGGAAACATCCACATTTACCCGCTTAAAAGCAATATCAATAGTAAAAATGAAGGATGAGTACAGAATGATAAAATTTACGCCATAACAGATTAACAGATCCTGTGGCTAAAATAGTACATAAATCCAGCAGGTGTAAGGACAGCTGATTGACAGCACCAAGTGGAATTGGTAATCTTGCCCTGACTGGCTTGCCAGCCTCAGCCCGCAAGCAGAACCCTCTCTACGTTCCCTGAGAAGATCAGAATCACCCAAAAAGGTATTTATACAGACCTCTTTGGATCCAATCAGTTAATCAGTTTACCAGGAATTATTTATTATCAATCAGACACCGTGTCATTGTTGATCAAGTGCTTATATGAAGATAAGCAAGTGATTTATGACTCAGTCTGTAGTAGTATTATTTATCCTTATTAACCAATCAATCATTGAAGTTTAGTGAAGCAATCTACCCAATCTGCTCTGAAACCCTTCCAACTATTCCAGGATTCTCATGGTGAAGTGCTCAGAGTGAGTGTTACCCTTCCTGTCTTGGCCTTTTGTGCTGTTAAGCCTGGCCATTAGTGGAATAAGTCCTTTCTAAGGCACCCATCATTATTCCAAGGTTCTTAAACTGCCTAAGGAGGCCCCTTAAAGAGAGGTTGCTAGTCTGTAAAGATCCCCAGTAGTATAATACTGTGGCGCCTCTTTTATATTTTATTGAAAACCATTCATTACCAAACCAATTAAACCTTGCAACTGCTCTTATTATATAATTTATTTGAGCTTCTAAGGGTTTATTATTGGAATGATAATTATTATTATCATTTGAGCATTTTTATCATTCTCTGTAGCTAAAGGACTGCAAGGTTCCTGGTATCAGAGAGCTGACAAAAATTACATTGTTTGGAATATTTTTACAATTTTTTTGTGGTTTCCATTTAGCAAGAGGGATTGGAAACTTGGGTTCTGAGATCCAAAACTGCCTCTGTGAGATGAACTACTGGAAGTAAACCCAGGGCTATTTTTAAACTGGAGTTTTATCCTCCAGAGCTTCCTCACTTAACCATTTTTGAGGTATTGAAGTATGAAGTGTTGGTAGGTGATCACCTCTTGTTGAATTATTTGTTTTATCAAGTTTACTAATTTTCAATCAGCTATCCCTCTTGATGCGCAGGTTTTTTTCCAGTTGAATCTATGCTTCATACAAGTAGTGATATATTTGGGAGAAATTTTGAGCTCTCAAAACATTTGCATGATTGAATTGTCCCCATCTTCACCCTAAACATCAGACATGAATCCACTGTCCAAGAAAAGAGCAGAAGTTTCTGGGAACATGTCCATCATTTCCAGCTCAACTGCTGTGGTCTTTCAAATTTCCTTCTTGTTATTCTGTATTTCAAAACATCATAAGCAGTTAGTCATTGATCATGAAGAGAAAATTAAAAAAGATTGATTTGACACACTTTCTTCTTGTTGAGACTTTGAGATTCAGAAACATCAGATTTTTGGCTTCTGGAGCCTCCTTCAGCCTTGTGCTCCTTCTTCCAAATAGGCTTCTTTGTGACAAGCCAACAATTGATTATTGCAACCCTGTTGGCCAGGGTAATGTCATTCTAATTTATTGAATACAAAGCAGTCCCCCCCTGTTTGTGGCAAATCTTCCATGTTCTGATGATTATTGCAGTGAGAGACAAATTCCAGCAAGATGTTGGATTCTGTTCCCAGTGATAGGTGCAACTGGGAATACCAGAATTTTGGATCAAGACCTGGGCATGGGCTATCCATGTCTCACCATGAGACTGAATTTGGCTCAAAGCAGTGATTTTGAGGGATTGAGATGTTGAAGTAATATTTTGTTGTAATTGGTGAAAGGCATCCTTCATCACAATTTTCAGCTCCTTTTCTAACAGTTTTGAATTGGAGCTGTACTGGTTTGGCTCTCCAGTTTTTGATTCTATGGCATCATTAATGGATGCCTTCTTCCTTGCCATGTAATTTTTGAGGAATGCTAGTTCAGAACCAGTTGGAGGATTAGGAAGTTTGTTGTTCTTGGAATCCATTCCAAGAATTGATTTTGTCCAATCAAGTAAGGACTTGGAAATACCACATGAAGAAGCAGGGATGCCAAGATTGTGTGCATGAAAAGAGAGAGAATATTGTTCTTGGGCCAAACGTTTTTTCCTCTTTTGGTATCATTGACCATAATATTGATTCATATGAACTCCAAGATAATATAGTAGTATTAAGCCTGTCCAGACTATTTGAAGGAGTAGCCCTAGATTGGTTCATTGACAAGAGAAAAGATGTAGGATCTCAATCATGGAGTTCTTGAAAGGACTGATTAAAGACCATTTTGGCACCAGAATTTCGAAAATGAAGATCATTAAGACCTTTGAAAATCCATTGTTTAATCCTTCAAAGCATAAACCTCATAAATGGTGTCTAGAACAATAGAAGAGGTTGGATTGCTTCTGCCCCAATGTTGACCAAGAGGACATTAATGAAAGAATCCTTAAATTATTTCCTGGGCTCCTTAAACACAGTTTAAAATGTAGAATGCCTATGGATTCTCACCTCTCTACTGTCATTGGTATTTTAGAGTAAAATATTTATATGAATGGTCTTGACAAAAGAAGTAAAAAACCAAAGGAGCTCAGCCCCAAGACTTAAGAATGATACAACACTAAAACAAAAGATTCTTCTACACCCAACTTGGAAGTCAAGAAGAATTCAGAAACCAAGGAAAAGGGGTTCTGGAACTGTAACCAGACAGGGAATGTAAGACCTGATTTTCCTCAGCCCAGGAGAAGGATTGATCCTATTGAAGGAGAAGAGTATGAAAATAATCCTGAACCTCAACTTTATTACACTGATGGTTCAATATCTGAGTGTTAACTCATGATTAATAACCTCATCAATGTCATTGAAGGGAATATAGAATCCCCAATGAGAATAAACTCTCTCCATGAAGATTCTAACTTCCCCCAACAATGGAATCCCAACATGAAGATTCAGCATGTTTCTGAAGCTAAAACCTTGACTATCAAACCCTCTGCAAGAAAAAGTTAAACTTCTGGTAAAACTTTCCATGCTACTGTTCTAATCCAAGGTTCTCCAGTTAAGCTACTGATAGATAGTGGAAACTTTTGCTCTTGTGTTGGATCATCTTTTTGGGAAAAACAGGATGCAAATTGGAAAGCAAACCTGCTTCCAGTACCACAAGCTAAGTTCAGCTGTTGAAATTCATCTTTAAATTTGATTTGATTATGGGTAACAGATATCATATTCCCTCACTCTAAAGGATCACTTAAACTGGAAATTGAATTTGAAAATGGAGTGTGTGACTACTTCATTTTGGGAAATTATTCTCTATGCTTTTATGGAATACATGTGTTCCTAAGTAGGGGAAACTGGAAAAAGGAGTTCCAAATATTCCATATTAATTCTCAAACTTCTGATTCCCCCTATGAGAAAAACTTGGAGACTTTCAACCAAGAATACTTCTCCAAAGCAGCTATGAATTCCCAGATCAGTGATGACCAAAAAGGGATATTCTCCAATTTAGATTTGAAACTTAAAATGCTTTTTGCATTAAGGATCACCCTATTGGTAATATTAAAGGACATGAAATGATTCTTATCTTAACCATTAAACCTCCTAATCCTCCAAATCTTAGGAGACCTGCTTACCCTTCTAGTCCAAAATCAAGAGCTCCCCTTTAAACTCACATCCGGAAATGAATATACCTACAAGTTTTAAAGAAATTAGAACATAAAAAACAAGTAGATGTCACTAAACCAGTGATTTTAGCTTGGAATTATGAAAAATAAAGAATGGTTGGAGACTTTAGGATGCTGAATAACTACACTCAAGCTGACTAATATCCTATGCCTAGGATTGACCATGCCCTTCATAAAATCTCAAAGGCTAGGTTTATCACTACCATGGAAATTTTTAAAGGATTTCACCAGATCCCTATCAGTCCTGATGGTGAGAACTTCAGGAGAATCATATGCCACCTAGGGATATATGAATATCTAAGGATACCATTTGGGATCAAAAATGCCCCTTCCCACTTCCAAAGGATGGTGGATACAGTACTAGGCCAGTTTATTAGGCAATGCTGGATGATGGTATAAATTGATGATGTCATCATTTACACTGATGATTGGAATAACCATATGGAAAAAGTAAGATTAGTTCTGAAGAATATATCCACCATAGGATTCAAAGTATCCATGAACAAGTGAAACTTCAGATATGAAGAAATCAAAGCCTTAGGAAATATAGTATCTGGTCTAACCCTCACAGCTGATCAAAGCAAAATATCCGCTGCAATGAATAGACCAATTCCCCAAAACAAGACTAAATTCTTGTCTTTCATCATCTTCTACAGCTATTACAGAAATTACTTACCCAAGTTTGCATTACTGACTAAATTCTTGTATAAGATTTTCAACAAAAACACTCTCTTTGAAATGACTCATAAAAGGTTGAAGAATTATGAAAACTCAAAGTAGCTATGACCACAGCCCTTGTTCTAATCCAAAATTATTACAGGAAACCTTTCAAGCTTTAAATAGATGCTAGCATGGAAGGACTAGGAGCTTCCCTTCATCAGGAAATCATAGAAGATGATAAACCATTAGAAAAACCAATACTCTTTATCTCTAGAAAGTTCAAGGATACTGAGAAAAGATATGGTGCAAGCCAAATGGAATGCCTTGCTCTAGTGTGGGCTTTAGAAAAAATTCATTACAACCTTGAAGGCACTAGCTTTGTGGTGATCACTGATTGAAATGCTGTTAGAACTCTAATGAAAATGAAAACCCCTAGCAGGCATATGTTGAGATGGCAGATAGCCATTCAGCAGTATAGAGGACAGATGGCTATAGTCCATAAAGCTGGTAGCAAACACCAGAATGCTGAATTTATGAGGAGGAATGCTCTACCTAATGAATCTAGAAACCCTGCTCATGACTCAGAAGATCATGAAATTTTCCCCAAACTGAATATATACGTGATTGCCTGTTGATTGAATGGATGAGAATTGATAAAAGTTATCATATTGGAAGGACTTGGAAAATTCTGAACACCAGAAATCCTATGAGTTGAAGCACAAGGTGAATACAAAGATGAGACTGAAGAGCAATCAAGAGAATGAAGGTAATTGAAAGAAATCATACCAGACAGTTGAAGGAGTGAGCCTAGTGAGAGCCTACAAATCAGGACTGGTTGAGGAGTTGATTGAGTGGCTGACAGAAATTTTGCGGTGTTGAGGATGTGGAAACGTTGAGGATGTGGCAACGTTGAGGATGAGATACTATAATGAAAAAGAATAAGAAAATAGAAAAGAAGAAAAGAGTTGACAGAAGATCAGGAAGAGAAGAACGAGTGACCGTCTGCCCAGTGAGATTTAGGATGATGAGTTGAGAGAAAAACGGGTGCAATCAAGTTAGCCCAGGGGCACGCGGGCTACTAAACAATGGGATTTGGTAGCTGCAGGGAGCTACTCTGTAGATGATTTGACACCCCTCGTGGCTTGTAGGATTTTAAGATAAGTGAAGTGAGTATTGATGAAATGGAGGAGTTTGGAGAGTTGAATTTGGGGTAGCACTTTAGTTAGCCCATTGGCTATCATGTTGTCTGATGGTATGAGTTTTATCTCAAGATTGTTGGCTTGCAGTTCCTCCCTAATGGCCTTTGTCTTTATATTGATGTGACGGGTTTTGGAGTTGTAGCCAAATTTCTTCACTTGTTGTCCAAACCTTTGGTGTCAATGTGATGTATACTTGGTTGGGTGGATTTTTCCCACATTTCTGATACCAGTCCTCTCATCCAGATGGCCTCAAGGAAAGATTCAACTAGTGGATTGAGTTTGGCCTCAGTGGTTGAGTGAGTTATGTTTCTTTGGCGGTAGCTGCTCTATGCAACAGGGGATCCAAACAATAGGGTTAGATGACCGGATTGAGAATGCCTGGTTTTGAGGTCATCATTCCAGGTGGCTTTGCTGAAAAATTGGAGTTGATTTTCTCAATGTTTTACCTTCAGAAATAAAGAGAGACCCTTGGTGGCTTTCAGGTATTTCCAACAACGTTTTACTTTGCGCCAGTGATTTATCCCGGCACATTTGCAGAACCAAGCTAAACTCAAGACAGCATAAATAATGTCTTGTTGAGTCAAGCATGAAATGTAGTTCATAAAGAACACGGCTGATCTGTAGTTAATGTTGAGCGCCTTAAATTCTTTGTTTTCTTCAACAGTGGCAGGTTGTAAATTGAGGTTTGATGTCAATGGTATGGAGGATGGGTAACAATTGGTAAGTTTTAGTTCTTCAAGCCCATGTTCAATGTGGTTAGGTTGGGAAAGAAAAATTTTGTTCTTGGTTTTGGAGCATTTCATCCCAAGGACGGTGTTGGGATTGTGAGCAGTTTAGTTTGGAAAGCGTTGCAGAAATTTTTATTTGAAGTTATTTCCAAGGCCAACCAGGATGAAGTCATCCACGTGGAAGAAGATCATGGATTGGCACCAAGGATTTAAATAGAGACAAGGTTTGGAAGACAACTGATGGAACCCCTGGCTAGGGAGCCAGGTAGTGAGAGTGTTGAACCAGTTGAGAGGAGCTTGCTTAAGCCCGTACAGGGAATTTTTGAGCTTCAGGTATTTTGATTATCTCTTTGACCCTTTGGGAGTATTAATTATAACAAGTTCCTTGAGAGGAGCATGAAGGAAAGCACTCTTTACGTCGAATTGAGTAATGGGAAGCAAGTGATAGAGACCGTAGAGTAGGGCAATCCTGAGTCAAGCTGCTTTGCCAGTCGGGGAAAAAGTATCTTGATAATCTAGGCCGTAAATCTGATTGAATCCTTGTACACATAGTTGACTTTTGTAAATCAGTGGATCTCCATGACAATTTTCCTTGAGGCAGTAAACCCACATTGTGTTGAGAGGATTTTCAGGCTTGGGACCATTGTAGTCTTCCCAGACTTCCATCTTTTTGATGCCTTCCAATTCTGCATCCATCAATAGGTCCCAATTTTTGTGGTCTTTGCATTTCTTTACCTTTTCAAATGATTTTGGAACAAAGTAGTGATGATATCCATAATGTTTGGGTGGATTGAGCTTTGATTGATTGCGCAGAATTTGAGAGAGAATCAGTTCTTCAGCAACCTCCTGAGATGATTGAGATTACTGGTTGTCAGCAGACTCTACTGCTTCAGCAGAGGGTAAAATGTGATTGGCGGGTTGAGAGTTAGTGGTTTTGGAGTGTAGAAAAGGAAGATTGATTTCAAGAGAAGAGTTGATTTCTGGAGGAATTTTGGTGGTAGGATTTCAAGTAATAGACTTGATTATTTTGATGTGTTTAGAGGAAATAATCAAGTTATCTGGCTTGAGGATGCGATAAGACAAGAGATTGGGATTAAATCCTACAAGAGTACCTTCTAGTCCGCGCTCATTGAACTTATCCCCGCCAGACATTTTGAAGTTTAGGTAGACCACCCTGGAACCTAAAGGATGTGAATAATCCAAGGGTAGTGTCTTGTTTGTGAAGACTTTGTAGGGGATTTCTCATTTGCATGTTTTGGAATTTGATTGAGCATGAGGGTAGAGGACTTGGACACTTCAGCCCAGAGATTGAAAGGTAGTTTTGAAGATCAAAGGATAGTTCTGATGGATTTGGCCATGGTTCAATTGGCGCATTCCACCCTTCCATTGTTTTTGTGATGGTAGGGTTCTGATACAATGTGTTGAATGGAGTTCTCTTGAAAGGAGGAGTTGAGTTCTTGGGAGGTGAATTCTTGGGAGGTGAATTCTCCACCACCATCAGTACAGATAGTGGCGGGGAATCATCCTTGTTTTTGTTTCTTGAATCTAAGAATGGATAAAATTTGAGGACAGGCGTCAGATTTGGAATTAAGAGGAATGGTGGACAGATACCCAGAATGGCTATCAATGATGGTCATGATATACCTCATCCCATTGCAGGATTCCGGATTAATTGGACCAACCAGATCAATGTGGAGTTTTCAAAAGGTTTGGAGGCATGGTTAGCTTTATTGTTGAAAGGGGTTTTTGAAATTTTTGAGAAAACGCAGTCCAAGCATTGAAAGTTGTCTATCAAGGAATGGGAAATTTTGGGATAGACATTTTTCAATTGGTGAGGACTAGCCTGAATTAGTGATTGATGGAGATAAAGGAGCTTATTGTTGTTGATGGTTTTACATGAGAGGTAGCTGATTTTGGAGTTTTTTCCAATGGAGTGAGGGAGCTTGAGAGTGAAGAGATTGTCTTGAATGAAACCTTCAAAAGGAAGTGTTCCGTTACAAAGAACCTTGAACGAGTTGCCATAGGCAGAAAACAAGCATTTTTTTTTAGAAAACAAGATTCCAGGACTAATGAGATTGATAACAAGATCGGGAACAAAGAGACAGTCAGAGAGTTGAATGAGGGAGTTTCTCCAGGCAAGAGCCACTTTGCCTTTTCCTTTGATAGGGAGATTAGCTCCATCTTTCCCAGTACTGATGTGTTCCCCATTGCATTTTTGTAAAGAGGTGAAGTATTGAGTGGATTTTAACATGTGGCACAATGCCCCAGAGTCAAGGATGATGCGGTGCTTGGCGTTCACCTTGTTGATCCAAGTTGTTAAAAGAGCATGATAATGAGCACATTTTTTGCTTTTGGGTTTCTTCTGAGCTCTCAATTTAGCCTGGGCTTCTTTCCACCAGTCCGGAGCTAAGTGCTTGTGCTTATGCCAGCACCGTTCCTTGGGATGGTCAGTTATGTTGGGATTGTGGTATCCTGGTTGACATTGTTGAAGTTTAGAGGTTGGGTTTTTGGAGCTATTAGTTATAAGTGCATTTTCTCTGACAGGAGTCTTGGTGAGTTTTGATTTGGATTTTTTGTCCAGCTGCCTCAAATGATTTAGGAATAGATCAACCCTGATTTCCTTATCTGAGTGCATAATTGCTGACAAAGAGAATGAAGTGAGTGAGTGAATTTGAAAAGAACCAGGTAGGCCAAGATATCCAAGGGAAGTTCAATACCAACATCAAGCATTTTGGTGAGAGAAATTTTGATTTTGGTGATAAAGCAGGTGATTGCTTTGGGTTTGAAAGGATGATATAGAAAGTCATTAAATACTTGAGCTTGATTTTCAGTTTGAGAAGAGGCAAATATTTCCTTCATCGTTTTCCATAGGCCTTTAGCTGAGTTGATATTGTTGGAATTAAAAACATTGTTGCGCGTGATGGTATCAATTTTGGAAAGAATAATGACTCTAGTTTCATGATTGTCCAAGTGGCTAAGAGTTTTGGTGTAATCTTTGAGGATTTGTTTGGTTCCTTTGAGTTTGAGAAGGATGGTGATCTTGTCTTTCCAAATTGAGTAATTTTTGTCTGTCAGATTTGAGACAAGTTTGAGAGCAGCCTTGAGCATAATTTTTTGGAAGCCATCCATAGTGCAAGGTCCCTCCATAATATCAGAAGGTTAGGTAGTTGTGCGTTTTGGCTTTTAAATGTGTTGATTGAATGGATGAGAATTGATGAAAGTTATCATATTGGAAGGACTTGGAACATTCTGAACAACATCAATCACATGAGTTGAAGCACAAGGTGAATACAAAGATGAGGCTGAAGAGGAATCAAGAGAATGAAGGTAATTGAAAGAAATCATACCAGACATTCAAAGGAGTGAGCCTAGTGAGAGCCTACAAATCAGGACTGGTTGAGGAGTTGATTTAGTGGTTGACAACAATTTGGTGGCGTTGAGGATGAGAGACTATAAACAAAAAGAATAAGAAAATAAAAAAGAAGAAAAGAGTTGACAGAAGATCAGGAAGAGAAGACCAAGAGACTGTCCGCCCAGTAAGATTTGGGATGATGAGTTGAGAGAAAACCAGGTGAAATCAAGTTAGCCCTGGGGTGCGCGGGCTACTATGCAACAGGATTTGGTAGCTGCAGGGAGCTACTCAGGCAGATGATTTGACATTGCCCTTGGAGCTCCAATAACTGGAATACATATCTTTGAATTGGATGAGTCCTTGTTTGAATCCATTAGGAATACTCACAGCCTTAGTATGAGAATCCTAATCTCTATGATCAAAAGAACTAACCCTCCATGTGAAATGATCAACAGCTTGCCAGAAACAATACTGAAAGCATACAAAGATGGAACATTTAAGTTATGGGATGGATTTTTATATTACAGACATCAACACTCCAGTGTCCTAGTCTTGACTAAAAGGAACATTTCAAACATATCCTAGCCAAACGCCATGGTAACTGCTCCTCTGGACACTTATCTACTGTGTCAGCTTGCTGCTATTGCAGAGCAAGCTGCAAAAGTAACAAAAATAACATAAAAATAATAATAATACAATTATCCTAAGAAGGAGAAGGAAGACCATAAAAATTATTACAGAAATGAATTTTCCACCCAAAATTAGGTAGGGTTACTTGCTGACCCCAACCTTGAAATCAAACTCCTTATATTTTTAAATAATTAAGGAAAGAAGAACCAAAATACTAAGGCTCCAGTATTGAGCTTTTTGGCCAGTTAAATATTTCACACACATTGTCACGTATAGTTTTCACACATAAAATTCAGTCAGAATTGAGGTGTTGTCTATATTTTAGGAGTTACGGGCGGAAATGTGTTTTGTCACAATTCCCGCACGCAGCCACGGCAGCCAAAGCACCCGCGCGCAGCTGAGATACAGCTGTGTCAGCCCGTCAAGGTTGTGTACGCAGCCCTGGGCCTCTGACAAGTACGCAGCTGGGGGACTACAGGCTGACAGAGTGACAGGCGGCTCAGGTACTGCGTAAACAGGCTACAACATACACGGGAACTTTCTACCTATGTAATAAAGATTCCCGTGGATAGTAGACTGTCTAAACATACATAATATTACATAAAAATACATAAATAATCCTTACCCATATGTTTCATTTAATATAATGCAAAGTACCAAGAATGTCGAAAATAAGACAATGACAACTTCTAAAAATATATTCAAATACTTTAATATACTTTTATGAGAATTGCTATACATCAATATCTTTGTGACATACTAAGAAAGATAATGATGTAATAATTATACATTAATTCTTGTGAATTATATTTTTAAGTAATTATCTTAACAAATCAACTGGAACTCGAAAATAAAGAGTAAAATCAATATTATGACTTTTACTCCAGTTATATAATACATAATGAGAACTTACCTGACATCGAAATGTCCGTAGGGATGTCTAATAATATAATTATTAGATTACTGGGAACATATACTAAGGATAATTAATTAAATAATACATAAATAGGACAGATTAGTGTTATTCACACGTCCTAATGTCCATTATAAGGTAGGATAAATCCCATACCCTAAGGAATTAGATGCTACCCGGGATATAGCACCAAAAAAACATGACAGGCTACCCCCAGTTACCCTGCTAGCCTTAGTGTCCGTCCCTTTGAGCACCTACAACCCTCAGAAGGACCATATTGGGAATCCAAAAGCTATAAATACAGAGCTCTTTTGAGGATGTTGATGGGCAGAGACCCAGTAATATTCACATCCAGACGCCGTGAAAAGGTAATCAAATACTTATAAGGGATAAGTAAGTGATTTATGGCAATGTGTGATCAGTAATATCTGTCTTCAAACCTCTTTTTATCAATTAAAACTGCTGGAAAACCTTATAACCCCAGTATACAGGTTTAACCCATCAGTACACGTCCCAAACAGATACCCAAAGGATTTAATAACATACCAGTGAGTCTTATTATCCTTTCTCTGTTGTGGTAGCTTGGCTTAAAGGGCCTACCACTCCATTGTGTATTTTATATACATATTATCTTTGGGTATAATAATCTTTAAACTAAAGGACCCAAAGTAACCAGGACTAAATGTTTTCATACTGAAATCCATGAAGAGAGGTGTTAAAGATCCCCAATACAATTGTGGCCCCTCTAAAAATATTTAATAATCAATTTTGATTTGAAACAATAAACAATACCCAAACCATTTAGCATTGCAATAAGCTTAATCCAAGTATTCTACGGATTTTTGCTGCATTTATTAAATAATATATTTATTATTTACTCTATCACCTCTGGGAGCTAAAGGATAGCAAGGGTCTTGGCATCCAGGAGGCTGACAATTGGGGGTCTGGCCGGGAAATATTCCATTTTATTATATTTAATACCTTGGACCAGACATTCTCACAAAAAAATAAAATCAAAGGTAAATTTATCTGACTTTACAACCATGATTTATTATTAAATTCTTTTGCAGTGGATTTAAAAACCAATGCAGAATTAATAATCTATTATCTAAATCTTTTAAAGATAAGAAAAGAAGAATATATTAAAAATTATAAACCTACTGGTTGGAAAGCTTTAACTCAAGCTGAGCAACTTAATATTTTGTCTGCACGCAAAAACTTAGATAAACTCCTTGAACAAGCAGATCTTGAAGGTGTATCAACTTTCAGGCTCTATTAAGAAAACATAAAGCTTGGAAAAAATAATGTATAAATTACTTCTTGAAATAAAAAAGTAAGTACACAACTTGCATTAACATATTATTTTTAGAGAAAATAATATTAACACATTTTATTAAACCAATAAAATACACTTTTTTACCAGTGAACCCCTTCCTGTAACAGAAACCACCACCATTGAAATGGATCTATTGGATCAGGAAGTCCCAGACATCTCCAGACGCCCTGAGAATATTGATTGGACGGGTGAAGACCTCATTGGAACCCACCAAGACCCCGTAGGATTACCCACTAGGCATCAATTCAACCCCAATAAGGTCTTGGTACCTTTGAATATCAATTTAAGTGAGTTTTGAAATAAAAACTTATTTTTACGGATTTTTTCTGTAAAATACTTATAAAAATATTATTCTGAAAGTGAATAGACGCAACACAAGAGCCTCAGGAAGAATTCCCTCCTATGGATCTTTGCCAACAGCTCTCAGTAACTGTGAGACCACCAGTAAGGACAAAAATGAAGGTACTAGAACCCATGAACCAAATGTTGATGAACAAGGAGCAGCACCAACCACTTCTTCCCTCTCCCAACCTATAGCCGGAGAAAGTAGCAGAATCAAGCCACCCTCCTTTACAAGAAGATTCCCTGCAGCCACCCCAGCAGAATCTGGCCAAGGAGGCCAGGATCAAAGACCTAGTTAAAGAGCACATGAAATATTGGGAAGAATTCAAATAAGCCCAAGGAAAGGAGGACATGGTATCTATGAAAAAGATAATCTTCCAGGCAAAAGCCACCCAGATAGCTCTTCAGAAAATGATTCCAAGGAAAGAGGTAGAATCCTACGTAGAAAAGTGGAATCCATGGGATCAATTAGCCCAACTGAAAGGCAAAGGGACAGGAAAGAAGAGATCCTCTTCCCATCCCAAGCCAAAGGGAAAGAAAGACTGGGACCAGATAATATCACTAGCTCAAAAGTGGAAAAAGGTTTACAAAAATTAGCCTCTAATTCTGAGCACAAACAAACCTCTGATGTAATTACTTCCTTTTCTAATGATATGCGTCATAATTTCAAAATTTTTTGTGAAAATTTGGATGTGGTTTACACCTAAATGGATAAATTAACCTCAGTAGTAGCCAAATTGATCAATAAACAAAAAAAGATGTTAGGAATGGAAGAAATTAAAGAACACACAGAGCAGTTATTGGAAACAATTAATCAAGGTAGGATCAAACAGACTCAAACGATTGAGAATATGTTATCTGGAATACAAGAAGATTTTATTATGTCTTTCCACCCCTTAAAAGAAGAATTGGCAACCACCACTAACAGTTCTATTCTATCCCTTGATGAAAAATTGGATGTGCTCAATAACAGAGTGGACCTGCAACTTAATCTGATCAAAAATGATCTTAGAGACTTAAAAGTCTGTCTGACCAACCCCTTGGGGATTACTACAGAGGAACCAAAGCCTCCCAGACAAACCACTACTCCTTATACACCACCCTTATTAGGAACGCATAGGAGTGACACCTTCAGGCCCAATCCTACTCCGGAGATGGAGCAAGCTCTCAAACTGTTACCCCCTATATCTGAATGGCCCAAGTTCTCCGGAGAAGGAGAATACAATCATATAAATTTTATTAAATTTATTGACTACACCATTAACTCTTATTACCTACCAGAAGCTATAGCTGTAGTCAGACTACCCAGACTATTTGAAGGAGTAGCATTGGACTGGTTTATCAGTAAGAGAGATAAACTAGGATCATTACCATGGAATTCTTGGAAACTTCTGATCAAAGAACAATTTGGTTCTAGAATGTGGAAAAGGAAAATGATGAAAAATTTCAAAAATTCCTCATTTGACCCCTCCAAGAACAAACCTCACAAATGGTGCTTGGAACAGAAGAAAATATTGGATTGCTTCTATCCAGATGCTGATAAAGAGGAAGTAAATGAAAGACTCCTCAACCTGTGTCCTGGCAATCTTAACCATAGTGTAAGATGTAGGATGAGTATGGATGCGGACTTACCCACTCTAATCAATGTGTTAGAAGAAGTAATAGACATGAATGGGTTGGACAAGAAAGCCCCTTCCAGACCCAAAGAGAACTATACCATCAACAAAACCAGAGAACAAACTCCTCTGATAAATGCCTCTGACAATAAGAAACCTAATGAGAATAGGGAGAAAGAGAGGACGCCCCAACTTGTTGGAATTGTAAAAGACTGGGCATATGAGACAAGACTGTCCATTACCAAAAAGGAAGATAGCAGTCTTGGAAGGAGAACAGGAGGTTGAAGAGAATCAGAACTATGAAGACATAGCTGATACTGAAGGATCTCTTTCTGAATGTGAATTGATCTTGACCAACCCGGTTAATTTTATAGAAGGAGATATAGGTACTTCTGCTGAGATCAATAAAATCCATGGGGATTCTAGCCTACCCCAACAATGGGATCCTACTATAATTCCTAGACACATTATGGATGTCAAACCATTAACAGTTAAAACTATGAGTGGGAAACGTTATAACACTGGTGAAACGTGCTATGCAACTGGGTTGTATAAAAACAGACCTATAAGGTTATTACTGGATAGTGGAGCCTTTTGCTCATGTGTCTGTGCTGAATTCTTAAAAAAATGGGACCCCAATCGGAGAGAACACCTTTTACCTGTCCCAAAAGACAAGTTCAGTTCTTGCAACTCTACTATGAATGCTATTGGAGTATGGACTGCTCCTATAATACTAACTCACACTAAAGGATCTTTGAGAATACAAGTGGAGTTTGTAGTATTGATCAACGGACTATGTGACTACCTGATACTGGGTAATGATGCCTTATGTCTATATGGTATAGACGTGTTCCAGAGTAGAGGAAGATACTTCACAGTAGGAGGTAATTGGGATAAGAAGTTTAAGATATTCACTATTCACTCTAACTTCCCCTCCTCTACTTACCAGAAGCATTTGGAAGACTTTGACCAAGAATATTTCTCTCAAGCAGCTCTGAATACAAAACTTTCTGAGGAACAGAATAAAGACATATTAAGAGTCTGCTTTGAGAACCAGAATTCTTTTTGTACTAAAGATCATCCTATTGGTAATATCAAAGGACATGCTTTGGTATTAACATTGACCATTAAGCCTCCTTATCCTCCTAACTTAAGAAGGCAAGCCTATCCGTCTAGTCCTAAGTCTAGAAAAGCTTTTGAGGAACGTATCCAAGAACTGATAGATTTAAAAGTATTAAGGAAAGTAGGACATGATGAACAGGTAGATGTCACCACACCTGTAATCATAGCTTGGCATAATGAAAATTCAAGAATGGTAGGAGACTTCAGAATGCTCAACAATCACACTCAAGCAGATTATTATCCTATACCCCGGATTGATCATGCTCTGCATAACTTGTCCAAGGCTAAGTACATCACTACTATGGATATGCTTAAAGGTTTCCACCAGATAACAATAAGTCCTGAAAGCCGGAACTTTATGAGAATAATCTTTCATTTGGGAATATATGAATATCTTAGGAAGCCTTTTGGTATAAAGAATGCTCCATCACACTTCCAGAGAACAATTGATACAGTTCTAGGTACTTACATCAGAAAAGGATGGATGATTGTGTACAAAGATGATGTTATCATATACTCTGATGACTGGGATGATCATATTAACCAAGTAAGATTAGTACTCAAGACTATCTCCAAAGAAGGACTAAAGGTTTCCATGAAGAAATGCAACTTTGGCTACGGAGAATTGAAAGCCTCAGGACATATAGTCTCTGGTCTAACAATATCTGCTGATCAAAATAAGATAGCTGCTGTCATGAATAGACCTATGCATCAAAAAAAGACAGAATTACTATCTTTAATCAGTTTATGAATTTATTACAGACAATATATACCAAAGTTTGCTATGCTAAATAAAATTCTGTATGAATCATGCAACAAAAATACACTATTTGAAATGACTCATGAGAGACTAAAGAACTATGAGGAATTAAAAATAGCCATGACCTCTACTCCTCTACTTATCCAACCAGATTACTCTAAGCCCTTCAAACTATACATTGAAGCATGCATGGAAGGGCTAGGATCTGCTTTACATCAGGAAAGGATAGAAGAAGACAAACCAGTAGAAAAACCCGTACTCTTCATATCTAGACAGATCAAAGATACTGAGAAGAGATATGGGGCCAGTCAGTTGGAATGTTTGGCACTAGTGTGGGATTTAGAGAAGCTGCACTATTACTTAGAACGCACCCCTTTTCAAGGAATCACGGACTGCAATGCTGCAAGAACTCTTATGAACATTAAAAAACCCAGCAGACATATGATCAGGTGGCAAATTGCTATACAACAATATGGACGACAGATGACTATAGTGAATAAAGCTGGAGCTAAACATCAGAATGCTGATAGTCTAAGTAGGAATGTGTTGCCTAATGACTCTAAAAATCAAGCATATGACCCTGAATATCAAGATATCTTTCCTATCTTGAATATCAATCTTTTTGCATTGAGTGCTCCAATAATGGAAATCCACTTATGTGAATTAGACTTTGCTTTCTTCAACCTAGTAAGGGATAGCTACTCTCCTGAGATCAAGATGCTGATTACCATTATGGAATGTGAATCCCCAGAAGCAGCTTTGATAAATAGCCTGCCTGCTTCACTACTTAAACCCTATAAATCAGGAAGGTTTACCTTGTGGGATGGTCTCCTTTACTATAGACAACAACATTCCAGTGTATTAGTACTGAGCAACAAAGAGCATATACAACATATACTCCAGCAATGCCATGACAACTGTTCATCAGGACATTTATCTACAGAAAGAACCTCAGAGAAATTGAAACAAACTGCCTGGTGGATAGACTGGAAAGAAGTCACTACAGAATATGTTACTAGCTGTGAAACCTGCCAGAAATCAAATCAAACTACTGGAAAAAGGTTTGGACTCTTACAGAAGATATCTGAACATACAACCAGGTGGGAAATTATCAATATGGATTTTGTCACCGGCCTCCCCCCTGAAGGTACTCATTCTTATAACTCTGTCCTAGTTATAGTTGACAGATATTCCAAAAAGGCAAAATTATTACCTAACCACAAGGAAAATAGTGCTATGGATGTAGCCTTACTATTCTGGAATAGGATTATAGCTGATGTGGGTATACCCAAGATTATAATCAGTGACAGAGACCCCAAATTCACATCTGAATTTTGGAGGAATCTACATGATATACTGGGTACTACTCTAGCATTTTCTACAGCATACCATCCCCAAACTGACGGATTAGCTGAAAGGATGATACAGACCCTAGAAGATATGCTAAGGAGGTTCTGTATCTTTGGTCTAGAATACAAAAACTCTGATGGTTATTGCCATGATTGGGTAAGCCTACTCCCAGCCCTAGAAATGGCTTATAAAAGCAGTAAACATTCTACTACCAAAGAAGCTCCTTACATACTAGAAAGAGGATGGATTCCAAAACTCTCTAGGAATAACGTGAACTATAACTTAGCCACTATTCATCCAACATCTCTTGACTTTAAGAAGATGATAGATGTGGCAAATAACCATGCTCAGAAATGTTTGGAAGAAGCTGTTGAATTCAACAAACAAAGATGGCACAAATCCCATAAAGAAACTGACTTTAAGATAGGAGACCAGGTCTTGATATCTACAACTAACTTCAACAACATGGCAGGCAACAGATAACTGAAACCAGCCTTTGTTGGACCATTTTTTATCAAGAAGATGCATGGAAAAAATGCTGTGGAAGTAATCTTGAGTGAAGAATTATCAAGAAAACATCCAGTATCTCCTGTTAGCCTAGTCAAACACTTTAAACAAAGAGAAGGCAGCAACCTCCCTCCATCAATAATCCCAATAGAACCTGACCCTGTAAAAGAAAAAGGGAAAGTCAGCAGGATATTGAGAGATAAGAAAGAGAGGGTACAAGGAAAAGACATCAGACTATACTTAGTAAGATACAAAGGGGAATCTGCAGACAAAGATGAATGTTTACCAGAAAATAATATAACTGATGGACCAATACATCTCAGAAATTACAGAGCCATCCAAAGGAACTGAAGCACATATGCAGTTAATTTTTTCTCCCAACTTCCTCCAGATTTTTTTCAGATATGACCATATCTTGGAGTGGGGGAATGTCAGCTTGCTACTATTGAAGAGCAAGCTGCAAAAGCAACAAAAATAATAATAATACAATTAACCTAAGAAGGAGTGGGAAAACCATAAATATTATTACAGAAATGGATTCTCCACCCAAAATTAGGTAGGGTCACTTGCTGACCCCACCCTTGAAATCAAACTCTTTATATTTTTAAATAATTAAGGAAAGAAGAACCAAAATACTACGGCTCCAGTATTGAGCTTTTTCGCCAATTAAATATTTCACACACATTGTCACTTATAGGTTTCACACCCAAAATTCAGTCAGAATTGAGGTGTTGTGTATATTTTAGGAGTTACAGGGGGAAATGTGTTTTGTCACAATTCCCGCACGCAGCCGCGGCAGCCAAAGCACCCGCGCGCGGCTGAGATACAGCCGTGTCAACATGTCGAGGTTGTGTACGCAGCCCCGGGCCTCTGACAAGTACGCAGCCGCGGGACTACGGGCTGACAGAGTGACAGGCGTCTCAGGTACCGCGTAAACAGGCTACAACATACACGGGAACTTTCTACATATGTAATAAAGATTCCCGTGGATAGTAGACTTTCTAAACATAAATAATATTATATAAAAATACATAAATAATCCTTACACGTATGTTTTATTTAATATAATGCAAAGTACCAAGAATTTCAAAAATAAGACAATGACAACTTCTAAAAATATATTAAAATACTTTGATATACTTTTATGAGGATTGCTATACATCCATATCTTTGTTACATACTAAGAAAAATAATGATGTAATAATTATACATGAATTCTCATGACTTATATTTTTAATTAATTATCTTAAAAAATCAACTGGAACTCGAAAATAAAGAGTAAAATCAATATTATGACTTTTACTCCAGTTATATAATACATAATGAGAACTTACCTGACATCAAAATGTCCGCAGGGATGTCTAATAATATAACTATTAGATTACTGGGAACATATACTAAGGATAATTAATTAAATAATACATAAATGGGACAGATTAGTGTTATTCACACGTCCTAATGTCCATTATAAGGTAGAATGATTCCCATACCCTAAGGAATTAGATGCTACCCGGGTTATAGCACCAAGAACACATGACAGGCTACCCCCGGTTACCCTGCTAGCCTTAGTGTCCGTCCCTTTGAGCACCTACAACGCTCAGAAGGACCATATTGGGACTCCAAAAGCTATAAAGACAGAGCTCTTTTGAGGATGTTGATGGGCAGAGACCCAGTAATATTCATATCCAGACGCCGTGCCAAGGTAATCAAATACTTATAAGAGATAAGTAAGTGATTTATGGCAATGTCTGATCAGTAATATCCGTCTTCAAACCTCTTTTTATCAATTAAAACTGTTGAACAACCTTATAACCCCAGTATACAGGTTTAACCCATCAGTACACGTCCCAAACAGATACCCAAAGGATTTAATAACATACCAGTGAGTCTTATTATCCTTTCTCTGTCGTGGTAGCTTGGCTACAAGGCCCTACCACTCCATTGTTTATTTTATATACATATTATCTTTGGGTATAATAATCTTTAAACTAAAGCACCCAAAGTAACCAGGACTATGTGTTTTCATACCAAAATCCCTGAAGAGAGGTGTTAAAGATCCCCAATGTTAAAGATCCCCAATATAATTGTGGCCCCTCTATAAATATTTAATAATCAATTTTGATTTGAAACAATAAACAATACCCAAACCATTTAACCTTGCAATAAGCTTAATCCAAGTATTCTACGGATTTTTGCTGCATTTATATAATAATATATTTATTATTTACTCTATCACCTCTGGTAGCTAAAGGATAGCAAGGGTCTTGGCATCGAGGAGGTTGAAATACTGAAAGGAATTTAGAAAAAGTCAAACAGACAGTCCTTAACTGGAGAGAACCCACCATAAAGTATTTTTCTAGCTGTGAAACTTCCTAAAAATATAAAAGAACTACTAGGAAGAGATTTGGCTTATTACAGAAGATCACTGAGCCAAAGAATAGATGGGAAATCATCAACATGGACTTTGACATAGGACTACCTCCGGGAGGAGCTCACTCTTAAAACTCAGTCTTAGTCATAGTGGATAGGTTCACCAAGAAAGTGAAATTCCTTCCCAATAAAAAAGAGGATACTTCCATGGAAGTAGCTTTACTGTTCTGGAATAGAATCATTGCAGATGTATGAGATTCCAAGATTATAACAAGTGATATAGACCCCAAGTTCACATCTGAATTCTGGAAAAATCTTCATGATATGTTGGGAACTACCTTAGCCTTCTCCACAGATTACCATCCCCAAACTGATGGATTACCTTAGAGGATGATCCAGACTCTAGAGGAAGTTCTCAGAAGATTCTGCTGCTTTGGAATAGAATAAAAAAACGCAGACAGATATTGCCATGACTGGGTTAGTCTTTTACCTGCTCTAGAAATGGCTTACAACAGCAGCAAACATTCTACTACCAAGAAAATTCCCTATTTCCTGGAAAGAGGATGGATACCTAAGCTATCCAAAGACAGCCTGAATAAAGACATGGTGAATATACATCCAACCCCAGTAGACTTCAATCACATGATAGATATTTCCAATAAACATGCTGCTAAAAGCGTTCAATAGGCTGTTGAATATAATCAACAAAGATGGGATAGAACTCACAAAGAACCTGATTTTAAAATTGGAGACCAAGTCCTGATCTCAACCACTAATTTTAACAACCTTTCAGGAAAAAGGAAATTGAGACCTACCTTTGAAGGACCATTCACCATCAAGAAGCTTTATGGAAAGAATTCTGTAGAAGTGATCCTGGGTGATCAGCTTTCCTGGAAACACCCAGTTCTCCCAATAAGCCTAATAAAACAATTTCACCCAATGGAAGGAGGAAAAATCCTCACACCAGATATACCTGTGGAAGCTGACCCTGATGAAGGAAAAGGGAAAATCACATGATCCTTCAAGAGAAAAAGGAAAGGGTCAATGGGAAATATATTATAATTTACCTGGTCAGATATAAAGGAGAATGTGTTGATAAAGATGAATGGCTACCTGAAAACAAACTTCCAGATGGACCTATACACCCAAGAAATTACAGAGCTAACAAGAGAAATTGAAACCAAAGAAACTTTTAGATATAGACATATCTTTGAGTGGGGGAATGCCAGCTTGCTACTTGTACAGAGCAACATTTCAAAGTAGAAAAAAAAATATAAATCATAAAAATAAAAAAACAAAAGTGAGAAATC
This sequence comes from Puccinia polysora, assembly GCA_025617555.3. Classification (NCBI taxonomy): domain Eukaryota; kingdom Fungi; phylum Basidiomycota; class Pucciniomycetes; order Pucciniales; family Pucciniaceae; genus Puccinia; species Puccinia polysora. The sequence goes on along the minus strand of CM062635.1, from coordinate 33,368,436 downwards.
CTGGAATTTTATCACAGATTTGGATTCCGCACCCAAAATTAGGTAGGGTCACTCACTGATCCCACCCTTCAATTCCACCTCCTTACATTTTTAAAGAATTAAAGAAAGAAATGACCAAAAAGCCATGGCATCACTATGGCACTTTTTGGACATTTTAATAATGAACATACAATGTCATGTATAGGCTTAAAACATGAAATTCCCTCAGAATTGAGGTGTTGTGTATATTTTAGGAGTTACAGCCGTATTTGTGTTCTGTCAAAATTCCTGCATGCAGCCCCGCATCCATACAGCAAGGGAACACCCGCCTGAAACTCAATATGTAGGCGCCTTTCAATAAACCCACATGCAATATTCTTCTGGCTGTGGATTCTGGATTCCTGCATGCAGCTTTCAAAAATGCCCACGTCAAAAATAACTTCACCAACCCTGACAAGCCAGGTACTGCCAGAACAGGCTACAAACTGCATGCATACCCCATGCCTTGAAACAACCTGACTGATGAATAGAGGGATGTCTGAAAAATCTCAAAAATGAATAAAAAGGATGAAATTGGCACTGAGAATACGTGCCAAATTATTCCTGGCCAGTCTTCTATCTTTATCCCACAAGCAAAACCCTCTCTATGTGCCCTGGGAAGTTCCTCTTAGCCCAAATGTCAGCTTGCTACTATTGCAGAGCAAGCTGCAAAAGTAATCAAATAACATAAATAAATAAAAATCTTATTAAAGGAGAAACAATGTTAAAAATATTATTTAAAATTCTGATTCTACATAAAAATAAACTTACAGTCACTGACTGACACCTACATCAAATTCCTACTTCTTAAATTTTTAAATAATTTATGAAAACTTGGAAAGAGACACAGCCTTGGGATTTTTGGGCATTTTCATATTTCACATGAAACCCCAGGTATAGGTTTCACTTTGAATTTTTTGTCAGAAGCCAAGAATTCTGTGATTTTGAGGAGTTAGGGGAGCAAATGTGATTTGTCACAATTCCCACACGCAGCCGCAGCAACCAACACATCTGCGCGCGGCTGAGCAGCAGCACTGCCACCCTTTCTGGGTACCCTGACAAGTCGTGTATGCAGCCCCAGGAATCTGACAGGTACACAGCCGCAGGACTACGGACTGACAGAGTGACAGGAGGCTTGAGAAGCCCAGGTACCATTTAAAGGTGCTACAACCAAGACGGGGACATACTACATATGTAATAAATTTCCCTGGGGATGTAAAAAAGTCTAAAAATACATAAAACTATATAAAAATACTTAAATAAACTTTCTACCTATTTTTTATAAAATATAATAAAAATACCAAATATGTCAAAAATCAGATAACTACTATTTTTAAAATATCATAAAATAATTTAAATATAAAATTGTGGAAGCTGCAAGACATCAGTCTGTCTGTGACATACTAATGAAACTGATTATTTAAAAATATTACATGTATTCCCATATCTTATATTTTTAATTAATTATTTAAAGTAAATCAACAGAATTTTAAAAATAAGGAGCAAGATCAATATCATGATCTTACTCCCATTGGCTAATACATAATGAGAACCCATCTGCCATCAAATTTCCCGTATGAATTTATACTAAGAAAACTTATGAAAATCCTGGGAATATTTACTAAGGATAATTAATGAAACAATGATCATGTAGATAGATTAGTGTTATTATCATGTCAAAACATCAATCAAAAGGAAGAATAATTCCCAGACCCTGTGGAATGAGATGTTAGCCATGCTGCAGAACCAAAAACACGTGAAAGGCTACCACTGGTTACTTTGCTAGCCTTAGCAACCGTTCCTTTGAGCTCCTGTATCCCTCAGATGGACAGAATTGGGACTCAAAAAGCTATAAATATAGAGATCTTTTGAGGTTATTGATACCCAGAGAACCAGTTATATTTACATCCAGACACCGTGCCAAGTTAATCAAATACTTATAAGAGATAATTAAGTGATTTATGACTTTAGTCTGATGAATAATATCCATCCCACAACCCTATTTATCAATTTAAACTTCTGAAGAACCTTTTAAACCCCAGTAATAGGTTTAACCCATCAGTGCATGTCCCAAAAAGGTACCTAAAGGATTCAATAATATACCAGTGAGTTTTATTAGACTTTTTCTGTTGTGGCAGCTTGGTTACAAGGCCCTTCCACTCCACCATATACTTTATATCTATATTACCTTTGGGCAATATCTCATTTAAGAATATAAATGAAAGGTTCCAAAATGACCAGGTATACGTGTTTTCAAAGTGATTTCCCTGAAGAGAGGTGTTGAAGATCCCCAATATTATTGTGGCCCCTTTATTAAATTATATAATAATAAATTTATTTATATTGATTAATAATATAAAATCATAACCAAAAAAATCAACCTTGCAATAGCACTATCCAAATATTTGACAGATTTTTTCTGCATTTATTGAATCAAATATTTGTTATTTATTCCATCAACTCTGGTACCTAAAGGATAGCAAGGTTCTTGGAATCCAGGATTCTGACACCAAAAAGGTATATATACAGCCATTTTAGGATGATTTAAACGCCATTAATTTTTAAGTAATCAATGAAGACCCATTGCCATCTGTGATCAAGTGTTTATAAGAGATAAAAAAATCATTAATGGCCTCATTCTGTTATTATAATCATTAACTATAACCCCATCATTAATTCCATGAGACCCTTTCAAACCATGAATTTCTGAAAGTATCTTGCATTTTCTGCTTAAAGTAGTAAGTAATTTTCTCCTTTCCTCCAGGCATAAGTGCTATAAGAAAGGCAGTCCACCCATTTCCCTTGAGTATGCCACTTTTGAGAAATCACTTAGGACCTCATTTTCCCAAGGTCTTTTCATGGTTCAAAAGAGCCCCTTGAAGAGAGGTTTTTTCAATACAGATCCCCATTTTTTTATAAACTGTTTCCCCTCCGTAAAAATATATTTTAAAACTTTTAACCAAACCAAACTCCAAAATTTGAACTTGCTCTTATTATATAAATATTTTTGAGCATTTTATGTGTTTACTTGGAATTATTATTGTTCCAAAACCAATATTGCTTGCTGTACCTAAAGGAATTCACATTTCCTGGCATCAGTAAGCTGGAATTGTTGATTTCTATCGCTGAGTTTCTTTTTATTTTTAAAGGAGAATATTAAAGTTCACAGTTATTATTTAGCTGTGTTTCAAGTTATTTCATTGCAGAGTATTTGTAGAGGATTTGTAATGGAAACAGAAAAGGTGGTATTCAAGGATATTCTTCCAAGCATTGAAGATTTTTTTGTACCATGAACCTTCCAGTTGTTTAACTACAGAGATTGATATAATAATGGAATAATAATATTCCACAAAATAAGCACTTAAAAATCTCAAATGAAATATACGTTAAAGGATAGTGAAAGGTTTAATTTTTTTTAATGAGTGTTTTAAATATTTTATAAAAGTGGTGCCACAGCATTATACTACTGGGAATCTTTACACACAAGCCACCTCTTTTCAAGGGGCCAAATTGAGCAAATTAAGAACCTTTCAGACTCCTGGATGCCAAGACCCTTGCTGTCCTTTAGCTACCAGATGTGATAGAATAAATAATAAATATATTATTCAACAAATGCAGAAAAAATCCATAAAATATTTGGATAAAGCTATTTCAAGGTTAATTGGTTTGGTTTATGATTTAATATTATAAATCAATATTAATAAATTGATTATCAAGTAAATTAATGGAGGGGCCACAATAATATTAAGGATCTTTAAAACCTCTCTTCAGGGAATTCACTTTGAAAGCGCATATACCTGGTTACTTTGGAACCTTTGATTTATATTCTTAAAGGATATATTGCCCAAAGATAATGTGTGTATAAAATACACGGTGTAGCAAATCCTAATAGGATGATAGTTTATTTAGCAAATAGCTTGGTGGCAGTCTTTGAAGGGGAATTAAGTATTACTTCTATTCCTTTAGAGTATTAGTAAACTGAGGTGGTTTTGAATTTCCTGCCTTTCTAAACTATAGTAAGTCTTCCAATATTTTTTAATTGGTGGCTTGTTTTTTTTAGACTTAATATAGGTCTCAGATCAACCTCTGATTAATTATTAGCTGTGGGTTGGTAGGATTGTTTTTGAAGAGTGGACCACATGTGTTAGGGTTATTGGTCACTGATTGATGAGGTATATGTGATCTTGACCAATATCCCAACTTTAAAGGTTTCAAGGCTTTATCAAAGGGATGGTTCAGGAGAGGACCCAAGGATGGGTTTACCCACAGGAAGCTGGGTAGGGGAAAGGTTGGTAGTTGCTTTTTGTTGTTCTATCTTTCTTTGTAAGGGTTATTTATTGAATAAGGGGTGATTTTTCTTTAATCTGGTGCTGACTATTTAGGTCACAGAAGAACCCTTATTCAAGCACCTGTTGGATGGTTCAATTGGATAGAAGATGGGTGGTAACTTGGTTTCTTATTTCTTTTTTTCCTTTTATGACTGATTTTCATTAATAATATTTAATCTGGGTAGGTACCACAGATGGATGATGAGATGAGTGGATGGGGATGGGTGCTTATGATGAATTGCATGGGGATACAAACTCAATAGGGAAGAGAGGCCCTCCTTAAATAGAGAATCTGGTCCTCAGGGGATGCTCAGGGCTGCCGTTGAGGGTGCCCTGGGGCTTCCCCTGTTACAGTGGGATAAATGGTACATGAGGCATTTTTGCTTGTTGGGAAAAGCTTGTAAAGTTACATGAGGCATTTCTGCTGGTTGGAAAAAGCTTTTGCAGTGACATGAGGCATTTTTGCTGTTTTGGAAAAGGTTTTAAAGGGGTTTCATGCATGCACAGCCTTGCATAAATTGCTGTGTAGGGCAGATAAGATATATTTCTGTGCTGTGCTGGTAGTTTGTTCAGTGCTACTTGATTCTACCTGCATGTGTTGCTGTGCAAATACAGGTGGTTTTTTTCGTTTCTGGTTATACTAGTGGTTTTTTTGGTTTGGGTTAAGACTGGTCTCACTTCCTCCTGCATATATTGGTCCTGTATACTTCTGCTGTCAGCTTGCTACTATGTACAGAGCAACCTGCCAATAGCAAAAGAAAACTATGAAAAATAAGAATATCTCAATTCACAGAATAAGGAGTGAGAAATCCATAAATATTATTACAGAAATGGATTTCTCACCCAAAATTAGGTAGGGTCACTCACTGACCCCTCCCTTGAATTCCAAGTCCTTACATTTTTTAAATAATTAAAAAGAAAAGTACTAAAAATTACGACACCAGTATGGCACTTTTTGGCCATTCTAATATTTCACACTTATTTTCACGTATAGGGTTTACACCTAAAATTCACTCAGAATTGAGGTATTGTGTATATTTTAGGAGTTACACCCGGGAATGTGTTATGTCACAATTCCCGCACGCAGCCCCACATCATTACATATCCCTACATACTTGTAGTAGCAGATTCCCGGCTACTAGAGACCCGCGCGCAGCTGATTCTGCCACGCACGCAGCGGATCCTACCCCGCGCGCATCTTTACTAACTGATCCCTGCGTCTGGATCCGCCGTGACTAATCTGACAACCAGGTACCACTCAAATGAGCTACAACCTAGTTAGAGTTGCCTAGTATATGTAACAAACTTAAATATGCATTACTAATGATCTAAAAAGATAAAAACTAAAATAAAATTAATGAAAATTAAGTTTAAAACATTTTTAATAATAAATCAAAGATAAAGGATTACCACCTAAATCACTGACTCTGATCTTTGAAGACCAAGAAACACTACAAGGAGTGTTCATAAAAATTATTAAAAATTATCTACGTGATCGGCAGATAATGGAAAATCAGTAAATCTGCCCGCTTCAAAGCAATACCAATAGTACAAATGAAGGATGAGTACAGAAATGATCAGATTTAAGCCATAACAGATTAACAGATCCTGTGGCTAAAATAGTACAGAAATCCAGCAGATCTAAGGACAGCTGATTGACAGCAATAATTTGATGTGCCAATCTTGTACTGACTTTCTTGCAAGCCTCAGCCCACAAGCAGAATCCTCTCTAAGTGCCCTGAGAAGCTCAAAATCACCCCAAAAAGGTATTTATACAGACCTCTTTGGATCCATTATCAGTTAATCAGTTTACCAGTAATTATTATTATCAATTGGACACCTTTTCATTGTTGATCAAGTGCTTATATGAAGATAAGCAAGTGATTTATGACTTAGTCTGTAGTATTATTATTTATCATTATTAACCAATCAACCCTCGAAGTTTAGTCAAGAAATCCACCCCATCTGCTCTGAAACCCTTCCAATTATTTCAGGATTCTTGTGGTAAAGTGCTCAGAGTGAGTGTAACCATTCCTGTCTTGGCCATTTGTGCTGTTAAGCCCAGCCATTAGTGGAATAAGTCCTTTCTAAGGCACCCATCTTCATTCCAAGGTTCTTAAACTTCCTAAGGAGGCTCCTTGAAGAGAGGTTGCTAGTCTGTAAAGATCCCCAGTAGTATAATACTGTGGCCCCTCTTTTATATTATATTGAAAACCATTTATCACCAAACCAATTAAACCTTGCAACTTCTCTTATTATATTATTTATTTTAGCTTCTAAGGGTTTATTTTTGGAATAATTATTATTACTATTATTCCATTATTTTTATCACTCTCTGTAGCTAAAGGACTGCAAGGTTCCTGGTATCAGAGAGCTGACATCTGCACAGCGTCTTGTATGTGTATTTGCATGTTTTTTTGGTTCAGGTGACTAGACCTGACATGATGCACTGCCTCCTGTATTTGTATTGCTGTATTCTGCCTGTGGTGACTGGATCTGGACAGGTTGAACTGACTCTTGCATCTGTATTTCTGTATGCTCATGAGGTGACTGGATCTGGACTGGGTGCACTGCCTCTTGCATCTGTATTGATGTATGCTGATGAGGTGACTGGCTCTGGACTGGTTGCAATTTCAGCTTCCTGATGCCGGGAACTTTGCCGTCCTTTAGCTACAGGAAGTGATGTTGGTGTTGGAATAATAATTCCAAGAAAATTACGGTAAAATTCTTAAATAATTGGTTTAAAAGCAAGTGCAAAGTTTGGTTGGTTTGGTTGGATTAAATTTGTTCAAATATATATTTTTCAAGAGGGGCCACAGTTTGCGCACACTGGGGATCTTTATTGGATAACAACCTCTCTTCAAGGGGCTCTTTTTAACCGTGTAAAGACCTTGGTATAATGAGTTCTTCAATGATTGCTCACAAAAGACTAACTCAAGGGGATGGGTGGAATGGCTGTCTTACAGCACTTATGCCTGGGTTGCAAGGAGGAGACAACTGACTAGTTAAAGTACTTACTCCAGGAAGCTTGCAGATATTTACAGTATGAAAGGGTCTCAGGACAATTATTGGGGTTATTTGCTGATATTCTTCACGGAATCAATGTTGGGGCAAGAATTATTAATAATACTATCAGACTATAGCCATATATCACTTGTTTATCTTGAATAAACACTTGATCACGGATGGAAAGGGGTCTGGATTGATACTTAAAAATTACTCTGGATTAAATCACTTAAAAAAAGGGTTTTTTATATACCTTTTTGGGTAATAAGACCTTCTCAGGGCACGTAGAGAGGGTTTTGCTTGGATGCTGAGGCTAGCAGGCTGGTCAGGGCTATTTTGGCACGTAGTTCTGGTGCTGTCAATCTTCTATCCTTGTCTATGTCATATTTCTTTGTGAAATAATTTTCAGAAGGTTTTTAAATGTTAATTTGTTATTTTTATGATTCAGAAACATTTCATCATTTTCTATTAACTTCTTTTGAGTGACATGGGTGGAAGTGGGTATTAGTAGATTCTACAGCATCTTCTGCACATGTTGGGAATTTGTAATAATTTTTAGGTTAACTCCTTGTTGTGTTTTGTGGTTCAAAAGGATTTGGAAATCTCATTTACGTGAGAACCTTCATTATTGTTTCCCACAATTTATTGGTTTTACATTTTGATTTTCATATTTTTTATTCAATATTATTAGGTTTCAGACATCCCTCTGTCCATAAGTCAAGTTTTTACATATACATGATGTATGCATGCAGGTTGTAGCCTGTTCCTGCGGTACCTGGCTGTCAGGCTTAGTACAATTTTGTTGACAAGCGCAGGCTTGAAAGCTGCGCAAGGGAATCTGTTTCCTGCGGCTGGTCAATCATTTTGCATGCGGGCCTTTTGACATGCGCCTACATATTGAGTGTCAGGCGTGTGTACTCTTACTGTATGAATGCGGGGCTGCGCGCGGAAATGGGACACAACAGAAATCTGCCTGTAACTCCTAAAATATACACAACACCTCAATTCTGACTGAATTGTAGGTGTGAAACCTATACATGTTATGATGTGTGAAATGTTAAAATGGCCAAAAGGTGCCATGGTGGTGTCGTGGTCTGTTGGTAATTTTGTTTAATAATTATTAAAAAATGTAAGGAGTTAGAATTCAAGGATGGGGTCAGTGAGTGACCTTACTCAATTTTGGGTGGGGAATCCATTTCTGTAATAATATTCATGGATTTCTAATTCCTTCTAATTTGATTATTTTATTTCTGTTTTAAATCTGCTTTGACAGGTTGCTCTGTCCAAGTAGCAAGCTGACATGCACTGCCTCCTGGATCTGTATTTCTGTATGCTGATGAGGTGACTGGATCTGGACTGATTGCACTGCCTCCTTGTTCTGTATTTCTGTATTCTGGCTGAGGTGACAGGTTCTGATAGATTGCACTGCCTCTTGTACCTGTATCTTTGTATGCTGATGAGGTGACTTCATCTTGACTGGTTGCAATGCCTCCTGGATCTGTATTGCTGTATTCTGGCTGAGGGAACAGGGTCCAAAAGATTGAACTGCCTCCTGTACCTGTATCATTGTATGCTGATAAGGTCACTGGATCTGGACTGGTTGCATTGCCTCCTGGATCTGTATATTTGTATTTGACTGGATCTGGACTGGTTGCACTCCCTCTTGCATCTGTATTGCTGTATGCTGATGAGGTGACTGGATCTGGACTGGTTTCACTGCCTGTTGCATCTGTATTTCTGTATGCTGATGAGGTGATTGGATCTGGACTTGTTTCACTTCCTCCTATGTCTGTATTGATTTATTCTGGCTGAGGTGACAGGGTCTGACAGATTTCACTGCCTCCTGTACCTGTATTGCTGTATTCTGGCTGAGTTGACAGGGTTGTTTGGTCCTGGTGTTGAGGGTAAGCTTTTACTGGTATGTACTTGAGGGTTTAAAAGGTATGTCTTATGTCTTCCACAGGGCTGTGACACCTGTTTGGGTATGAGTTTGCCACAGTTGGAGGTTTTTTGGGCTGTATCTTCTGATCCATGAGAGATAGGGGGGTAATTTGGATGAGTGACTATGGGTTATTTCTGATTTAGAATCCATTTCTGAGTTTACATTGAGGTTTTGAGCTGTTGTTGGACTTGAAAAGTGAGTCTGATGGCTACAGGAAAGGTTTGGACTACCACAACAGTGGGGTGGCAGGGCTTTGTAACCAAGCTTCCATGACAGAAAAAGAATAATAAGACTCACTGGTATATTATTAAATCCTTTGGGTACCTTTTTGGGACATGCACTGATGGGTTAAACCTGTTAATGGGGTTAAAAGGTTTTTCCCCATCTTAAATTGATAAAAAGGGTCGGGGACAAATATTATTGGTCAGACTCAAGCCATAAATGACTTGCTTATCTCTTATAAGTATTTGATTTCCCTGGCACGGTGTCTGGATGTAAATGTAACTGGGTCCCTGGGTATCAATATCCTCAAAAGAGCTCCTTATTTTTAGTTCTTTGAGTCCAAATATTGTCCTTCTGAGGGATACAGGGGGTCAAAGGAATGGACACTAAGGCTAGAAGGGTACTCAGTGGTAGCCTTTCACGTGTTCTAGGTGCTGTAGCATGGGTAATATCTAATTACACAGGGTATGGGAATTATTCTACCTTCTAATTGAGTTTTTGGATGTGTGAATAAAACTAAACTGTCCATATTATTTATGATTAATTGATTATGACTAGTAAATGTTCCAATTATTTTAATAATTCTTTTAATAGAAATTCCTATGGGTAATCTGATGTCAAGTGGGTTCTCATTATGTATTAAATGATTGGATTAAAATTGTAATATTGATTTTACTCCTTATATTCAAAATTCAGTTGATTTACTAACAATAATTACTTAAAAATATAAGTTATGGAAATTCATGTAATATTTTTACATCATTAGTTTCCTTAGTATTTCAAGAAACTATTGATGCCTTAAAATTCTCACAATTTTTTATTCAAGTCTTTTAATATCTTTTTAGGAATAGTAGTTATCTTATTTTCGACGTTTTTGGTGTTTTTAATTATATTGATAAAAAAATATGTATAAAGGTTATCTATGTATTTTTATATACTTTTATGTATTTTTAGATTATCTAGTATCCATGGGAACATTCATTACATATGTAGAATGTTACCTTGTAGTTTGTAGCATGTTTACATGGTACCTGGGCTTCTCAGGCCGCCTGTCACTCTGTCAGCCCATAGTCCTGCCGCTATGTACTTGTCAGAGGCCTGGGGCTGCGTACACGGCTTGTCAGGGTAAGCTGAAAGGGTGGAAGTGCTGCTGCTCAGCCGCGCCCAGGTGTATTGGTTGCCGCAGCTGTGTGCGGGAATTCTGACAGAACACATTTCCGTATGTAACTCCTAAAATATACACAACACCTCAATTCTGACTGAATTTTAGGTGTGAAACCATACGTGAAAGTAGGTGTGAAATATTTAATTGGCCAAAATGTCCCATAGTGGTGCCTTAGTATTTTGGTCTTTTTCTTTTTTTAATTATTAAAATTATAAGGAGTTGGATTTCAAGGGTGGGGTCAGTGAGTGACCCTACCTAATCTTGGTTTGAGAATCCATTTCTGAAATAATATTTATGGATTTAATAATCCTTCTTAATTTTATTTTAATATTCTGATTTTTATATTATTTTTGTTACTTTTGGAGCTTGCTCTGCAATAGTAGCAAGCTGACAGAACCTTGGAATAATGTTTGGTGACTTGTAAGCACTTATCCAGATAGTATGGCCAGGAAAACAGCACTCAGGCCAAGCCAGGAAGGGAAAAATTCACTTTTGAGAAATAATTCTTAGAACACCATGAGAGATTCAGGCAAAGGTTTCAGAGCAGGAGGGGTTGTTTGCTTGACTAAACTTTGATGAATCAGGGTGATGTGGTTTGGAAATAATAATAATAATACTTCAGACTAAAGTTGTAAATCACTTTCTTATCTCTTTGTAAGCACTTGATCAACAATGACACATTTTATGATTGATAATAAAAAAAATTACTGGTAAACTGGGGAGAAAATAGGCCAAAGAAGTTCTGTCTAAATAATTTTTTTGGGTGAAAAAGAGCATTCTCAGAGTGTGTAAAGAGGTTAAGGCTCAAGGGCTAAGGATAGTAATCCAGCCAGGGCAAAATTTGCACATCCTCTAGATGCTTTCAATCAGATTATTTCAGATCTTCTGTATTTCAGCAGTTTTTTAGCTGGAAAATATGTTAATCTGTTAATCTGTTAATCTGTCATTATGATTATTCTGCACTTATCTTTGATTTTTACTATTAATATTTGACTAAAGTGATCAAAAGTAATTTTTCATTTATTTGAAATCATCTTCTGACCAGTTTACAACCACTCCTTGATTTGTTTTGTGATCTTTGAAAATTAGGATCAGTCTTTGTTGTGGTGATTCTCAATACTTGATTCTTAATTTTAAATACTCCAAAATATGTTATATAATAATTTTATTTAAGTTTTAAATATTGTAGGCCATTTTTCATGTATATTTCACAATTTTACATACACATGGTATCTCCTGCTAGGTTGCAGCTGTTATTTCAGGTACCTTCTGTCAGGTTGGCCACAACAGATCTAGATGTGTGCGTCAGGGAGTTCATATGCACCTTGGGTAGAATCAGCTGCGTGAGGGAATTCTTTATGCAGGAATCTGATGTATACAGAGTAAGGAAGATGCGCAGGGACTGCGTAGGTATTTAGGGCTGTGTGTGGGAATTGTGACAAAATAAATTTTTGTGTGTAACTCCTAAAATATACACAACACCTTAGTTTCAACTGAATTTTAGGTGTGAAACCAATACGTGAAAATTTTAGTGAAATATTAAATTGGCCAAAAAGTGCCATAATTGTGCTGTGACTTTTTGGTTGATTTTTGTTAAATCATTTAAAATATGAAGGAGTAACAAATCAAGGGTGGGGTCAGTGAGTGACCCCACCTCATTTTGGGTGGGGAATTCAATTTTGAAATATTATTGAAGGATATCCCACTCCTTCTTTTTTAATTCATCATTTTGTGATTTTTATTTCTTTTGTCTACTTTAAGAGGCTGCTCTGTATAAAGCAGCGAGTTGAAAGGATCCAAGGAAAATATATGAGACTTAACCTAGTGAGATACAAAGGTCAATCATCTGAGGAAGATGAATGCTAAACTGAAAGCAAAATTCCAGATGGACCTATACACCTGAGAAATTTCTGACCTGGCAACAGAAACTAGGCCTGAAGTTTTTTTTCAGATATAGATATATCTTGGAGTGGGGGAATTTCAGCTTGCTACTATGTATAGAGCAACCTGTAAAAGTACCAGAAGACAAAAAATCAAATAATTGATTAAAAGGCAATGAAGGAGTGGGAAATACCCAGATATTATTATTTATTTGGATTTCCCCCCCAACATTAGGTAGGTTTAATCACTGACCCCAAACTTGAATTATCATTCCTTTATATATTAAAATATTTTTAGAATCATCCCAAAAATCATTGCAGCCCCATTTTCACTTTTGACCTTTTTAAAATTTCACATGTATTTTCACGTATAGGTTTCACAGCTTAAATTTAGTCAGAATTTAAGTGTTTTGTATATTTTAGGAGTTACATGCCGACTTAAGTTTGTTAAAATTCCTGCACACAGCCCTGCATCCCTGCACAACAGGCTGCATAATCCAAGATAACCCTGCATGCATCAATTAAGTCAAGGAAACCCATGAAAAGTCCAGAAAACAATTTCTGCATACATAATTGACCTAAATTAGTCTAGGAACCACATGCAATGTCAGATTACTACTAATTCAGAGCAAGCTGAAAAATTAACAAAATAACATAAAAATAATAATAATACAATTAAACTAAGAAGGAGTGGGAAAAAAAAATTATTACAGAAAAGGATTCTCCACCCAAAATTAGGTAGGGTCACTTACTGACCCCACCCTAGAAATCCAACTCCTTATATTTTTAAATAATTAAGGAAAGAAAGAAAAGGAATACCATGGCACCACTATTGAAATTTTTGGCCAATTAAATTTATCACATGCATTGTCATGTATAGGTTTCACACCTAAAATTCAGTCAGAATTGAGGTGTTGTGTATATTTTAGGAGTTATGGGCGGAAATGTGTTTTGTCACAATTCCTGCACGCAGCCACGGCAGGTAATGCACCCGCGCGCGGCTGAGATACAGAGCTGTCACTCAATCAAGGTTTTGTACGCAGCCCTGGGCCTCTGACAAGTACGCAGCCCCGGGACTATGGGTTGACAGAGTGAAAGGCGGCCTGAGAGGCTCAGGTACTGCGTAAACATGCTACAACCAAAATGGGAACATTCTACATATGTAATAAATGTTCCTGTGGATAGTAGATAGTCTAAAAGTACATAATATTATATAAAATTACTCAAATAACCCTTATACGTGTTTTTTATTTAATATAATTCAAAGTACCAAGAATATCAAAAATAAGACAATGACAACTTCTAAAAATATATTAAAATACTTTCATATACTTTTATGAGAATTTCTAGACATCAATATCTTTGTGACATACTAAGAAAATTAATGATAAAAAAATATTACATGAATTCCCATGACTTATATTTTTAAGTAATTATTTTTAGTTAATCAACTGGAACTTGAAAATAAGGAGTAAAATCAATATTCCAGTTATTCAGTTATTTAATACATAATGAGAACTAACCTGAAATCAGGATGTTCGTAAAAATGTTTATTTAAATAATTATCAACTTACTGGGAACATTTAATAAGGATATTTAATTAAATAATACATAATTAGGACAGATTAGTGTTATGCACACGTCCTAATATCACTTATAAAGTAGAATAATTCCCATAGCCTGAGGAAGTAGATGCTACTCGTGGTATAACACCAAGAACACATGACAGGCTACCACTGGCTACCCTGCTAGCCTTAGTGTTCGTCCCTTTGAGCCCCTGTACCCCTCAGAAGGATAGTATTGGGACTCCAAAAGCTATAAATAAAGAGCTCTTTTGAGGATATTGATGGGCAGAGAGCCAGTTTTATTTATATCCAGAAACTGTGCAAAGGTAAACAAGTATTTATAAGAGATAAGTAAGTGATTTATGGCCAAGTCTGATCAATAATATCCGTCCTCAACCTCTTTTTTTTATCAATTAACACTGCTGAACAACCTTATAACCCCAGTATAAAGGTTTAACCCATTGGTGCATGTCCCAAACAGATACCCAAAGGATTTAATAATATAACAGTTAGTTCTATTATACTTTCTCTGTTGTGGAAGCTAGGTTACAAGGCCCTGCCACTCCACCGTGTATTTTATATGCATATAATCTTTGGGCAAAATATCCTCTAAACTAAAGAGCCCAAAGTAACCAGGACTACATGTGTTCATACTGAAATCCCTGAAGAGGGGTGTTGAAGATCCCCAATATAATTGTGGCCCCTCTCTAAAAATATTTAATAATCAATTTATTCATATTGATTTATAACAATAAACCATATCCAAACCAATCAACCTTGCAATAAGCTTAATCCAAATATTTTACGGATTTTTGCTGCATTTATTGAATAATATATTTATTATTTATTCTATCCCCTCTGGTAGCCAAAGGATAGCAAGGGTCTTGGCATCCAGGAGGCTGAAAATTGGGGGTCTGGCCCAGAAATATTCCATTTTATTATATTTAATACCTTGGAACAGACATTTCATGTAAAAATAAATCAAAGATAAATTTATCTGACTTTATAATTGTGATTTATCATTAAATTCTTTTGCAGTGGATTTAAAAACCAATGCAGAATTAATAATCTACTATTTAAATCTTTTAAAGATAAGAAAAGAAGAATATATTAAAAGTTATAAAACTACTGGTTGGAAAGCTTTAATGCAAGCTGAGAAACTTAATAACTCTTCTGCACATAAACACTTAGATAAACTCCTTGAACAAGAAGATCTTGAGGGGCCTATCAACTTTCAGGCCCTATTAAGGAAACATAAAGCTTGGAAGAAATACCGTATAAATTACTTTTTGAAATATAAAAGTAAGTATACAACTTGTATTACCATATTATTTTTTAAAAATAATATTAATATATTTTATTGAACAATAAAATAAAATTTTTTTTACATCAGTGAACCCTCCTGTACCAGAAACCACCGCCACAGAAATTGATTTATTGGATCAAGAAATCCCAGATATCTCTGGACGCCCTGAAAATATTGTCTGGGCAGGTGAGGACCTCATTGGAACACACCAAGAAACCGTAGGGTTACCTACTAAGGATCAATTTAATCCCAATAAAATTTTGGTACCTGTCAGCTGGCTACTATTGAGAACAAACTGACTAAAGCCTAAAACAAATAAAATATAAATGAATTAATAAATAAATACAGAAATAACAAAGTAAAATAAAAATAAGTAATAAAGCCTTAATTTGTAAGAAATCCAAAAATATTATTAAAAAAATGGATTTGTGGTGCCAATTTAGGTAGGGTCACCCACTGGCACCGCCACCCATTTCCGACTCCTTCAGGTAGAACTATGCTAACTCATGTGCCCTTGCTTGTAATATCCGCAAGTACTGGTTTCTGACCAAAGGTTTGGTCAGAAACCCATAATTATGTAAGCTTAACCACCACAAATTCGGAATTTAGGGCCCTTCACCCTAATGTAATATTTTTAGGGCCCTTCAACCTAATTTAATATTTGACCATTGTGATATGTACCCATTAGCAGATACAGGGCTCCTGTAATTTTCCCAAAAAGGGATGTTACAGCCCTATTGCAGTACTAAGAGGCTACTGTAGCACCCCAGGACAACCACTATAGCTACAGCAGATGTCCTGCTTCGGGCTAGAACACTCCCAAAGCCTCCAAACCTCAGATAAACCTTGTATCACCCTAAATTTAATATGTACACATTAGAAGATACAGGGCTCCTGTAAGTTTCCCAAAAAGGAATGTTACAGCCCTATTGCAATACTAAGAATATACTGTAGCACCCCAAGACAGTCACAATAGCTACAGTAGATTCCCTGCTTTGGGCCAGAACACTCCAAACAGTCCCCAAACCTCAGATACACCCTGTATCACCCAATTAAGGAAGAAAGGCCCCTGTATGTATTTGTGGCTGTTACAGTACAAATTAGCCCATACAGAAAAAATAATGACCAATAAGGCCTCAAAATCATAGTTGCGAACAGGTTTCAGAGGTTCAGGACATACTTCCAAGTCCCTAGCCTCAGTAAACAAGGGCCTGTACTTAAATTATTAGCCTCAAATCAGATACATGGCTGGTACAATGATATAACTTCAGGATTGGAAACGTGTATCAAGCCCCAAGCATGATGACATAGGGCTTCCTGTACCTCTGTAGTGACTTGAGAAGGTCTAAAAGAACACACTGATGGATCCTTGGCCTCAGCACTAGCCTGGGTCACCCTCCTTTGGCTGGTTAAAGGACTGTACCATGAGGGGACCCAAACAATATAAATAAAGGACCTTCCCCCAGCTATTTCTACCAGATTCATCCTGTCATATAGTCATTATTGCTTCAGATATTTTCTTCCTCAAGCCCCAAAGCCCTTATAAGAAATAAGTGTGTGATCCTGGACCACTTTCTGATAAAATTGTAGACCATAATTCTTGAATCCCTGTTTTTTTGGCAAAATTGAACAACCAACCATTCAGCCTGCCCCAGTACCAACTTCCAGCACCCTGAATCCTTGAATATTGGTCCATTCATCAAGAATAAGTCCGGATATAGACCTAGTAAGTGATCCTGCTGACTTATACCCCTTTTTTTAGGTTTTTCATAACCTAAGCCCCAAGGAAATTACACACACCCTTCTTGAAAGGAATCCTTGTCAACCCCACAGGCACCAAAATTGCACCTATATTGTCCTTAAAAGACATATACCTGTGTTCCGGAGGGCTCAAAAACACCATTAAGGTCTTTGCCCCTCCATTTAAATTTATTTTACAAATATATAAATAAATTTAACCCTTTTAGCCAAGTCATATACCTGGCATTTTATCTTATTTTTGATCCAAACTTTCTATCACCTCTAGTAGCTAGAAGGAGTGAGGTCCTTGGCATCTAGTAGGCTGACAGTACCTTCGAACATCAAATTAAGTGAGTTTTGAATAAAAATTATTTTCACAGATTTTTTCTGTAAAATACTTATAAACATTTTATTCAAAATGAATAGACGTAATGCAAGAGCCTCAGGGAGAATTCCCTCCTATGGATCTTTGCAAACATCTCCCAGTAACCATGAGACCACCAATAAGGACAACCATGAAGGGACTGGAACCCATGAATCAAATTTTGATGGAAAAGGAGCAGCACCAATTACTTCTGCCCTCTCCCAACCTAGAGCTGGAGAAGGTAGTAGAATCAAGCCACCCTCCTTCACCAGAAGATTCTGTTTAGCCACCCCAGAAGAATCTGGGAAAGGAAGCTAGGATCAAAGACTTATTCAGAGAGCATGTGAAATATTGGGAAGAGTTCAAAGAAGCCCAATCCAAGGAGGACATGGTATCTATGAAGAAGATAATCTCCCAGGTAAAAGCTACCCAGATAGCTCTTCAGAAAATGATTCCAAGGAAAGAGGTAGAATCCTACGTAGAAAAATGGAATCCTTGGGATCAATTAGCCCAACTGAAAGGCAAAGGGTCAGAAAAGAAGAGATCCTCTTCCCATCCAAAGCCAAAGGGAAAGAAAGACTGGGACCAGATAATATCACTAGCTCAAAAGTGGAAAAAGGTTTACAAAAATTAGCCTCTAATTCTGAGCCCAAACAAACCTCTGATGTAATTACTTCCTTTTCTAATGATATGCGTCATAATTTCAAAATTGTTTGTGAAAATTTGGACGGTGTTTATACCAAAATGGATAAATTAACCTCAGTAGTAGCCAAATTTATTAATAACCAAACAAAGACAGTAGGAATGGAAGAAATCAAAGAACACAAAGAGCAGTTATTGGAGAAAAGCAATCAAGGTAGGATCAGACAGACTCAAACAATTGAGAATATGTTATCAGGAATCAAAGAAGATTTTATTATGTCTTTCCAAACCCTTAGAAGAAGAATTGGTAACCACTACTAACAGCTCCATTCTATCCCTTAGTGAAAAACTGTATGTGCTTAATAACAAAGTGGACCCGCAACTTAATCTGATCAAAAATGATCTTAGAGACTTAAAATTCTGTCCAACCAACCCCTTGTGGAGCACCACAGAGGAACCAAAACCTCCCAAACATACCGATACTCCTTATGCACCACCCTTATTAGGAATGCATAGGAGTGACACCTTTAGGCCTATTCCTACCCCTGAGATGGAGCAAGCCCTCAAACTGTTACACCCTATTTCTGAATGGCCCAAGTTCTCCGGTGAAGGAGAATACAATCATATAAATTTTATTAAATTTATTGAATACACTATTAACTCTTATGACCTACCAGAAGCTATAGCCATAGTCAGGATTCCCAGACTATTTGAAGGAGTAGCGTTGGACTGGTTTATCAGTAAAAGAGAAGAAGTAGGATCCTTACCATGGAATTCTTGGAAACTTTTGATTAAAGAACAATTTGGTTCTAGAATGTGGGAAAGAAAAATGATGAAAAATTTCAAAAATTCCTCATTTGACCCCTCCAAGGATAAACCTCACAAATGATGCTTGGAACAGAAGAAAAGATTGGATTTCTTTTATCCAGATGCTGATAAAGAGGAAGTAAATGAAAGACTCCTCAAACTGTTTCCTAGAAATCTTAACCATAGTGTAAGATGTAGGATTAGTATGGATGCTGACTCTCCAACTCTAATCAATGTGCTAAAAGAAGTAATAGACATGAATGGGTTGGAAAAGAAAGCCCCTTCTAGACCCAAAGATAACTAAAACATTAACAAAACCAGAGAAAAACCTCTCCTGATGAATACCTCTGATAATAAGAAACCTAATGAGAATAGGGATAAAGAGAGTATGCCTGGGACTTGTTGGAATTGTAACAAGCCATGACATATGAGACAAGACTGCCCATTACCAAAAAGAAAGATAGCAGTCTTGGAAGGAGAGAAGGGGTGGGAGGGAATCAGAAATATGAAGATATAGCTGATACTGAAGGATCTCTTTCTGAATGTGAACTGATCCTGACCAACCCTGTTAATGTTATAGAAGGAGATATAGGCACTTCTGTAGAAATCAATAACATCCATGGGGATTCTAGCTTGCCCCAAAAATGGGATCCTAACATAATTCCTAGACATATTATGGATGTCAAACCATTAACAGTTAAACCTATGAGTGGGAAAATTTATAACACTGGTCAAACTTGCTATGAAACAGTATTATATAAAGACAGACCTATAAGGTTATTACTGGATAGTGGAGCTTTTTGCTCATGTGTCTGTGCTGAATTCTAAAATAAATGGGATCCTAATTGGAAAGAACACCTTCTGCCCTTCCCAAAAGCAAGGTTTAGCTCTTGTAACTCTACCATGAATGCTATTGGAGTATGGATTGCTCCTATAATACTACCCAATACTAAAGGATCTTTGAGGGTACAAGTGGATTTTGTAGTATTGCTCAATGGACTATGTGACTACCTGATACTGGGTAATGATGCCTTATGTCTATATGGTATAGATGTGTTCCAGAGTAAAGGGAGATAATTCACAGTAGGTGGTAATTGGTACAAGAAGTTTAAGATATGCACCATTCAATCTAACTTCCCCTCCTCTACTTACCAAAAGCATTTAGAAGAATTTGACCAAGAATACTTCTTTCAAGCAGCTCTGAATATGAAACTCTCCCAGGAACAGAATAAAGATGTATTGAAAGTCTGATTTGAGAACAAAAATGCTTTTTGTACTAAAGATCATCCCATTGGTGATATTAAAGGAAATGATATGGTATTGAAATTGACCATTAAGCCTCCTTATCATCCAAACTTAAGAAGGCCAGCCTATCCTTCTAGTACTAAATCTAGAAAATCTCTTGAGGAACATATCCAAGAACTCATAGACTTACAAGTATTAAGGAAAGTAGGGCATAATGAACAAGTAGATGTGACCACAACTGTAATCATAGCTTGGCATAATGACAAGTCCAGAATGGTAGGAGACTTCAGAATGCTCATTAATTATACTCAGGCGGATTTTTATCCTATACCCCGGATTGATCATGCTCTGCATAACTTGTCCAAGGCCAAGTACATCACTACTATGGATATGCTTAAAGGTTTCCACCAGATACTAATAAGCCCTGAAAGCAGGAAATTTATGAGAATAATATGTCATTTGGAAATATATGAATATCTTAGAATTCCCTTTGGTATAAAGAATGCCCCATGACACTTCCAGAGAATAATGGATACAGTTCTAGGTAGATACATCAGACAAGGATGGATGATGGTATATATAGATGATTTTATCATATACTCTGATGATTGGGATACTCATATCAACCAAGTAAGATTAGCAGTACAGACTTTCTCAAGAGCAGGATTGAAGGTGTACATGAAGAAATGAAACTTTGGCTACAGATAATTGAAAGCCTTAGGACATATAGTGTCTTTTCTAACTCTAGCTGCTGATCAAAATAAGATAGCTGCTGTCATGGATTGACCTATGCCTCAAAACAAAACAGAGTTACTGTCTTTCATTAGTTTTTGCAGCTATTACAGACAATACATACCAAAATTTGCTATGCTAACTAAGAGTCTGTATGAAGTATGCAACAACAACACTCTATTTGAAATGACTCATGAGAGACTCAAAAACTATGAGGAACTAAAAATAGCTATGACCTCTACTCCGTTACTCATCCAACCAGATTACTCCAAGCCCTTCAAAATGTACATTGACGCCTGCATGGAAGGTTTAGGAGCTGCTCTACATCAAGAAAGGATAGAAGAAGACAGACCAGTAGAGAAACTAGTACTCTTCATATCTAGAAAGATCAAAGATACAGAAAATAGATATTGAGCCAGTCAGTTGGACTTTTTGGCTCTAGTATGGGCTTTAGAAAAGTTAAACTATTACTTAGAAGGTGCCACTTTTCAAGTGATCACAAACTGTCATGCTTGAATAACTCTTATGAACGTGAAAACACCCAGCAGACATATGCTCAGGTAGCAAATTGCTATACAAAAATATAGAGGTCAGATGACTATAGTGCATAAAGCTTGAGCTAAACATCAGAATGCTGATAGTCAAAGTAGGACTGCTTTGCCTAATGACTCTAAAAATCCAGCATATGAACCTGAAGATCAAGATATCTTTACTATCCTGAACATCAATCTATTTTCATTGAATGCTCCAATAATGGGGATCAACCTATGTGAATTAGATACTTCTTTCTTCAACCTAGTAAGGGACAACTACTCTCCTGAAATCAAGCTTCTGATTACCATTATGGAATGTGAATCCTCAGAAGCAGCTCTGATAAATAGTATACCTGCTTCATTAGTTAAACCCTATAAAACAGGAAGGTTTACCTTTTGGGAAGCTCTCCTTTACTACAGAAACCAACATTCCAGTGTATTATTACTAAGCAACAAAGAACATATACAACATATAATCCAGGAATACCATGACAACTGTTTATCAGGTCATATATCCACAGAAAGAACCTTGGAAAAAGTAAAACAAACTTTTTGGTGGATAGACTGGAAAGAAATCACTATTAATTATGTTAGTAGCTGTGAAACCTGCCAAAAATCTAATAAAACTAATGGAAAAAGGTTTGGACTCTTACAGAAAATCTCTGGGGCTACAAACAGATGGAAAATAATTAATATAGATTTTGTCACTGGCCTCCCCCCTGGAGGTACTCATTCATTTAACTATGTCCTAGTTATAGTTGAAAGATATTCTAAGAAGGCAAAATTCTTACCTAACCACAAAGAAGATAGTGCTATGGATGTAGCTTCACTATTCTGGAACAGGATCATAGCTAATGTGGGTATACCCATTATTATAATCAGTGACAGAGACCCCAAATTCAGTTCTGAGTTTTGGAGGAATCTACATTATATACTGGGTAATACGCTAGGATTTTCTACAGCATACCATCCCCAAACTTATGGATTAGCTGAAAGAATGATACATACCCTAGAAGATATGTTAAGAAGGTTCTGTAGCTTTGGTCTAGAATACAAATACTCAGATGGTTATTTCCATGATTGGGTAAGCCTACTCCCAGCTCTAGAAATGGCTTTTAACAGCATTAAACATTCTACTACCAAAGAAGCCCCTTACATACTAGAAAGAGGATGGATTCCAAAACTCCCTAGGAATTACTTAAACTATAACTTAGCCACTATTCATTGAGCATCTCTTGACTTTAAGAAGATGATAGATCTAGCAAATAATCATGCTCAAAAATGTGTAGAAGAAGCAGTAGAATACAACAAACAAAGATGGGAAAAATGACATAAAGAACATTACTTTAAAATAGGAGATCAGATTTTGATATCCACTACCAACTTCAACAATTTAGCAGGTAAACAAAAGCTGGAACTAGCCTTTGTTGGACCATTAGTTATCAAAAAGATGCATGGCAAAAATGCTGTGGAAGTAATCTTGAGTGAAGAATTATCAAGGAAACACCCACTATTTCCTGTTAGCCTAGTCAAACACTTTCAAGCAAGAGAAGGTAGAAACCTCCCTCCAGCAATAATCCCAATAGAACCTGACCCTGTGAAAGGAAAAGGGAAAGTCAGCAGGATATTGAGAGAAAAGAAAGAGAGAGTACAAGGAAAAGATGTTAGACTATACTTAGTAAGATACAAAGGAGAATCTGGAGACAAAGATAAATGGTTACCAGAAAATAACAGACCTGATGGACCAATACATCTCAGAAACTACAGGGCCAGCAAAAGGAACTGAAACACACATGAAGGTATATTTCTCCCAAAATCCTCCAGATTTTTTTCAGATATGGCCATATCTTGGAGTGGGGGAAGGTTAGCTTGCTACTATTGCAGAGCAAGCTGCAAAAGTAACAAAATAACATAAAAATAATAATAATACAATTAACCTAAGAAGGAGTTGGAAAACCATAAATATTATTATGAAAAAGGATTCTCTACCCAAAATTAGGTAGGGTCACTCACTGACCCCACCCTTGAAATCCAACTCCTTATATTTTTAAATAATTAAGGAAAGAAAGACCAAAATACCATGGTTCCACTTTTGAGCTTTTGGTCAAACAAATATTTCACACGTATTGTCACGTATAGGTTTCACACCTAAAATTCAGTCAGAATTGAGGTGTTGTGTATATTTTAGGAGTTAGGAGTTACGCGCGCAAATGTGTTTTGTCACAATTCCCAAACCCAGCCGCGGCAGCTAATGCACCCGCACACGGCTTAGATACAGCCCTGTAACTCTTTCAAGGTTGTGTACGCAGCCCCAGGCCTCTGAAAAGTATGCAGCCGCGGGACTACAGGTTGACAGAGTGACAGGTGGCCTGAGAGGCTCAGGTACCGCGTAAAAATGCTACAACCCACACGGGAACATTTTACATATGTAATAAATGTTCCTGTGGATAGTAGATAGTCTAAAAGTACTTAAACAACCCTTATATGTATTTTTTATCAAATATAATTCAAAGTACCAAGAATGTCGAAAATAAGACAATGACAAATTCTAAAAATATATTAAAATAATTTGATATACTTTTATGAGAATATCTAGACATAAATATCTTTGTGACATACTAAGCAAACTAATTATGTAAAAATATTAAATTAATTCCCATGACTTATATTTTTAAGTAATTATTTTTAGTAAATCAACTGGAACTTGAAAATAATGAGTAAAATCAATATCATGACTTTACTCCAGTTATTTAATACATAATGAGAACTCACCTGAAACCAGGATGTCCCTAGAAATTTCTATTGAAATAACTATTAACTTGCTGGGAACATTTACTAAGGATAATTAATTAAATAATACATCAATAGGAGAGATTAGTGTTATTCACACGTCCTAATATCAATTATACAGTAGAATAATTCCCATAACCTGAGGAAGTAGATGCTACCCGTGCTATAACACCAAGAAGACGTGACAGGCTAACACTGGTTACCCTGCTAGCCTTATTGTCTGTCCCTTTGAGCCCCTGTACCCCTCAGAAGGATAGTATTGGCACTCCAAAAGCTATAAACAAAGAGATCTTTTGAGGATATTGATGGGCAGAGACCCAGTTATATTTATATCCAGACACCGTTCCAAGGTAATCAAGTACTTATAAGAGATAAGTTAGTAATTTATGGCTAAGTCTGATCAATAATATCTGTTGTGGAAAGAAGAGGAGAGTTACGCTCCTATGTTGTCCGCAAATCCGGAAGTAATTGGTCTAAGTGTCTGTAAGGAGGTTGGATGAGATGAGTTCTTAACTGTAGTGAGATAAAAAAGAGATCATGAGATGTATTCCTCTTCCCCCAATCCTTCCTATTCCTTTCCTTGGTGGTCTCCTTGTCAATGATCATAACCCAACCCAGAGTTGAGGGTGAGGATTTGGGTCCCCCCCTTCAACCCTAACCTAAGTACAACCACAAACGTGAAAGAAAAATGAAACACAACCCCTAAGCACAGAACCCTAGCCCAACCCTACCCCTCCATCACTTTCCCCATAACCCATGCCCCTCAATATCAATGTACGCCCGGTTTGTCCTTCTCATGGCGCCGCCCTCCGCCGCGCCCTACTCGGAGTCCCCCGGTTTGCCCGCCTGCGTGCATCCGCGGACCTTGCGGTCCGCAGGTTGTCCTGCGTGTGCCTAACCCCCCAATTGCCCTTCCCTTGCCTTCCGGACTAGCCACCCGCGAGCTTGGTTGGGCCGGCTCCATCACTTGGTCCGCGTTTCCTGGGCGGGTCGTGGCCCGGTGCCCTCAGAGTAGGCCCAACCCGCACCTGGTGCTGAGCCCCGCAATTCCTACTGCTGAGCTCGCAGCGGCTGCTGCTGAGCCCTCAGCAGGCACTGCTGAGACCGCACGCACCCAAAATGCTGAGCCCAACCTACCCAACTGCTGAGCGCTGTGGTGTCAATTTATAGACACAGATGGGGAACTGCGTCGCGGCTGCACGCTCAGCATTGGGGGCAAGCGGGCTCAGCATTAGGGTATGCGGAGTGCTCAGCAGCAGCAGCTGCTGGATCAGCAGCAGCCGCTGTTTGGCTCCGCACCTGGTGGACGGGTCGGGCTCAGCATTGAATGCGGCATGGGCGGCAATCCGCCGCAGAGATTGGATTCAGAAGGTAGTGCGCTTGACTAGGTTTGCGTGCGCGCCCGTTCAGGTACGTAGGGGCGGAGCAATCCGCAGGCTATGAAGGAACGGATGGAGCGCGCGCGCAAGTGCGCGGATCATGCCGGATATTACCAAACACCCACCACGGGCGCGGACAAATGGATACAGACAGGCGCGGGGGGCTCCAAGTAGGGCGCGGTGCAAGGACTGCATCATGAGAAGGACAAACCGGATGGACGGAGCGGCGTACGGACGACAGGGGGAGTTTGGTATGGAGGAGGTGGGGAGAGGAGGCTAGGGTTTCTGTTTTGGGATTGTTTTCTGTTTCTTTGTCATACTGTCATTTGCGCGTGTACTTAGGTTAGGGTTGAGGGGGAGGACTTATCCTCACTCCCAACTCTGGGTTGGAGGGAGGAGGCATGGATGCAGAGGAGGAAGAATCACAGCACATCATTCGATTGGATCACTCATCTCACCAAGAGATTAAAGGAACTCATACCGGATACACATCCTGGTGGAAAGTTCTTAGGATTGAAGGATTGGCGATCTCTGTCTCTCTCTCTACTTTTCTTTATCTCTTATCTCCTTATTTCTATTTCTTATTTAAGTAAGACTTTGGACATCCTCATCTCCTTTCAAACGCAGGGAACCATTAACTTCCGAACCTTTGGGACAATTATAGGGGGATAACCTTCTATTATTTCCACATCTGGGGGTCTGGCTGGGAAGTAACCTTCCGTTTCTTGTCTTTCAAAGGTAACTGGGCGCAATGTCCTATTCATACCTCCCTACAGTTGCTCCTTCTTCTTCTTCTCCTTCTCCTTCCTTCTCCGGGTCCGTTACTCCAACCCCACTCTTGTCTTCCATCCCTCCTCCTCCTCCTCCCTCCGCTTGACTCAGGACGAGCTACGCCATTCCCCCATTGGTCTCCAGTGACCATGAACCCACTCGTCCAGTTTGTATTAGGCCGCGCGACTACCCTCACATCTGATTCAACACCGCGGATGTGGAGTGATTTATCTCAAGATACAAAGGTATTGCAGATGCGGAAGGTGCGTCGGAGGCTGATAAGGCCTGGCTTGTCGTCCTGTTCATTATGTATGAAGAGAAGCTCTGGGATGTGGAGGAAATGGAAGGCTACGAGAATCAATATTGGCCAAAACTGAAGGCAGAGATCCTAACGCGGTGGGGTAGGCGCAAACCTCGGTTCCGGCAAAGCAATTTCAACCGCGTGGCCTTTGAGGCAAGCGCGCGCGGAGGAGTCAGAATGCAGGTGGAGCTGGCGGAGTACACCTCAACATTCAATTGGATCTATCGGTACTTGTCAAAGAACAAGGTGGTGGCGGGACAGACAGGGGCCATGAAACGCGCGTTTCTGGGTGGTTTAGGCGCTCAACTCCAGGAAAGGGTGCAGCGGCATCTTTACAATCACAACTTGGTAAAGCAGTCATTGGACGGGAGCATCTTGCTCCTTCCGGAGTTGGCTGTCATTTGCCGGGCTGTGGAGAGTGAGCTTGACTTAGAGGAGCTTATCAAGGACACCGCTAAGTCCTTCCCAGCGGGACCAAAGAAATCCGCCCCCCAGGTTCCGGCCCCGGCGTAATTTCCGGCCCCAGTTCCACCTACTTCCACGCGTGTTCCGGTTCCTCAACCTGCGCCAGCCCCTCCGGTAAGCAAATTGACGGAACTGATGAAGGACCTGAAGATCTGCATGAGCCATATGGGCCATCAGCAGCCGCGTGGGCCTCCACCTCACATGGTGGAAGGGTTTCGGCCGCCCGGTACCTTTGTGCCAAGGGGGTGCTTGTACTGCGGGGCAAACGGTCATTGGCTATCGGCGTGCGAGGAGCTTACAAAGGATCTCAGCGCGGGATTGGTTTGAAGGGCCGGGATGGGTTACATGTTTCCAACGGGCGAACAGATTCCAATGGAGCCAAGCCAGCCAACTGCAATGCAGCAGGTGCGCACACAGGGTCAGGAGGCAGGAACAATGGCGCGAGCGTCACTGGGCATCGTTACCGGTCCCAGATCGTGGCAACCACCTCGGGTGGAAGCCGAGGTAAGGGTAGTGGCAACGGAAGAAAAGGTGGCGGTCTCCGATAAAATGGAGGTGGACGCGAAGGAGCAACCCCCGTCGGCCGCGCGCGTGCCCGGAACCAAGACGCCGGTAGCAAACCCTGTAGGGAAGAAGAAAGCGGCGGACATCGTGCAAAGGGTGATGGGTAACAAGACTCCGGTTCCGCTGACCTTGCGGGAACTGGCGGCCATGTCTCCGGTGGTGGTAGACAAGATGGTTCAGGCTTTGCGGGATTGCAGTCAGGGCCGGGTACCTCAGATGGTACAGGGGGTTCATGTGGCGCGGGGAGTGCAAGTCAAAATTGGTTTCAACTCTGCTTGCTTACGTTCCAATGGTCATAGCGGGAAGGAAGGTGTGGGCTATGGTGGACAGCAGTTCAATGGTGAACCTGCTGCCATCGCGGATGGTGGATGATTTGGGGTTGGTTTGGCGGAAATGGGCGATGGGTCTCCGCGCGCTTAACGGAGGGGAGTGTTGTGTGGATGGGGTAGTCAAGGAGGAGGAGGTCGAGGTTGCAAGGGTCCGTAGGCCCCTTTCTTTTCTTTTGGTTGATTTTGGGGATGTGATTTTGGGAAGGCCGTTCATGTTTGGGTTTCGAGCACCAATGTTTTTCAATCCGGAGGCGGGAAAGGAGGCGTTGACGGTGGAGGATTTGTCCGGCGGAAGGTTTGAGACAACTATCTGCGATCACGGGAAAGGGAAGCGGAGGAGAGTGTTGGAGTATGAGGAGGAACCAGACGCGGAGTTGGTCTGCAATGGGCAACCTTTGGAGGATTTTTCCTAGTCAACCGAGGAGACCGCGCTGAACAAGCTCTGGTTTTGTGCAGGCGGTCAACTAATGAGGAGCAGGGAGGGGGAGCAAGGAAAGTGCAGGGCGCGCACGTTGCAGAAGTAAGTCCCTTTTCTCAGTATGCATTGCCCAAGGGTACTACGCTTTGAAAAACCTATCATTGTGCCACACTCGTGAGCAAAGGCAAAAGCCGCGGTTCCGTTCTGTGAAGGACTTACAGCAAAGGATGCATGCGGATGATGCGGTGCAACACAGGCAAGTACAAGCAGGTGTCATGGAAAGTCCAACCAAGTAATGAGCCAATGCCCCAGGAACTGAACGGACCGCTTCAACCAATTGCTTGGTTGTGGGACCCTTGGGTCACGCCAATTAAGGCTGTGGGGTGGGTTACTAGTTTGGCAGGGATCACGGAGGAGCGGATTGCAGCTTTCAATTTCGGCCCAACGGGATGGTTGAGTACAGAGGAGCATGATTTGCTGATTTTGGTTCTGGTTCTTTGGGAAAGAGTGCTTGTGTTTGGACCGGAAGAGCGGGGGCTCCTGAAAAACAATATTGGCAACCCCTATGTCATCCCCACTGTCAATCAAGAGCCATGGCAGATCAAGCAGATTCCGATACCGCGGGCGGTCCGGGAGCAGTTTCTGGAGTTGGTGTGGGAGCAGGTGAAGACTGGCCTTTACAAACAGTCAACATCTAGTTACTCCAGCCCGATCTTTGCGGTGGTTAAGCAGGACGGAAAGTCGTTGAGGATTGTTCATGATTTACAGCGGCTCAACTCCTTTACGATCCGGGACACAGGACGGCCCCCTTGCATTGACGAGTTCCTTGAGTCAATGGCGGGGAGCGCTTGTTATGGTTTAGTGGATGTGATGGGGGATACAACCAGCGCAAGTTGGATGCTTGCTTGCAGCCTCTAATGGCATTTGAGACTGGGTTGGGAAGAATGCAGCTGACCTGGCTCCTGCAAGGCGCAACCAATTCTGTGGCGTTGTACCAGGCGCAAATGGCTTGGATCCTGAAGGATGATCTTCTGGAGGGATTCCAAATCTTCATTTACAACGCGGGAATCAAAGGTCCAAAATCTGATTACGGGGGAGCGGAGATGGTTGAAGTTCCCGGTGTCCGACGTTTTGTGTGGGAATATGCGCAGACATTGGAACACATCCTGTTTCGCATTGAGGAGGCAGGACTGACGGTGTTGGGGAAGAAGTTGGCAGTTTGTGTCCCGGCGCTCAAAGTCCTTGGCCATGTTGTTGCTTCCAATGGCCAGCGCATTGCAGAGAGAAAGCGGAACAAGGTCCTTGAATGGCCGACCCCGCAGACGGTGTTGCATATCCTTCAGTTCTTGGGATTATGTAGCTATGTCCGTATGTTCATTGAGAGGTTTGGGGAGCTGGCGAGCCCGCTCCCATCACTAACGCGGAAAGGTGCGGAATGGAAGTGGGGGGAAGAATGCAATTGCGCATTCCGGAAGCTCAAGGAGATTGTGGGACGTGACATTGTGCTCGGCGATCTTGACTACAACGCGGGAGGGATTAGGCTAGCAGTCAATTCCAGCAAATTCGGCGCGGGGGGGGGGGTTCTCACTCAAGAGGACAACGGCAAGGATAGGCCGGTACTTTACGAGTCAGTCACCTTCACTCCAATGGAAAGCCGGTACTCCCAGCCAAAGTTGGAGTTGTGCGGGGTCACCAAGATCGTGCGGCGGCTCCAGTATCTTTTTTGGGGGGTCCACTTTGAGCTTTTGGTGGATGCGGAGGCGCTGGCGTGGATGATCAATTCCCCGGCGTTGCCCAACGCTCCCATGACCAGGTGGGTGGCGTTTCTTCAACTTTTCTCCTTTGCTGTGTATCATGTTCCGGGGAAAGCGTTCACTATGCCAGACGCTTTGTTGCGGTATCCAAGGGACAACCCGTTTGAGGACGCGGAACTGCTCAATGTAGAGACCCCGGTTGTCAAGGTAGGGGTTGTGGAGGCAGGCGTCCAGCTGCCGCTCCCGCAGACCGGGCGGTATGCAATCCTCTGTGACTACTTGCGGGACCTTTGTTTTCCCAATGGGCGAAGCGGGGGGCGGGGAATTTCTACATACAGGAGGGGCAGCTTTGGCGGCGGAAGACTCTGGTTCCTCTTGTGGTTACCACTTCAAGGGCGGATCAGGAAGCTATCCTCCGGAGCCTTCACAAAAATCTTGGTCATCAAGGGGAGGTTGAGATGCAGAGGCGGGTCAAAGAGCAGTTCTGGTGGCCGGGGGTAGTGCGTGCGGTGCGGGAATGGTTGGCGTCCTGCGAAGCCTGTCAAGGGTGGAGCGCGAGACTGCCCAAGGAAGTCGGAAAACCCACAGGGGAAGACACCCTCTTTGGTCGAGTCTTGCTTGATGTCGTCCACATCAAGGCCGGTAAGTTTGCCTATCTGCGCGTCGCGCGGGACAACCTGTCCGGTTGGGCGGAGGCGCGTCCGTTGGTCAAGCTCTCGGCGGACAAAGTTGCTCTATTTCTGGAGGAAGATTGGTTCGCGCGGTACGGGTTGCTCCGCGTGGTCACAGTGGACGGAGGGGCTGAGTTTTGCGGCCATTTGGTTGAGTTGGTGAAGAGTTGCGGAGCCAAGTTTGGCCAAGTAACGGAGTACTATCCCAAGGGGGCCGGCATGATTGAACGCAGGCATCAGCCAATCAAGGACGCCCTGGTCAAGATGTGCGGGGAGGACAGTAAGCGCTGGCAGGAGACCCTTCCAATGGTTCTGTTGGCGGATTGGATTTCTGTGAAGCAGTCAACGGGCTACTTGCTGTACGAGTTACTTTTCGGGCAGCGCCCCGTGCTTCTGGTGGACATTGAGTTGGAGAAGTTCCTGGGGGTTGACAGGTGGAAGGTGAAGACTTTGGCCAAATTGCTTGAGGTTCGGGCCAAACAGCTCCTTTGACAGGAGGGAATGCTAGCAAAGGACCCAGACCGGCTAAAGAAGACTTGGACGGCATTGGTGCGCTATTGGGACAAGCGCTGCTTGCATTGCCTCTGGGATCCCTTGCAGAAGGGGGATTTGGTGCTCCTGTACAACCAAATTCTGGAGTCTCAGTTGCGAAGTTTTTTGCTAACAGGTGGAATGGCCTGTTCTGCATGTCGTCCAAGTTCAAGGGCGGCAGCTATCAGTTGGAGGAATTAGACGGTACTCCGCTGAAACGGAAGGTGGAGGCTTTGCATGTCAAGCACTTCTTTGCACGAGGATCTACCTTGTTCGACAAAACAGCGGAAGGGGGTGAAGGATCTGACGAGGGGAGTGTGGAGCGCGGCAATGGTGTAGGAACACAATCTGGGGATTTGTCTTTGGGCGGAGAAGCGGAGGCCGTGCCGTTGCAACGGAGTAGGCGGTTGCGACCAGCTGGGGACAGTGGCCAAGTTGGGGGGGGGGAGGTAGAGGGGGTAGGGGATAAGTTTTGATTTGGTGAGGGGGTGCTCTAGCAGGTTCACAGCCAGAACAACTAGACACCCCAGAATGTTTGTTTCTCTATGTTTCTTTCTTATCTGGATTGTGGGGTCTTTGCTGGATTGGGGTTTTTGCAGGAAACACGGGCGCGGCACAAAGCCGGGTCCGTAAACGCAAGGACAAGCCCCGTGGAACCAGGATGCGTGGGAAATCCTGCAGATGGGGGAAGCGGGACAAAGAGCAATTTGTGGGCGGTCTACAGGCATTGCGTGAAAAAAAAGGGTGTTCTTTGTGTTCTTTTCTATTTTTCTTCTCTGTTGGTTTCTTTTTCTCTTTTTCTTTTCTATCAGGATATCTTGAGGATGGGTGGTTGGTAAGGGAATAAGCTTGATTTGGTGAGGGGGTGCTCTATCTGGTTCACAGCCGGGACAACTAGACACCCCAGAATGTGCGTTCTACTACTCTCTCTCTCTCTCTTCCCTTACAGTGGCGCGCGCTGGTGTTTTGGTTGTTGTGTTTGTTACAGGAAGGGTACGGGGAACTGTGTGGCAGTTTGTCTGGGGCAGTCCAGGTGCCTCTTTTGGAACGGCTAGTCACTTACGGTTGCTCACAAAGCAAGCGCGCGGGCGCGGACTCAATCTCAAGCTCACTCTGGCAAAGCGCGGCCGCGCACTTTTTCTCAGAAGGTTAGGGGTTGCACAGAGACATGTATTTTCTTAATGGAAAATGGGAAGCGCGGTACAAGCAACAAGAAGAGAAGAAGTAGAGGAAAAGAAGAAGGGGAAAAGGGGGGGGCAATGCGCCTAAGCCATCTTTATCATTTCCTCCATTTCCGCCCTCAAGGACGCCAGTAAAGCCCGGAAAGATGCCAGGAGTTTGCGCCAGGATTCCGAGGATTGTGCGCCGGGGAGCGCAAGGAAATTCCGAAGCATTGTGGTCAACCTTTCCGAAAAAGCCTCAAAGCCAGCCGCCGGGAGCGCCATTACAATTGGAATCTCTGGGATCTTGGGAGGGCTAGGGGGAGGAGCGGCCGGTGAAGATGGTGCCTCCGGGGAGCCAACAAGGGGG
Source organism: Puccinia polysora (assembly GCA_025617555.3). Lineage (NCBI taxonomy): Eukaryota > Fungi > Basidiomycota > Pucciniomycetes > Pucciniales > Pucciniaceae > Puccinia > Puccinia polysora. Next base: position 33,335,438 of record CM062635.1, on the reverse strand, counting down.
CTTGGTCCAGCTGGAGGTGATGATGGGATGACAATCGGTGACGGAGGTGGAGGGGCATTGGGGGTTGCAGGCCTCTCATCTGAGTCCGCTGGTGGCATGGGAAGTGTTGGTGGTCGTGGAGGAGGAGGAGGGGGTGCTGGCGCAGCCGCGAGTCTTCCAAAGAGTCTTGGGTCCGGTACCGTTTGGTTCACGCCGACAGCAGCGGCCCAAGCGCGGGTCGCCGTGCGCCATTCCTCCAAAGTTTTGTATTCGCCCCGTTGCGGAGGTCCAGCCCGGTGGAGGGGTGATGCGGAGTCGCGGCTCACGTGCAAAGTGGTGGGTGATGGAGCTCGGGGGCGGCGGGACAAAGGTGAACCGGGGGGTGTCCACAAGCCTTCCAAGATTGAGTTGTCGTCCAAAACCACAAACGGGTCCGGACAAGCCCTCTTGTGTGGCCCGGGGAAAGAGCCGGATTGAGGGGGAGCTTGAGGGATGCTGTTGCTAAGCAAGCAGCAACAATGGCCGCGACGGCAAGCTACACAGGCGCGTCAACCGGCAATGATCAAACACGCGTGCCCGTTCTGGGCGCAGAACTTGCAAGGGAGCATGATGGCGATGGATAGGAGGGAAGACGGGGAAGGTGGTAGGGGTGGAGTGGAAGTAGCAGAGGTGGTGGTATGGTGAAGCAATGGGAAAATTCTGGGGAAAGAACTCAAGTTCGGGGGGATGTGGTGTCAATTTATAGACACGGATTGGGAACTGCATTGCGGCTGCGCGCTCAGCATTGGGGGCGAGCGGGCTCAGCATTAGGGTATGCGGAGTGCTCAGCAGCAGCAGCTGCTGGATCAGCAGCAGCCCCTGTTTGGCTCCGCACCTGGTGGACGGGTTGGGCTCAGCATTGAATGCGGCGTGGGCAGCGATTGGCCCCGGAGATCGGATTTGGAAGGTAGTGCTCTTGACTAGGTTTGCGGGCGGGCCGGTTCGGTTACGTAGGGGTGGAGCAATCCGCGGGCTATGAAGGAACCAATGGAGCGCGCGCTTGCGCGCGCGGATCATGGCGGATATTACCGAACACCCACGATGGGCGCGGACAAATGGATACGGAAAGGCGCAGGGGGCTCTGAGTAGGGCGCGGTGCGAAGACCGTGTCATGAGAAGGACAAACCGGATGGACGGAACGGCGTACGGACAACGGGGGGAGTTTGGTATGGAGGAGGTGGGGAGAGGAGGCTAGGGTTTCTGTTTCGGGATTGTTTTCTGTTTCTTTGTCATACTGTCATTTGCGCGTGTACTTAGGTTAGGGTTGAGGGGGAGGACTTATCCTCACTCTCAACTCCGGGTTGGATGGAGGAGGCATGGATGCAGAGGAGGAAGAATCAAATCACATCATTGGATTAGATAACTCATCTCACCAAGAGATTAAAGGAACTCATACCGGATACACATCCAGGTGGAAAGTTCTTAGGATTGAAGGATTGGCAATTTCTCTCCCTCTCTCTACTTTTCTTTATCTCTTATCTCCTTATTTCTAATTCTTATTTAAGTGGGACTTCGGACATCCTCATCTCCTTTCAAACGCAGGGAACCGTTAACTTCCGAACCTTTGGGACAATTATAGGGGGATAACCTTCTATTATTTCCACAGTGCGCAGCCCGCAACGCAGCTCTCAACCCTAGGTTATAAATACAAAACCACACTGTCCTCAACCTCTTTTTTTATCAATTAAAACTGCTGAACAACCTTATAACCCCAGTATACAGGTTTCAGCCATCAGTGCACGTCCCAAACAGATACCCAAAGGATTTAATAATATACCAGTAAGTTTTATTATCCTTTCTCTGTTGTGGAAGCTTGGTTACAAGGCCCTGCCACTCCACCGTGTATGTTATATACATATTATCTTTGGGAGAAATATTCTTTAAACTAAAGAGCCCAAAGTAACCAGGACTACGTGTTGTCATACTGAAATCCCTGAAGAGAGGTGTTAAAGATCCCCAATATAATTGTGGCTCCTCTATAAAAATATTTAATAATCAATTTATTCATATTTATATATAACAATAAAGTATATCCAAACCAATCAACCTTGCAATAAGCTTTATCCAAATATTTTATGCATTTTTGCTGCATTTATTAAATAATATATTTATTATTTATTCTATCAACTCTGGTAGCTAAACAATAGCAAGGGTCTTGGCATCCAGGAGGCTGAAATGCAAAGTGGGCAACAGGATCCCCCACACAGCTGATCCAGTTCCTGCATGCAGCTGTCAGACCTGTATGCTTCAGAAGCACAATTCCCTCCTGTGCTGACAAGTTACAGCATCTAAGAACTACAAAAAAATTGGATCCACAATGCAAATTTAACAACCTAAAATATGAATGAAGGAGGGTTTGAAACCATAGAATTTCAAGTAAAATTACATCAATTAAAATTTTAAAGTACTTAAAATTGGAAGTAAAATTTAAATAAATATCAGAAAATTAACACATCTGGATATTTGAAGATCACAAGACATATCAAGATTTACTCAAAAAAAATATTAAAATTTTTAAAAATTATAAGCATATGATTGAAAATACAAAAACACCTGCCACTGAACATTTTGAAAAAATAATAATAGTGCAAAATTAGAATACATGTAAGATCTGTAAATTAACATATTAACACAAAGACAGATCCTGCGCTAATTCCCCTGATAAAGGATCAGCTGAGCTAAAGAACCTAGGGGATGTGCTAGCTCATTAGCCCTAACCTCTCCAAGTTCCCTGAGAAGGCTCCCTTCAACCCAAAATGGTATTTATACAGTATCTCTTTTGACTCTTTTACCACCAGGAACTTATTATTCATCATAAGACACTGTGTTATTATTGGTCAAGTGCTTATAAAGGTATAATCAAGTGATTTATGAATTCAATCTGAAGTATATTAGTGTTATTTCTGAACTATCATTGCTGTTTGCATTGAAGAAAAATCAATAAACCCCCAACCTTTGATCTGATACCCTTCAACTGTGAACCATTGCAGGTACCCAGCAAGTCACTGTTAAAATTAGTTAGTTATTTCATCTCTTCTTTGGGTTGTGTGCTACCATATCTTTGCCATATACACCATTTCATTGGGTATTACCCCTTTTTGTTAAGTCATGAGGAACCCATTGTTCCAGGGTACAATACTGAAATTTAATCTCCTGAAGAGAGGTGTTAATGAACCCCAGTTTGTATAAGACTGCGGATCCCCTTTTATTACATATTGAAACCCTTTTTAACCAAACAATACAAAAATTTCACTTACTCCCCTCATATTTACTCTCTTGCAGCCTTGACCATGATTATTCTTGAGAATATTATTATTCTTTCACTTCATCGCTTGCTGTAGCTAGAGGACAGCAATGTTCCTGGTATCAGAGAGATGTCAACATTCTTACCACAGTAGCAATTCAACAAGTTCCTTGTGTTTCTCATCCTCTAAGACGCTGAGTGCCGCAGCCACACACAATCCTAGTTTCTCTATCTTCCAGAGGCATTTTTCTTCAAATCTCGCATGTCGTCAAACACATGGAAAACACGATTTAATTAGGTTTATTTTTACATTGTTCTGGACCAAAGTCTTCAATATTAATACACAATAGATAGGATTAGGATGCACGATTTTGTCAGAGCTCGTCGCTCAGAAAGGGAGAAACCAGGACTGCGGCCGACTTGGGTCGAGTGCTGGGTTTAATTAGGGGTCGAGAGCCGCGGTGTGAGTTATAAGAGCTAGAAGACAATCCGTCAGGAACAACGCCGAAAATCGCAAGATGGCTTTTACAGCCGAATCGTAACAACATAGATGTTCACGACCGGGTAACGGTGCCTGCGGCTGAGCCGGTGGGAGTGGATTGGGTCGTTGAACCGATTGGACCGATCTTTATCTGCGAAAACTCGACGGTGGCACTAGGTGCGTTGGCCCGAGCAGTCGCAGGATTCCCGGCCTTGGGGTCGCAAGTGCCCCTGTCGACTCCGGGAGCTGTTGGAGGTTTTGAGGGAGGGTACTTGGAATCGAGCCAGTTCATCTGGGCTATTTGGTCGTCCCACAAACTCATAACTAAGACCATTCCTTTTTTCAAGGCAGCATCCATACCCGTCATACCTCCCTTAGCCTTAAAGTCATTGACATCGCCCGTGAAAGTCTTCGTGGCGTCACAGAATTGCTGAGTGATCGAATCAGCCGGTTGGGAGAGTCCCTGGAATCTGACGGCTTGGTTTTTGATCTGTTTTCCATTTTGAATGTAGATTCGTTTGATTTCGGAAAGTGGTCCATTGTCGCTGCCATCAGCCGTGATGAACTGAGTGACGACGGTGAACTTCTGGGTAGTGTCTACCGTTTTGCCTGGGCCGTAAAAGTCCTTGGCACCCCATCGGTAAGGTGAGAAATCACATCCATCCTTGTCGCACGGAGCTTTGTACCGCCCTCCATCTTGGTTTCCGCATTCATCTTTGATGCAGGTTTTTCGATCCGGGGTTGTGCAGGTATGGGGTGTGAAAGCCTGTGACATGGAATTCGCCTCCCAGATGTCCATCTCTGGGCAGCAACTACCCATGGAGCCAGTCCCAGAGTTGGAGTCTGTTTTGGAAGGTACCCATCCCTCGGAGTTGGCCTGGAGAAGCAAAAAGTGGATGGTTAAAACTTATCTCAAACCTCGGACAGTGGGCGCAAAGAAGGAATAGGTTGTACTCACCTTTCCATCGATCCACTTTATATCCTGGGGACATTGTGCATCACAGTAACCAGTCCCATACTTCGAACCCGCCTTGTTTCCAGGACTCTTGGACATACCACCATCCTCTTCCATGGCGGTAAAGTAAAGGGCACCATTAAGACCACATGGCACTTTCGATACATCGACGGTGAATGAAAACTCTTTGTTCTTCAATTGGAACAAAAAGTACTTCCCTTGTACGGAAAAGTAAAGCCTGGATCCGACATTTTTGGAGTATGGGCCCTGAGTGACGAACGCAAGTTTTAGGGTATCGCCGCCAGACGTAACCCCATATGTCTTCTCGTAGTCAGCTCCATCCAGAGAGCAACTTTGAGCACACTGTACTCCCTGCGAACAAGTCGTTGGATCCCATAGGTTTCCGGTGTAACAGTTCTTTTTATTGGAATCATACGCCCAACGCCAATTTGCATCGAGGGTCGCAGCACCCGCCAAGGGCTGACAACCACTTTGAGTGCAGGACTGGATCGTCAGCGCAGGTGGATTTTCCGCTGTTTGGTTCCCCGCGTTCTGAGCGAGGGTCCAAGTGAAAAGATGAACAGCGGAAAAAACGTAAGACAGACGAGGCATTCTGGGAATTTAATCAATCGATCAATCAAAATATGGGAAAAAAAGTTGAAAACTGAGGACACTTTCCTGCAAGGTCTTGGCGATCTTGAAAGTGGCATGGGGGATTCACCTATCGACCCATCGCAAGTTCGGTTTTATGTCGTCAAGTGTTGGTAGTAGGATCGTGAAATTCTGCGGTGATCAGCCGCGGAAAAGATATATGTTGCTCCGTTGAAGTCGTGACTTCAACAAATTAACAGCGGAGAAGACCACCGATGAGGGACGATATCGCTTAGGGATGTCCTGCGCAACTGCCGAGACAATAATACGTACGGTCGCGAAGAGCCCCATTTAGAAAAGTCAAGGGTGGACCTTAAGCCGGGGGCTAAAGTGCGCCGGTAGGCACAACTTCCTAATGCTCCCCGGCTGAAGAGGGCAATGTCGGGAGGTAGGCCATTTTCGGCACACTAATCCACAGGATTGTGTTGGAGCTGCATGTATTTGCCGACTTGGTAGCGAAATGGTCGGCGCGTGCCGTTACCTTTTTCCAGTTATTAGAGATTGCAATCGGAACCAGCCTATCGCTGTCCTTTGCTGTTCGACTCCCGGGGACCGATCCCATCACTCCCGAATGCTGGTTAGATTGGCGGCAATACCATTAATGCAAATCATGTCATTAGGGCCTTGCATGCTTTGTTGCGGTGATTTATCTCTTTCTACCAAAAATGTCGCCCTTGTGTGTCAAGATCACAGCGAAGAGCAGGTTCCCTAAAACTAAGATTAAACTTCATTTTTTTATTTGAACCCGGTTTAATCTCAGTTCAAACGTAGTTGAAAGTATCAGGTCAAATTAGGTTTAAAAGTTATCGGTCGTGTTAATCAGGATCTAAAGTCATTAGAAGCTTGTTTTGTCTTTCTACCTTCCCTTCCTTAAACTCTCTGTAAAGAACGACTACTACACGTATTACAAATTGTACAGACACGGAACCACAAACTCCGACAGATGTCAACATAGTGAAGGTTATAGACATAGCTCCCAGAATTATCCTACTAGAATGTTTGCCAGTTGTATATAGACCAACCTTCCTCATCCCAGAAAGGCTCTTCTCCTCATCAAAGTTGAGGAAGTGTTCCGGGACGGGAAGGTGCTATTCCATTGGGTCACGACGGGCATGCAGGTTAGTAATTCATCAAATTTGAGGAAGTGTTCCGGGACAGGAAGGTGCTAATCCATTGGGTCACAACGGGCATGCAGATCCATGTCCCTTAGAGATATTTGTCAGCTGATGTCCTGGCTGTGAATATGGCTGCAGCCGCAGCAGCGCAGGGTCACAGTGGTGTATTGGGACTATAAGAGGGAAGAGTGAGTTGAACGGAAAGAAGGAGAGACAAGGTGAATGACCCTCTCTCCCTCAAGACCAAGGTCATCAGAATCTCTGCCGGAAGCTCAACAAATCTCAGTCTCACCCAGGCAAGCGTATTCAGGAGGAGTATCAACTTAGATCAGTCAACTCCTGCCTCTTGTCAACGTCTGTAACACGACCACCCCACGTACTATAGGGCAATTCTTAGATGCTCGTGAGCGCAGAGGAATGCTGAGTGCGAGGGCAAGTGCGAATAGCAAGGCTCAGTTGCAAAGTGCAAACTTAGTTATGCCACTTGACAAACAGCAAGAGGAATGGAGTGTGTTCCGAGGAGGGAAACTCAACCTGAGTCCAATGTGATAACTAGGTTGTAGCAAAATGCAAGAACGTATGAAATTAAATAACTGAGGAGACAATCATCAGGCAAGGGGGTAGCCCTTATAAGGTAATCCAAAGTGACTAGATACAACCTGGTGGTGAGCTAACTACAGTTGAAGGCGGTGAGGCAATGAGTGACAGGAACAGGATAGGAAATAAAGCAATAGTACAATCATATCCAAGGCCATGGCGTAAGTGCAAGACAATAGAATCTGAGCATACAAATGTTAGATGAATTGGGACAGGAGCAAATGATGTTGAAGGTAATGCAAGTGAGAAGTAATAGTGTATGCAGGGTAGGGACTAGTCCAATTGCAAACTGTACAGTAATGATGGCTTAGTTAGATGTAGATGCGAACTAACAAACAATGCATGACCAAAGATGGAAGTCCAAGGCTGTTGGTGGGCCAGGGAAGGAGATTGGATCTTGTAATGGATGGCCAACCGGTATGGAGTTAACCACAAAGTTTGCAAGTATATACTGAGTTGGTCACCAAGATAGGAAGGTCAACATGAGCCAGAGGAAGTAGCGGAATTGCACCATTGATGTTGTGCTTTATTTGTGTCACGCTTATAGACTGAGGTAGATGGTACTGAGGAGAGGACATGTCAAAGTGATGAAGACAATAATTCCTAAGTGCAAGGTGTGACAGTTGCCCGGGTATAAAGACGCGAGCTCCTGCAAGCGTTCAGATAAATTTTCCCATTGATTTCAAGTTGTTACTAATAACTGTATACCCTTTACTCATTATTTAATTCATTACTTGTTAGACTTATAAGTTACATAGAATGTTGTCATTGTCATCCCGTCGTTGCAAAAATTGTATTTGTCAAAACTAGCGGTGTATCCCTAGTACTGCCATCAGAGGTCTTCAAGGCAAGTGCAAGCAATGTCGTCTTTGCAAGGTTGCCTGTAATTTCCCTATAAATATTGAGTTGACTGTTGATGGTCCCGCGGAGTCATCGAGGGAGATGCGGAGTCGTAGGTCCGCGCCAAGGGTTAATTACAAGATACCACCATTGCCGGAGATCAAATTCTTGGGTACTCGAGTTCCTGGTGAGTACTAATCGGGACTGACTAGTGATAATAAAGGTAGTAACCAAATTTTACTTGTCTTGCTAGTGTTGCCTCGTTTCCGGAGATATACCACAAACACACCACCGCCACCACCACCTTACTGGGGTCCGCCGACTGAACTTCCGGGGGCCCAGATGAATGCCAAGGTGCGAGATGAAGTGCCCGGTGCGGAACCGGTTGGGGTCATAGCCAAGGAAGCAAGGGAGGAAGGTAGGAACAAAGCAGAAAGAGAATTGGGAGATGGAGAAGATGGAGACAGAAATGGAGGAAGAGAGGGAATGGAGCGAGAAGAGGCTATAACGGAAGAATTGGGAGAAGGGGATGGAGGAGATGGAAGGGATTGAATGGAAGGAAAGGAAGGAATGGAGGACCAAAGAAAAGCAAATCCGTTGCGAGTTGTAGGGCCAATCAAAACTGATGCAAGGCAACTGACAGGAAATATTGGGGAAGGTTTGTTGGGAGGCCAAAGGAAAAGAGCATACAAAGAACTCTTGGAGGAAGGTGGATGGAATGCTTGGCCAAAGCAAGCTTGAATTGCAAGATGCAAGGAGATATTTGAGACACACATTGTAACAGAGTTGCTGGTTCTTCAAAGGATGTCCGCACTGACAAATGATGAAGACCTGGATACCTTTCAATACGTGGTTGCCGAGTTGACTGCAAATTGGGAGGATGCAAAGAAAGAAGTGAAAGAAACTTTGTAACTTATTATTATAAATATATATATATATATATATTTAATTATAAATAAATTTTTCTCTTTTTTTTTTTTTTTTGTGTATAAGGAATGGAATTTTATTTGGTAGGAATGAGAGGGGGATGAGAAGAAGGAATAACACAGTGAGATGAAGGGGTTGATTGATGGAATGCTGATGTGGAATGGAATGGGGTTGGATGAGATGGAATGTGGAATGGAATGGGATTGGACGTGATGGAATGTGGAATGGAATGGGATTGGATGAGATGGAATGTGGAATGGAATGGGATTGGATGGGATAGAATGTGGAATGAAATGGGATGGGATGGGATGGAATCATGATTGTTGAGGTTTACAATGGTAGCTTGCATGGAAATCTCAAATCAGATTGGGAGAGTTGCAAAGGTGATGGGCTGGTTCCCACGAGGTGCTATCTTTGTCAGACTGGAAGCCAGACCACTCAACAAGGTATTGAAGTTTTCCTTTGCATAACCTGGAATCCAGAATATGGCTTACTTCCCACTCTTGATGATCAAGGACAGTGACCGGTTTGGGAGGGGGATGAGTCTTGCCCGGGTATAGGACTCGACCTGGCTCTAGGAGAGACACATGAAAGACTGGGTGGATACCTTTCCATTTCACAGGTAAAGTAAGTTTAAAGACGTTAGGGGAGATGACTGATTTTACTTTAAAGGGGCCAAGCTTTCTTTTGGAGAGTTTGTGAGTTGGGCAAGTACTGCAAATATTGCAAGCATTGAGCCACACTTGATCTTCTACTGCAAAGGTTGGAGCCGGAGTGCAAGATTGGTCTGCTCGCTCCTTATAGCGCTGGTTTGCCTCTTCGAGGTTGGTTCAAAGTTGCAATTGAAAGGATTGAATTTGTTCAAGGTAATCAGTAGCAGGTTGAGAAGGTGCTACGGGAAGGGAAGAGAAAGTCGGGTTTCTACCATAAAGTGTTTGGAAGGGCAACTGTTTGGTGGAGGAATGAGTGGAGTTGGTGTATGCAAACTCGGCTAGTGGTAGCCATTGCGACCAGTCGTCTTGTTGATAGGCAACATAAATTCAAAGATATTGTTTGAGAATCTGATTAAATCGCTCTGTTTTCCCGTCCGGTTGGGGGTGGTACGCCGTTGATAAATTGTGAGTGATCTTCAAATTTTGGCATAGCAAGGTCCAGAAGCTTGAGACAAACAGAGATCCACAATCACTAACTATATTATCAGGATGACCATGTTTCAAAAATACATATTCTATGAACAAGTTAGCTAAGTCTTCTGAAGAGGCCGTCACATTACTGCGCGGAAATAAAGCCATCTTTGAGAAGCAATCTACTACTACTAGAATTTCATCATATCCACTAGAAGAAGGTAGTTGAGAGATGAAATGCATAGAAAGCGAGTGCCAAGGATGAGGCGGAATTGGAAGTGGCTGGAGCAGCCCATACTTCCGGTGTTTTGAGCACTTGTTACGATTGCAATCATAGCTCGCGCTAACATAGTCTTTTACTTCTTTGGTCATACCAGGCCAGTACAAGTCTCGTGCAATCAATTGGTAGTTTTTATCCTGCCCATGATGACCAGCAAGCGGAGAATCGTGCCGTGACTCAAAGATATCTAAGTTGATGCAAGAATTATCTGGTACTACTATATGATTATCATAGACTAAGAAGTCATTATCATTGATACTGTAACTACTATCTAATAAGTTTGCACTTTTGCAAAGTTTGATGCACTTGGGGTCGTTGCGTTGAGCTTGTTGGAGTTTGGAAGCCAAATCTCGTAAGTGAGCAATGATCAAACTGAGTTGGGCAGATTGGGTTGCAAAGAGTGTCCTAAGGTTTTCAGGGTTGTTTTTGGCAAAGGTGCTCCCCACCCCTGGGTAAACATTGTCCCAATGTGATAAAGCATCAGGGACTACCGCTTGTTTCCCAGGGAGGTACGTGATTGTAAAGTGGAACTCAGAGAGGTATTTGGCCCATTCTGCCAGTCTACGTGTGAGGACTTTTGAGCTCATGAAATACTTTAAAGAATTATGATCAGTTAAAACCTCAAAGGATTCCCTAAGGCTCAAAAGGTATGAACTCCATTTCTTTAAGAAATAAACAATTGCAAGAAGTTCCTTGTCATGAATCTCATAGTTAAGCTCTGCAGCAAGCAACCTCCGAGACTCAAAAGCTACAGGGTGAAAGAGAGAAGTGGAGGAAGAGAACTGCGAGATTACTCCTGCAATCGCATAGCCGCTTGCATCTGTTTTGACAATAGTGCGAGCCAGTTTGTTGAAGTGAGCGAGTATTGGAGCAGTGGTGAACGCTTTCTTCAGAGCTTCAAACTCCAAAGCAGCTTTTTTGGTAAAAACAAAAGGAGTGTCTTTTTGAAGAAGTTCAGTAAGATTCATGGTTTTCTCGGCGTAAAGCTCAATGAACCTCCTATAAAAATTACTGAAACCAAGGAAAACTTGAAGGGATTTAATGGAAGAAGGTGGGGGCCAGTCCAATATGCGTTTGCTTTTGGCTGGGTTCATCAATAGTCCTTGCTGCAAGACTACAACACCTAGAAACCAAAGAGAACAGGAATGGAATTTGCACTTGTAGGCTTTTGCAAACAGGTCATTCTTGCAAAGTTGCTGCAGCACCTCTGGCACATGTGCAATGTGATCTTCAAGGTTCTTTGAGTAGACTAGTATATCATCTAGATATACCATGAGGTATTTACCTACAAGATTGGAGAAAATGTTGTTGAAAAAATTTTGAAAAGTGGAGGGAGCGTTACAGAGGCCAAAAGGCATGACAGTATACTCATAACTGCCAAACCGGGTTCTCATTGCGGTCAAATACTCATGGCCTTTCATAATGCAAATTAGATTATAGGCAACTTGAAGGTCTAACTTTGAGAAATAAGCAGCTCCATGGAAGAGGGTGAGGAGATGTGACATAGGCGGTACTGGATAGGCATTCTTCTGGGTTACCTGGTTCAGTTTCCTGTAGTCAACACAAAGGCAAAGTCTTCCGTCCTTTTTTGGAACAAATAGGAAAGGTGAACCGGTATTTGAATTGCTTGGTCAAAGAAATCCTTTTGCTACATTTTCTGCAATGCAGTCTTGAAGTGCAATTGATTCTTGCGTCAAGAGAGAGTAGACTGGTCTTGGTGCCGGAGGTGGGCCAGTAAGTTTGATCTTGTGATTTCAAGAACGGGATGGAGGCAGTTTATCTGCTCTTGCAGCTGAAAAGACGTCAGAAAAGTCCTGATAAACTGAAGGTAAAGACTCTCACATGATTTCTAAATCTTCAATCTTGCCATCTTTGAGCACCGGATTTGAGGTGCTCGCATGGTGCAAGAGGATTAGGGAGCTCAAAATACACCGTTTGGTTGGTGTCTGTTTCTCTTTGAAGGAACAGGAAAGAGGTAAGCTGGATAGGTAAGCAATAACTCCTAAATCTGAAGAGGGAATTTGGGAATGGAGGTCAGGATATTGCAAATTTCCTGGCGGAAAAGTGTCATCCAACTCAATGACAGTGTCAGGTAGGCTGTTTAATTCCTTTTTGACGGAAAGATTAGCATTCTGGGGGTGCAAGGTTCAAAGGTTAATTAATCCTTCTTGACAATTCAGATCCAAATTCCAGTAAACTAGGAAATCATGGCCTAGAATGGTATCATCCAATCCGGGTATAGCCAAGACTAAAAAATCCCATTTGAAGCTGGGGAAATTGGAGAATGCAAAGGTCCATTTTGCCTTTTGGGAGACCCAATAAGACAGTTCAGTTGCACGACTTACTAAATAGATAGGAAATTTATCTATCTAGGAACGCATAAGATTTTTGGAAGTGGCAAAAGATTCACTGATGAAGGAAACATTAGCGCCAGAGTCAAGTAAGACTCAATAAGGGGTGTTGTTGGAATGGAATAGGATAAATCTCAAACTACGTGCACCAAGTGACTCGCAAGTGCAAAGATTTACTTGCGGTGTGGTGCCCCATTGTGGACACCCTTGCCAGTGCGGAGACTTTAATTTTTTTATGATTTTTCCTCATCATCATTCATAGGCATCATTATCAAAAAAAAAAATATGATCTTGAATCTCATTCAACTCCAAGAAAGACCTGAATTTAATTGTTTGGGACGCTTAGAGGGATGACAATCAGTACTCAACCAATCTCCATCACCACCACCCTCTTTGCCCATAATCGTTGTTGGCTCAGTAGTATCCCCCTCCACATTCTTTTGCTTGCCCACCTATTGCGCCTAATACTTCAGCCACTCTAACGACTAATCACCAATCCTTCAAAATGCAGCTCATTGCCTCCATTGCTCTTGCCCTTGCCCTTCTGCAAGGCCTTTCCGCTGGTCCCATTGACCTCCGATCCTTCTAATCAAGCTCCGGTTCCGGGTCTACCTCCGACGCTAGCGCTTACAACCAGAAATCATCCACCGCAACTCCATATGGCTACTCATCAAGTAGTAACAGCGGTTCTAATTCCAATTCCAGAAACTACAGCTACTCTAAGCAGTACCAAGGCTTCAAATGATGGTGACCTCCCACCGATGAAGCAATTGTTGGCCAGTGTTCAATCTCCCCTGGATAACTCCTGAGGGGCTGATTTACCAGAGAAGCAGTGAAGCAATTGAGGGACACCTTGACACACACAAATCTCACCTTCAACATTTTGTGGCCTCTGTCTTCTCTTTGTTTTGTCTACTTGGTGATGTGTCCCGCGCCCCTCAAGGATTTTGACCGCACGGTCATCCGCGGGGCAGCAGTTGCCAAGGGGCGTTGGCCTGTCTGCGCGGCGCATCACCCTTGCTCATTCATTTCCTTTTATTATTTCATTGATCCGTAAAAAAAAAATCTTTTTCCGCTCTATTTGGAAATCTCTCTTTTAAATAGTTTACAGGGACCCATGGCCCATAAAAGGGGGGGCTCTCCCCAGCCTTTTGTTCATAATCCATGGGAGTGTGTGCCTATTTCCCCCCATTATTGTGAAATTAAGATCCTGATCCTTATCCTGGGTATATCTCTGATTGTCCCCTGATCCATTTTTGACCCTTAGTCTTTGCCCCTCTGTGGCCTGATCCTTATCACCAACCAATAGCCTTGCTGGTTGAAGAAAATTCTGTCTGTTGGAATTTTTGAGTGTGTTATACCACTCCTTGATCCCTTTCTCTGACCATACTGGTCCTGATCCCTGATCATCTTTCTGGAGCCAATCACAATTGATTGAAGAAGTCTTATTAAGCTTAAGACCTGGAGTGTTATACCTCCCTTTATTTTCTTTGGAGTTGCATTCTGCCAGCCTACTCTTGAGTCCCTTGAGAAGTGTTGAGGTTATTCTTGCTTCAAATCAGTTACTTTTTGCTTTGAGAGCTTCTTAAAACATTGTGCTTTGTCTTGTACAGCCACCCTCAGTTATCTGGTACCCTTCAAGCGCTTGATTGCGGAGAGTTGGGCAGGTTCATTGAGAACCTGGAGGTTGGTTGGGTTTGAGTTGATCATCCCCAATCTTCTGCTGATGACCAGAGTTATTAGCTTGTGGGCATTGTTTACATAGAACAGCTTTTGTTCATTGAACTCTAAGCAGACTTTAAATTCTTTTGTTCAAGTTTTTCCTGCATAATCTTGTCTCAGATAGTGCTGTTCCATTTCTACAAAAATATTATCATCTTTATCCTCTACTCCTTGATTCCTCATTTACCAGGTTCTGGACCCTGATCTTGGTTACATCTAAATATTTTTGTAACACTCAGGAGGGCAGGCTAAACAGCACCTTTCCCCTCCACAGAACTGCAACAGCCTAGCACCGTTTGGAGTCTTACAGCAGTGATTTAGATAATTTTTAGTTCTCCTTGCGAGTATCAGAAAAACTACAAGCTAATTTTTTGACTGCTTAGCCGCTTCACGCGCTGTGGTAGACCAAACCTGTCCTATGGCCATCAGACTCACTTTTCTAGTGTAAAAACAGCTCCAACCCTCAAAAAAAACCTCAGAAATGGATTCTACATCACAAATAACCTATAGTCACTCAGCCAAAGTACCCCTCTATCTCTCATGGATTAGAAGATACAGCCCAAGAACCCTTCAACTGTGGCAAACTCATACCCAACCAGGTGTCACAGCTCTGTGGAAGGCATAAAGACATACCTTTCAAACCCTCAAGTACATACTATTAACAGCCTACCCTCAACACAAGAACCATACACCAACCCTGTCACCTTAGCCAGAATACAGCAATACAGATACAGGAGGCAGTGCAACTAGTTCAGCTCCTGTCACCTCACCCAGGATGCATTCAAATAAACATACACAAGGCTATGCAGAAGTATACAGGACAGTATAGGCAGGAGGAAGTGAAACCAGTCTCAACCAGATCCAAACAAACAAGCAAATACACATACACAAGACTATGCAGAATTATACAGGACAGTATAGGAAGGAGGAAGTGGAACCAGTCTCAACCAGATCCAAACAAGCAAGCAAATACACATACACAAGACTATGCAGGAGTATACAGGACAGTATAGGCAGGAGGAAGTGGAACCAGTCTCAACCAGATCTAAACAAGCAAGCAAATACACATACACAAGACTATGCAGGAGTATAAAGGACAGTATAGGCAGGAGGAAGTGGATCCAGTCTCAACCAGAACCATGCAGTACCAAACAAACTCAGCACCTCACAGCAATCTATGTAGGCAGAAGCATGTGATACCAAACAACCCACCAGTACAAGTACCACAGGGCTACCCAGCAATATATGCAGGCAGCCAAGAACATGCAGAAACAAACAAACCACCAGTAATGCACAAGAAATACAAGAAGGTAGAAGCAAGTAGCACCAAAAAAACCACCAATGGATGCACAGCAACACATGTAGGAAGTATCAAGTAGCACCAGACCAACCATTAGTACTGCACAGGAATACATTTTATCTGCACTTCACAGCAATTTATGCAGGGGTGTGCATGCATGAAACCCCTGTACCAGCTTTCTCCAACCAGCAGAATTGCCTCAGTTTCATGCAGTGTCTTTTGTCTAACCAGCAGAATTCCCTAAGTTTCATGCAATCTCTTTTTCCAACCAGCTAAAATGTCTCATGTACCTGTATCCCACTGTAACAGGGGAAGCCCCAGGGCACCCTCAGGGGCAGCCCTGAGCATCCCCTGAGGACCATATTGTCTATTTAAGGAGTACCTCTCTGCCCTATCCAAGTTGTATCCTCATGCCATCCATATGAATCCCCTCACACACACATCTCAGGCCCCCAGGCCCATCTCACCATCTATCTGTGGTACCTACCCAGATAAAATATTAGTAGTGAATCAGTTATAAAAGGAAAACAAGAAATCAGAAACCAAGTTATTACCCATCTTTAACCAATTAAACCACCCACCAGGTGCTTGAATAAGGGTTCTTCTGTGACCTAAATATTCAGCACCATATTAAAGAAACCCCACCCATTAGTTAATAAATAACCCTTTACAAAGAAAGAGAGCACAACAAAAAGAAACTACCAACCTTCCCTCTGCCCAGCCCCCTGTGGGTAAACCCATCCTTGGGTCCTCTCCTGAATCAGCCCTTTGATAAACCCTTGAACCCTTTAATATTGGGGTATTGGTTAAGATCAGACATATCTGATCAATAAATTAACCAATAGTCCAATAAATCTGGTCTATTCTTCAACAAATCCTACCAATATCACAGTTAATAATTAATCTAGGTCTGATCTGAGACCTATATTAAGTATCAAAGAAACCAGCCATTAATTTAAATAAATTATTGTGCAGACTTACTATAGTACTAGAAGGGCAGGCAATTCAAAACCACTCTTAGTATATACTAATACTCCAAAGGAGTAGAAGTAATACTAAATTCCCCTTCAAGGACTGCCAGCAAGCTATTTGCTACTTTTATTTATATAATCCCACAGGATTCTCTACAATTGTTGTCCCAACAGTGGCCTGTTTCCTTCAGATTTGACTAGTTATTAAAACAATATTGGTGGAATATTAGCCTCAAGAATTAAACCAAAATTCAGAAGGCAGGAAGAAACCCATACCAGATAATGGAAAATCTCAAGGATCAACTCAGAGGGATTGAAGAAAATAACAAAGGTTCAATAATCAGGATGGAGGAAGAACTGCAAGAGACAACCAAAACAACCAGTGGATTCCAGTATCAACTAGAGGAAGACCAGGTTTCAGCAGGGGAAGTAAAACTCACTGATGTCATAATAGCACTGGTGGAATATCTAGGGACTACCATGGCCAAGGAAACTGAATTAATTCAAGAGCTTCAAAATTACTTGCAATCAATCCAGAGAAACAAACCTTTGAAGGACAGATACATAGCTATTCTGAGAACTTTGGATCACATAGTCAATTTTTTTCTGAAAGTTCTAAAAGCCAAGAATAACAAGGAATCAGAAATACCTCAGCCTAAAGCAGAACCAATACCACAGACCAGTGACAGCTACACCCCAGATATTACTGCACCTGAATTTATTACAAAAGAATCACCAGAGGCATCTCAAAGTTTGGAGGAGAATCTTACATCCCAAGCCACAAGGGAAACACTAGTATATGAAAACTGGAAAGCACCTGCAGAAGAACAAGTTTGGATCAGTGGACAAGACATTCCTCAAACCAATGGCAAGGCATCATCATACCCTTGGACTAACAATATCCTCACACCAATCTCACTGCACCCTGAATCTGAAGACTACCAATCAAAAGAAGCCAAGCAGAAATTCTACACCAAATTTGGAGAGGTTTTTGGAGGATTCTGGACCAACCTTGAAGATATGGAAGGAACCAATTGGCAAGAACTACCTGGAGAAGGATTGGATAATTCTGAATTCATAGAGCTTCTCAACAATCAGTTGGCCAATACCTTACTTGACCAAGGGGAATGGCCTTCTCATTATGGAAAAATTCCTTGGCTAGTTAGAACTAGGCTCTATTATGGAGAAGGATGGGCCAGTTTATGGATTTCAAATCTGATCAATATTTATAAGGTCACCCCATTTGAGGCCTGGTGGTCAGGCCAAATGGATAAGTAGTTTTGATCTCAATTGATGCAGCAGTAAGCCTTCAGTTTCTGTTGAAGTGCTGAGGGAATGGGTGGGCAATTTCCATTTTTTCTCACTGTACAACATATGGCACCTAAAAGAAACAAAAAGAAAAAAAAAGAGGTTTAGTACTTTGTTTTGGTTCATCTCCTTTATTTCAAAAAAAAAAAGAAAAAAAAACTCACTGATGATAACTCCAACCAATGAATTGTTTCTCCAAACATACAGTATAATATATACATGTTATATACAATAACAAAAAAAAAATATTTATAGCTGATTTTTTTCTTCTTAATGCCAAAGCCCTGGTTCTGAGGGCAAGGGTGGCACTGCAACACTGTATTATTACTTCATTACCAAAAAAAAGCGTTACAAAAAAAAAAAGTAGATATATATATGTATGCTATATACAAAAATATATATAAATATACAAAACGCGCATATAAAATTGGTTGCTAAAACAACCCCTAAAAAAAACCCCCTAAAAAAATAATAATACCCTTTGTTAGTGATTATTTCTCGTAAAATAAAAAGAAAGCACAAAAGGGGACAACTCACTGCCTACAAAACCCGACTGGCCCCCCCAAAATACAAAAAAAACGGCCCCACGGCAATCGAGATGAAGGGAATAGCTACCGGCTGCGGAAAGGAAGGCGCAATTCACCCATTGATTTTTCAACATCAACAAAGAGGGTCAGAAGCTGCCCTAGCAAAAAAAACAGAGGGAGAAGGAACTCACCAAAGCAAAAAAAACAAGGGTGGTGGCGACGAATCAGGAATTCATTGTTGGATGGACGGGAGAAAGTGGCTGCTGGTCGGCCCCCTTTAAATAGACATGGAGGGGAGGGGAGAACCTCGCTCCCAACCGCCAACTGCCTCGACTGCACCAGTCCAACAACCTGGGGAAGGTCCGAGCGGCAATATTGCTCATTGCGGCAGCAGAACCACCCGCCGATTGGAGAAGAAAACAAAACAAACAAGGAAGTTAACTTACCTCAGATTGGATTGCGCGAGTTGTGGCGATCAAAGTTACCAAGGGCCGTCTGTAAACCATGCACAATCGCAACCCCTGCTGAGCCTACATCAATTGGAAGTTTTTTAAATGAATAAATAAATAGAAAAGAAAGATAAATTAGTCCAAACAAATAAATCGACCGATCGTTCAACGTGACACCTACTTACACCACGTGCATCTTCCAATAAACGAGATGAGATTGATTAAATACAAGCAGCAATATTGATGATTGCAGCAGCAAAACCTACACCAAAAAAAAAAAGATCAAGATCAACTAAAAAAGAACAAATGAGCATACAAAACAACCAACAAACAAATTGATTGATTGATCAAATTGAATACTCACCCTGGGCCCCTAGATTGTATTGGCTGGAGTCCAATCAGATTGCGCCACCAAAATCGGAATACGTGACAAATACTGCAAGAGAAGACTTTGGCATTAGCGCGGCAATCGGTCAGGACTCGAGGCAAATACATAATTAGATGAAACTTACATCAATCAAAAAAAAAGAGATTAATAAAAAAAAGGAAACCAAACATAATATTTGGTCGACCAAATAAAAAACCAAACACTTGCACCGCCCACGATGACCTCGGGCCCCATTCCTTGAATACCTGCGTTGAGTTAAGGAGGGGGGAGTACTGCCGTCAGGATCTACATATGTAGAAAACAAATCAAGCCACAAGTGTGGCGTCAGCATGAGTATTTGGTCAGACATCAAGTCATGAGGGAATCAATACAGAAATGAACGTAGCAAAAAAATACAGAAACGGAAGAATTAAGTTGGGGCTTACCATATAATCAGATGCCTCGTTGCTGTTTCTATCACGATCGCAACCCCTGCAGACCCTACATCAATTGGAAGGGTTTAAAAATAAATAAATAAAATAAAGAAACAATGAATAGATAAGATAATTTTTTTTTTAAAAAAAGAATCAAATAAACAAATAAATCGACTGTTTGAAAAATTAAAGCATTGAAAACTTACTTACACCGCCCCATCTGCGTACGACAAACATGCGCAATCAAACAGGAGGTGCTTCAACTCGAAAATTGGTTAAACTGCGGTCAAACAAATGAGAGTAATGTTAATATTAATTGGGAAAAGGAGGGAAACAAAATACAGGAGCAGAAGAAAATATGTGTGGCTTACCAAAGAAGTTAATGCCTCGCCGCTGTATTCAAATCGATCCAACATAGGGTGGCCGCCGCGAAGATAGACATTGATCGGAGCCGCGGCGATCAATGATCAAGTAGGCTTCAGAACGACTACCGCGCGCGGTAGTGCCCATCCTCCTACGACCACCTTGTGCGCCCCATCGCCCCTTTGTTTGCAAATCTCCCGCGCACCTCTCGCGCCCCCCCCATCCACCCGTCAAAAGCCTCCCTCCGTCAGACCGCAACCAAATGCCCCCCGCATCCCCAAAAAGAAAGACAAACCTCCATTGAGACTGGATCCAGAAACGGCTATACATGAAAAATAAATGAATAAAATTATTATTTTTTTTTTAAAAAAAAAAAAATAATAAAAAAATAACAGAAATAAAAATAAAGATAAAGATAAAATAAAAGGAAGAGGGTGTATAAAATAAAAAATACTCCTAAGCAAGAGCCTAAACTGCTAAATCCATCAATAAAAGGAATAAAGGCTCCTAAGCAAGAGCCTAAACTGCTAAATCTATCATTACAAAGATCAATCAGAAAAACAGAACTCCTAAGCCTGAGTCTAAACTGCAAACCAAAAATATAAAATAAATAAAATAAATAAAAAAATGAAATAAATGAATAAATAAAATAAAAAGAAAAGAAAAGAAAAAGAAAAATAATTAAAATTAAAAATTAAAAATTAAATTAAATTAAATTAAAAATATATATATATATATAATCAGAGGATGAATGAATTAAAATATACCTTTCATCAAGAAGGTCATTACTGTAAAAAGATTTCAACCCAAAGAGAAAATGGAAAACTGGGAAGAAGGAAGGACCTGAAGACATCAAGATTGGCTTAACTCAAAATTGGACCCAATTAAATATTTCAAGATGTGTCAAGGTATCAAGGAAAAAGGAATCAATTAATCTTTAGCTAGGACTCTCTGATTGAAGAAATTATAGTAGGTTTCAAAGGAAAAAAGTTATCTATCAGGTTTGAATAGATGCAAACAGGGTGTCAAGGCCTGAAACTAGAGAAAAGATTCAGAGGAAAAAAAGGGGGAATAAAATGAGGAAGATCTGTCTTTGGCCATGAAGGACCATAGTATATGAAGAAGGGAAAAGAACAATGAAAGTTAGGAAGGGGTGATGAGAGGAGAATCTTTCTTTGGCCATGAAGTACCATAGTATATGGAGAATGGAAAAGAAGATTTAAAGTCAAATCAGAAGGAACAGAAAAAAAAATGCCAAAACCTGTCTTTATCCAGAAGAACCCTAGTATAATTCAACAACCAAGAAGAATGGAAAGGATTTAATTATACTTTTACTTGCTACATGGGCAAAATCAAGAAATAATTAAGTGGAGAAGATCTCAAGATAAGCAACCAAGATTTCAACAGGACCAATTGGATCACTAGGATTCTGTGGACCTTTGTTTTATGCTACTGTGATTATTAGTATTTTTTTAGTTATGTCTCTCAGATCAAGAAAAAGAAGAAGAAGAAGGATAAGAAGAAGGATAAGAAGAAGGAAGATAGGATGTGGAGTCTGATGTCTATGGAAAGGAATGCTGTGGACAGCATTAAGTCTGGGGGGGATGTGGTAGACCAAACCTGTCCTATAGCCATCAGACTCACTTTTCAAGTGTAAAAACAGCTCCAACCCTCAAAAAAACCTCAGAAATGGATTCTACATCACAAATAACCTATAGTCACTAAGCCAAAGTACCCCTCTATCTCTCATGGATTAGAAGATACAGCCCAAGAACCCTTCAACTGTGGCAAACTCATACCCAACCAGGTGTCACAGCTCTGTGGAAGGCATAAAGACACACCTTTCAAGCCCTCAAGTACATACTAGTAAAAGCCCAACCTCAACACCAGAACCATACACCAACCCTGTCAACTTAGCCAGAATACAGCAATACAGATACAGGAGGCAGTGCCACTAGTTCAGCTCCTGTCACCTCACCCAGGATGCATTCAAATAAACATACACAAGGCTATGCAGAAGTATACAGGACAGTATAGGCAGGAGGAAGTGAAACCAGTCTCAACCAGATCCAAAAAAACAAGCAAATACACATACACAAGACTATGCAGAATTATACAGGACAGTATAGGAAGGAGGAAGTGGAACCAGTCTCAACCAGATCCAAAAAAGCAAGCAAATACACATACACAAGACTATGCAGGAGTATACAGGACAGTATAGGCAGGAGGAAGTGGAACCAGTCTCAAACAGATCAAAACAAGCAAGCAAATACACATACACAAGACTATGCAGGATTATACAGGACAGTATAGGCAGGAGGAAGTGGATCCAGTCTCAACCAGAACCATGCAGTACCAAACAAACTCAGCAACTCACAGCAATATATGTAGGCAGAAGCATGTGATACCAAACAACCAACCAGTACAAGTACCACAGGGCTACCCAGCAATATATGCAGGCAGCCAAGAACATGCAGCAACAAACAAACCACCAGTAATACACAAGAAATACAAGAAGGTAGAAGCAAGTAGCACCAAAAAAACCACCAGTTGATGCACAGCAACACATGTAGGAAGTATCAAGTAGCACCAGACCAACAATTAGTACTGCACAGGAATACATTGTATCTGCACTTCACAGCAATATATGCAGGGCTGTGCATGCATGAAACCCCTGTACCAGCTTTCTCCAACCAGCAGAATTGCCTCAGTTTCTTGGAGTGTCTTTTGTACAACCAGCAGAATTCCCTCAGTTTCATGCAATGTCTTTTTCCAACCAGCTAAAATGTCTCATGTACCTGTATCCCACTGTAACAGGGGAAGCCCTAGGGCACCCTCAGGGGCATCCCTGAGCATCCCCTGAGGACCAGATTGTGTATTTAATGAGGGCCTCTCTGCCCTATCCAAGTTTTATCCTCATGCCATCCATACCAATCCCCTCACACACACATCTCAGGCCCTCAGGCCCATCTCACCATCTATCTGTGGTACCTACCCAGATAAAATATTAGTAGTTAATCAGTTATAAAAGGAAACAAGAAATCAGAAACCAAGTTATTACCCATCTTCAGCCAATTAAACCACCCACCAGGTGCTTGAATAAGGGTTCTTCTGCGACCTAAATATTCAGCACCATATTAAAGAAACCCCACCCATTAGTTAATAAATAACCCTTTACAAAGAAAGAGAGCACAACAAAAAGAAACTACCAACCTTCCCTCTGCCCAGCCCCCTGTGGGTAAACCCATCCTTGGGTCCTCTCCTGAACCAGCCCTTTGATAAACCCTTGAACCCTTTAATATTGGGGGATTGGTTAAGATCAGAAATATCTGATCAATAAATTAACCAATAGTCCAATACATCTGGTCCATTCTTCAACAAATCATACCAATATCACAGTTAATTATTAATCTAGGTCTGATCTAAGACCTATATTAAGTCTCAAAGAAACCAGCCATCAATTTAAATAAATTATTGTGCAGACTTACTATAGTACTAGAAGGGCAGGCAATTCAAAACCACTCTTAGTATATACTAATACTCCAAAGGAGTAGAAGTAATACTAAATTCCCCTTCAAGGACTGCCAGCAAGCTATTTGCTACTTTTATTTATATAATCCCACAGGAGTATCTGCAGCGCTAACCGCTTTGCACAGCTTTCAACATCATGTTTTCCTCCACAATACATACACAGCCCATTTTTCTCCCTCTGTAGCCGTTCCTTGTTCCGTAGCATCCCGGTTTCTTTGTCCAAGAACTTTGTAGTTTTGGTGATGTTTTTCCCTTTTGAGTTGGAGTTCAAAGTTGGGGTTGGTTTTGATGGTTTTGGGTTCCTCGCGTTTTGCTTTGGGGAGTTGTCCACTCTCAAAACCAAGGTGGACGGTCCATGGTTGTTTTTCCAAGAGCAATTCTTGTTGTGATAGCCATTATCAAGCTCAATCACTTGATCAATTACCTGCTGGAGCAAGGTTGTCTTATGCTTCCCAACTGCAAGCTGTTTGATTAAGTGTGCCAGTAGACCCTTTTGGAAATGGAATAGAAGAGCCGCCTTGTTCCACTGGATGCAAGACTGCAAGGTTCAAAAGTGAGAAATATAAATGGAAGCTCTACTATTTTCCTCCATAACTAGACTATTAAGTTTGTATTTGGCGTTTCGAACTTCATTGGGGTCGCCAAACAGGGTGAGCAGTTGCTGCTCAAACCTGTCCCAGTTGTTGAGAATACAAGTGGGACTGTTGCTGGACAAAAGTTTGAGGTACGGTTTGAACCACTGCAAGGCTCTTCCTCCTAAGAAGGATGAAGCATACATAACTTTATGCCTATTGGAAGGGAAATTTTTGGAGTTGTTTGAAAAGATGATTTTACAAGACTGTAGGTAGGATCTAAGCTTATGAGGGTGTTCTCCCGTAAAGTGATTGGGTTGCTTCATGCACGGGGTGCAAAATCTAGGAGTACTTGGAATAGATCGTGGGGCACCATGAGTGAGGGCCTGGATCAATGTTGAAAGCAGGGTCAAAGCATTGGGCTCAGGAGCAGTAGTGCAAACCCCTGGTCTACCACAAGTCAAGTTTTCATTGGAAGAATGGTTGGAATCTGTAAATTCTGCAAGAGGGTCCGTCGGAACATCCCATCAAGGAGTCCAAGGATCATCAAGGGGTTCAACAGATGGCGATTTAGAAGGGTGAATGGGATCTAAGGGTTGTTGGGCCCAAGGAACGCTTGTTCTCCCTACCTGATGGATATCATCATTGTAAGGGGCAAGGGAAGCGTTCCCGTTTGAGCAAGTAAGTGAGCGTTCCCGGTTGAGCAAGTACGTGACATTGAGAAGAAGAAGTCTAATATAGGTTGGCAAGCTACAATAGATGAGTTGAGTTAGTTAATTGACTGTCACACAATCACCCCACTTACTATAGGGCAATTCTTAGATGATTGTGAGCACAGAGGAATGCTGAGTGCGAGGGCAAGTGCAAATAGCGAGGCTCAGTTGCGAAGTGCAAACTTAGTTATGCCACTTGACAAACGGCGAGAGGAATGGAGTGTGTTTGGAGGAGGAAAACTCTTGGTCACAGGTAACTCTTAAGAAAAAGCAATCCAGGTGTTAAATATCCTACAGAAAAGTCATGGAAAGCTCAGGGGACAAGGGTAACAACATCCAAATTGAGGATTCTTCCAGCAATCAATCCAACAACAACTAATCAACCAAAGTTAAACTAGTCAAACTCAATTGCCATAATTTGCATGACTGGAAATCTCAGTTTGAGCACCTAATAATTGGCAAGGGCCATGAAGAGATCCTTGAAAGAAATTGGATTGAAGATCATAAGGGCACAGAGAACTATTGAAAAAAGAACTCCTACACCATAAGCGTGTTGTACAAGGTGGTGGAACAAGATCTTCAGTCCAAAATTAAGTCATCACGCAACAACTTCACTTCAGCTTATCAATCTATTGCTTGCACTTGTGGTGAAAAATCCATAATAGTGGCAGGGGAAATGCTTTTTTGACTCATCCACTTGGATTATGCAACAGGGACCTCACTTTTGGACCATGTTGCTTTCTTCAAGAATCTGTAATTTTATCTTTTCAAAACCATAGATGGTCACCCCCAAGTTGAGATTTCTAGAGGTATCACAGGGCATGGCAGCAATCTTGTTTCTCCAGAGTCTCTGTCACAACACTTTGCTATCATTGCTGGTCCAATTGTCATACAAATGAACTCCCTTTACGCTGGTAACAGTGTCCAATTGCATTATGTTAGAAGATAGTCAAAGCAAGTTGCATGAATCAGAATCCACCCATCTGGCGCATTCCTCTAGGCCCTGCTTTCAACAGAAATCCAAGGCTTGCAGGAAATCTGACTCGTCTCAACCTCCTGCTTCTTGTTCTGATCTAAAACTTCCAAGGCCTTTTGCTCCAACCAGGAAGGTCCCTACAAAAGGAAGTTTGCAGATTCAGAAAAAACTCAACCAGCTTGCCAAGGAGTTGAAAAAGCTTCAGTCTCAGCTTTCACTCAATACTGTAGAGGAGGAAAATGAATTGGCAGATGAGGAGATGGCTGATGCAGTAAGTGAAGACAAATGCAACCCAGAAATCTCTGACTTTCTTGTTCAGGAGGATGGGCTCTACAATACCTCTGGTGCATTCAAGTCTCTTTTGGAACTCATATATGACTCTGGAGCCTCTCAATTGAAAGTTTTCAATTACTCAATTATCTTGGATCCCACTCCCTGAATAACTATGGTGGAAAAGTGAAGATCAATCATGTGGGCAAGTTGGAAATCAGTGGGAGGCTAATTTACCCAGTCTATTATGCGCCTCTTGGTCCTCAAGCCCTGCTTTCAGCAACTCAGTTGGAGCATCATGGCTTGAAAATCATACATCAGCATCATACTATACTGATCAAGTTTTTGGACAAGATTGTCTTCCCCTTTCTGCGCCTTGGAAATCTGTACATAGCTCATCTTAGTCACTCACAATCCCTGGCCTCCTACTCTCTGACCATCCCACGTCACAAGGTCAATTGGCATCTTGTCTTGGGTCACCCCTCAGATGAGTATCTCAAGCGGTTCCTCTCTCTTCATTCAATCACAAATCACAACCCCATGTTCTCTTCAGCAAATTGTGAGGTGTGAAAAACCTGCAAGATAAAGCAATTGCCACACACCAACCCGCTACCCTTGTTGCCTTCCCCTTTTAATTGAATTCATCTGGATGTACTTCAAATAACTCCACCCTCCAAAAATGGCGTGCGCTATATTCTTGTCATTATTGACAACTTCTCTCAATTCAATTGGATTTACCTGATGAAGAATAAATTGGACTCTGAGTCATGGATTGTCTCTTTTGTTTGGTAGATTAAGAATCAGCTGGGAATCACACTCAATTTTCTTCACTGAAATTGTGGTGGAGAGTTTGGTTTGACCAAACTTCTCTTGTTTCTCCAATCTTGTGGGACGGTGCTTGAACAGGGTCCGGGAAACTCTCCACAAACTAATGTTCTGGCTGAAAGATTCAACCAGACAATCCTCACCAAAATCCAATGTATTCTTGCTCAGTCCTCCATCCCAATCTCCTACTGGGATGAAGCCACTTGTTATTCCTCTTCTCTCATCAATCTCTTACCCTCCAAGGCAATCAAATGGTCCTCTCAGTTCATCATCCTTACTGGGCATAACTGTAAAATTGAGCCAGTTAGAGAAATTGCTAAACTTATTACTTTTGGACTGAAGGTTCACGTCCATTGGCCATTGTCCTCAAAGGTTCTTCCTTGCTCATCTCCCCTCCTTATCCTTGGTTACAAGTTGTATTCTGAAGCGGGTCAATTCCTCAATCCCCTGAGAATATGTGTTATGTTCAGTTGAAACTTCACCCCTCCTTGGACCACTTTTGACTATGGCAGTCCCCTTGCTGTACAAAAACCCCCCACTTCATTTCCCAATGTGGAAGCTTTTCCCACTTTCAATGAATCAAACAAGGCAATCATACTCTTTTGGGGTCCACCAGAAGGACCTTCCCTTGACAATTGCTCCTCTCCAGCTCCACTGAACTTACCTGAGCCATCCCCCCTACTGGATGTTTCTCAAGTACCTCATTTCAGCGCCAGTGAGGCTCTGGCCATCACCCCCAACAGCTCCTCCATATCCCAGGCACAACCTCCAAAGCACTAGGCTTACATCTCCTAATCTGACAAGGTGCCAAGGGATATCACTAGCTCCCTGGACCCTTCAGCCATCCTCCCTGGTTGGACTTGTTTGGCAGCTAAAGCCGCTGCCTCTTCAATTAACCTAGCTGGGTCTGACAATGACAGAAATGACAATGACAAAGCACTCTTATCAGAGGTGGTCTTGGTCCAGGAAGCATTCTCTGATCCAACTGAAATTCCTCTCTGGTTGGAATTCATGAAAGGCAAAAACTTGTCACTGATCAGCCAAAATACAGGCACCCTGGTGCCTCCACCTGACAACAATGTTGTTATTGGGGGTATGTGGCACCTTGTTCAAAAGAAAAACAAATTTGATGAAGTGGTGCATTGCAAGTCTGTGTGGGTGTGCTTTGGTAATCACCAGCATTTCCCGCGCCACTAATTGGATACTTACTCATCTTTTGGCCACACTGAGTTGTTGAAGTCCCTCTTATCCATATCTGTTCAGCGTTGTCTCCAGGTCTTTCAATTTTATTTCAAGACTGCCTTCTTGCATGGTGATATTGATGCAACTGTCTATGTGGCTCAAGTGGCTTTTTTTGAGGTTCCTGGAAAGGAGAAGTGGGTATGGAGACTGAATAAATCTCTCTACAGAACCAGAAAGGCGCCAAGGTGTTGAAAGTCAAACCTTTCAGCTAGGTTTACAAACCTAGGACTCCAACCATCAAGGGGAGATGAATCAATCTTAGTCAATGACAACAGGAGCATCATGCTCCAGATTCATGTCAACAATGGACTTCTGGTGGGATCTGACCATGCCAAATTGCTGTCTCTCCTTGACAGTATTGAAAAACCAACTCTACTCAAAAGCAGGAAAACCCTGTGCAAAACCTGGGTTACACTCTTGACTGGCAATCAAAAGGCTCTCTCCTGTTACATCAGCATGATTTCTGCTTGAAGACGCTTCCCAAATAGGGCATGGAGACTGCAAACTCTGTCAAGGCACCTTCTCCCCTCAATCTGCACCATCTTGTCTCTTCCAACTCCCCCGCTGTCAAAATCAAGGTCATGCAGAAGGCGGTGGGGATGCTCATTCACCTGTCCATCAATACCAGGCCTGATATCATGTTCACAGTTAACATTCTCTTGCGCTATTCCAACTCCCCAACAGAAGCTCACTGGACCATTGCTCAAAACCTTCTCCTGTATCTCAAGGTGACTCCATCTGTTGGATTGCACTTTAAGAAAACTGAAATCAGCTCTGAGTGGCACTCTGCGGATGGGCCAACTCCAACTATTCCACCACACCAGTTAGAAAGAAATCCACCACCGGCTACGTGATCACCCTCTTTGGCAATCCAATCTTCTGGGCTACAATAAAGCAATAAATTGTTGCCCATTCCACAATGGAGACGAAATTTATTGCTATGAATGTCTGTGCAAAAAAGGTGCTTTGGCTGTCCAACCTACTATTGGGTCTCAGTATAGCCATTCCTTGTCCAAAGATCATGAATGAAAACCAAGGGGCCAACTTCATGAGAAAATAAGCTCAGATGAACCCAAACTCAAGACACATTGAGGTCTGCTATTAGTATCTTTGTGAAATGGTGTTAAACTCTCTTCTTTCTGTCAAAGATTGCCTGTCTGAGGATATGATGGCCAATGTTCCAACAAAGCCTTTAGGGTACATAAAGTTGATTAAAGCCAGGAAGATGCTCAAGATGACTCCAGCCGTGGCAAGGAGGAGTGTCAGCTGATTTCCTGGCTGTGAATATGGCTGCAGCCGTAGCAGCGCAGGGTCACGGTGGTGTATTGGGACTAAAAGAGGGAAGAATCCTTTGAACAGAAGGAAGGAGAGAAAAGGTGAATGCCCCTCTCTCCCTCAAGAACAAGGTCATTAGATTCTCTGCTGGAAGCTCAACAAATCTCAGTCTCACCCAGGCAAGCGTATTCAGGAGGAGTATCAACTTAGATCAGTAAACTCCTGCCTCTCATCAATGTCTCAAATTGGTGAAGTTCAGCTAGTTGAGAAACATCCTAAGGTTATAAATTGAGTCCTCCCTATCTCTTGAGTCTTTTTTCCGTTCTTAGTCTCACTCATTACGCATTGTAACTGTCCCGCTCTTCTTTGTATAAAGATAATCTTATTTCTATAAGAGTTAACTTAACCTACGTGACTGCAATAAAGATTTGATTCTAAGCCTTTCAATATTATAGTTTAAAAGATGGCTGTTACCACAAGGAAATTTTGGAGCAGAACCCCCAAGTTACACAGTGAGAACCGGTAGGGTGCATGGATAGGATCTTTAGAGATATCAAAGAGGACAGTGATCAATCAAGTGACCAAGCAAGAACAGACAATTCATCCCTCTACCCAGCGCCTGAGAGGCAATTCAACCCCCCAATGAATAGAACTAATAATTTGACCATAGATTCTCTGATGGAGGTCATATCAGAACTCCAGGAAAGGATTTAATTGTTGGAAAAAAACATCCCTCCTCACCTACTGTCTCCGGTGGATACTACAACTTGGCTGGACACAGCACATAATTAATTTATTGACAACCCACTGGCCATGCATAAGATGATGAATCCTAAAAGGACCATACTGGCTTTTGATGGTGCCAACTACACTCAATGGAAGAGTGCACTAGACCAGACGCTGCGTCACAGATTCAAAAAGGACCACTCTTTTTGGAAAACAGATGCACCATTTGCATCTCTGGAATGGGACCACCATGATGTGATGGCCATACTCCTCCAAAATGCAATTGATGAGACGCTTCTGGCTGTTTTTGAGAGCTCTGGCATGGAAGCGGCTCAGGCAATGATGGACCTGTTGAAGCAAAAATGCAGCAGGAATGATCAGCGTCACAAACTTGCCATAATCAACCACATTTTGGAAATGCTAAATGACTGGTTGGGTTTGGATGATGCATGGGTCTTGGGGTGGAACAAGGTGATTGCCAACTTAAAATGCATTGAGGTTTCTACTAAAAAGCTTTAAGGGTTGCACATGCAGGCAAGCCTGAATGCCCCCTGGTATTGACAGACAAAACTTTGAGTACGCGGTTGGGCAGAGTTTGAATGATTTGCTGAAACCACCAATGTACACCAATGTGTTAAAATTCATTAAATAATATACCAACAAGCTGAAGAAAAGATCACCCCTGCAAATGGGGACGTTGCCAATGGCTGTGCAGGGGGCAACTCATTGTCCTGATGCAAAATATATCCCACCGTGGCAAAGATTGGCCAATTCAGAGAGTCAAGGGCAAGCAAGCAAACACCCCAATCACTTGTCAATTGACAAGGCCTCTAACTTTAAGGGATGGGCTCAGTTGTATTCCCTACTGCAAAAGTTTGAATACACGTGTCCCTATTGTAAGAAGGCAGATCACTGGAATGCCAACTGTGACCAGCTCTGGGACCACATACAGATGGGAATCATTACAGATCCTCCAGATTACCATGCCAATGAAGGTTCAAGATATCTACCTCCACCAAAACCAGCAGGGGTGCAAAACCATGGCGGGCACATTCAAGAGCTTGAACTGGAGGCAGTGAATGAAGG
>CM062635.1:33282473-33304098 GCA_025617555.3 Puccinia polysora | reverse complement strand
AATTTATGGGTACCTGTCAAATAACAAAGTTTTTGTGGGGCAGACAGGAGCAATGAAGTGGGTTTTTTTGGGTGGACTTGCACTGTCACTCCACTTGCAAGTGCAACAGTACTTGTACAACCATGGCTTGGTTAAGAGATTTTTGGAAGGAGTGTTGCAATCCTTCCGGACTTGTCAGTCATTTGCTGGGCCGTGGAGAAAAAGATTGACTTAGACAAGCTCATTGCGGACATCATGTGAAATTACTGGCGGTTTTGAAGAATTTGGTAATGCTTTTGGTACCGGCCAAAGAGGGTAGCACCAGTTGTGGGGCCATCAACATTTATGCGCCCTGAAACACCTCAGAAGGTCCAGCATTGAATGGTGGGAAAGATGACGGAGATCCTTTGGGATCTGCGGGTCTTCCTTAACCAGGCCAATGCGCCTATGTCTCCTAAGGCTATGGAAGGTCCTGTCCAACTGCGCGCTGCGCCACCTCACATGGCGGAGGGCTTTCAGCCTCCCAGGGGGCCCTTTGGGGGGTTCATGGTATGCACCTGCATGTATTGCCAAGAAAAGGGGAACTGGAAGTTGTTGTGAGCACATCTCACGTAGGACATGAACAAGGATTTGGTGCGCATGTCCAGCCTCATGTACATATTTGAGATCTTCCTAGACAACTAGGAGAAGGGAGGGCTGAGAACGGGGAACTGAACTGAGAGATGATTTTGAATTTTTTTTTTTAAATGGAGGCTATAAAAAAAATTCATAAAAATTTTAATTTTCCCGCACTGGTCCACAGGTGTTCCAGATTGGGCACAACAGCGCTGAGGGAGTGCGGACAAGGCTGGGCTCCCAACAAAAATCAAGCGTGTGAATGTGGCGGAGGAGGATATGTTTCCCAAAATGTATCAATCAAGGTCTGTGTTGGTTCCGCTTGCCTACGTCTAAATAATAATTGCAGGGTGGAAGGTAGAGGCTATAGTTGATAGCAGATCAATGGTAAATATGCTTTCATCAAGGCTGGTGGATGAGCTGGGATTGGTGCGGAGGAAGTGCGCAATGGGTCTCCAGGCATTGAGCAGCAGGGATTGCCATGTTGACAGGGTAGTGGAAGGCAAGGAGGTCAAGGTTGCAAGGGTCCGGAAGACTTTATTGTCTCTTTTGGTAGAGTGTGGTGACTTGATCCTGGGTCAGCCGTTCATTTTTGCGTTCCGGGCTCAGATGGCTTTCAACCTGGAAGCAGTAACAGAGGTGCTAACAGTTGAGGATTTGTTTATTGCAAGGTTTGAAATGACAATCTGCAACCATGGGAAGGGGAAATGGGTGCGGGGAACAGCAATGTGCTGTGACAGTGAGTCCAACCGGGGAATTGACTATAAGGGTCATCACCAAGAGGATATTGCCTATTTGGCTGCAGATACCACTGTAGTGTTTTTATCTAGTCTCAGATAGGGAACCGTTCCACAGCTGGCCCGCTCATTGCGGCCTCTTGGACATTGGAGTTGGCGCGCTCATTGCACCCTGGTTGGACAATGGAGACCCAAGCATGGAGCCAGCTTGACCAGGTTTGCAGGCAGCTAGTTTGGGAGGATAGAGGGGGGCAATTGGGGCTATAGGAGTGAGGCTATAGGAGAGGGCCAGGTGCGTGCAAGCGCGGGCCAACACATGGGGCAGGAAATCATGGGGCGTGCCAGGCAGATATGGACAAATCGGGGGGCTCTGAGTACGGCGCAGCTGAGGGCTGCATCATGAGAAGGAAAAACAGGGTGTGTGTAAGGGTGGGCAGGATTGAGGGTGGTTTCTGTATGGGAAAGGGTTAGGGTTAGGCTAGGGCTCTGGTTTCTGGGGTTTCTTTTCTGTTTTTTGTTGCACTTGTACTTAGGATAGGGTTGAGAGGGTGGGTATAAAGAGCGCACTCTCAAACACAGCTGTAGGATACTCATCTTATTGGAGGGAGGGATGGATGTATAGGTAGGAAAAGGGAAGGAAAGGAAGGAAACTAATCTCTCTATCCCTCTCTCTCTCTTTACTGGAGCATCCTTATCCTTAAAAACCATCAATAACAGAACTTGAGGACAACTAGGAGAGTATTTCCCTCTTACTTTCCACACCACACAGGGCAAGTTCTTGCTCCACGTGGGCCTTTGACTAGCAAGGGGCAGTTGGGAATTGAAGCGGCATGGGAAGGGTGGACAACAGTACTAAGTTCCCTTCCTCAGTGTGCATCTCCGGGAGTTTCTAAGTTTCAAAAAACCTATTATTGTGCCACAGTTGTGAGCAAAGGAAAAAGCCCTGGTTTGTTTATTGCTAGGACTTACAATGACAACAGTTGGGTGTGGATGGCAAGGTGCAAGGCTAGCAAGTATAAACCAGTGAGGCGGAAGGTCCGGCCAGGGAAGAAGCCAATGCCGCAGGGACTTAACCAACCCTTGCGCCATATTGCTTGGTCCCGGGGTCCATGGGAGAGGCCCTTGAAGACGTCTGATTGGGTAACACAATTGGCACAGATCACCAAAAAGCGGGTTGATTCTCTTAACTTTGGACCCAAAGGATGGTTAAGCACAGAAGAAAGGGATTTATTGGCATCCATGTTGGTACAGCAAGAGAAGGAACTTGCCTTTGGCCCAAATGAGCGTGGACTTCTGAAAGGCCAAATTGGCAAACCATATGTTACCCCCAAAAATACGCACTAGCCGTGGAAGATCAAGCCAATTGTGATTGCCCAAACAGTTTGGGAACCCTTTCTGGAGTTGGTGCCCAAGTGCGTGAGGACGGGTCTCTACAAGCAATGTGGGTCAAGCTACTCCAGTCCAATCTTCCAGGTTGTCAAGCAAGATGGAAAGTTTCTGAGGATTGTTCATGATCTGCAGCTTCTCAACTTGTTCACTATGCGTGATGCGGGTTTGCCCCTGCCCATGGAGGAATTCCTGAATTTGATGGCTGGTCACGCGTGCTATGGGTTGGTGGATGTGATGGGCAGTTAAAATCAGCAAGAACTTCACCCCAATTTGCGTCTGCTGACTGCATTCAAGACCAGATTGGGGAGGATGCAGCTGAAAAGGCTGCTGCAAGGCGCAAATAACTTGGTAGCAGTGTAGCAGGCCCAGATGATGTGGATACTGTACTACAATCTCCTGGAGGGCGTTCAGATCTTCAATGAAAACACTGGTATCAAGGGCACAAGGACATATTATGGAGGCGCGGTTCTGGTGGAGGCTCATAAAGTTTGTAGGTTCATTGGGGCATACACGGTGTGGTAGACCAAACCTTTCCTATAGGCATCAGACTCAATATTTAGTGTAAAAACAGCTCAAAATCTCAAGGTACCCCAGAAATGGATTCTACATCAGAAATAACCATAGTCACTCAGCAAAGTACCCCCTATCTCTCATGGATTAGAAGATACAGCCCAACAAACATCCAACTGTGGGAAACTCATACCCAACCAGGTGTCACAGATCTGTGGAAGGCATGAAGACATACCTTGTAAACCCTCAAGTAAATACCATTAACAGATTACCCTCAACACCAGAACCATTCAAACCTATCACCTCAGCCAGAATACAGCAATACAGATACAGGAGACAGTGCAGCTAGTTCAGCTCCTGTCACCTAACCAAACAAACAAGCAAATATACATACAGAAGGCTGTGCAGAAGTATACAGGAAACATTCCAGGAAGGAGGAAGTGACACCAGTCTCAAACAGAACCAAACAAACAAGCAAATACACCTACAGAAAGGTGCGCAGAAGTCTAAAGGAGCTGTATAGGCAGGGGAAAGTGGAAAAAGTCTCAACCAGAACCAAACAAACTACCAGTACCAACCCACACCAGCACCACAAAGAAATTTATGAAGCCATTAGCATGGGATACCAAACAAACTACCAGTACCAAAAACCCCCAGCAGCACACAGAAAGTTATGTAATCAGAAGCATATGATACCAAACAAAACACCGTCACAAGTACCACAGGGCTACCAAGAAATATATGCAGGCAGTCAAGAACATGCAGAACCAAAACAAACACCAGTAATGCACAGGAATAAATGAAGGTAGAAGCAAGTAACACCAAATAAACCTTCAGTGAATGCACAGAAATACATGCAGGAAGAACAGTCAGTACCAAATAATAAACCAGCACCAGAAAAACCTTATCAGCACCTCACAGCAATTTATGCAAGGCTGTGAAGGTGTGAAATCCCTGTACAATCTTTTCCCAACCAGAAGAATTGCCTTAGTTTCATGCATTGTCTTTTGTCTAACCAGCAGAATTGCCTCAGTTTCATGCAGTGTCTTTTTCAAACCGGCTAAAATGTCTTATGTACCCGCATCCCACTGTACCAGGGGAAGCCCAGCAGCCCTGAGCATCCCCTGAGGACCATATTTTATATTTAAGGAGGGCCTCTCTGCCCTATCCAGGTTGTAACCGCATGCCCTCAGATGCCCTCACAGGCCCTCACAGGCCACTCAATCACCCACCACCTATAAGGCCCTCTTGGATCAGATAAAAATGGTATCAGTGAATCAGTTATAAAAGGCAAAATGAAATCAGAAACCAAGTTATTACCCATATTTAAACCATTAAAACACCCACAAGGTGCTTGAATAAGGGTTCTCCTGTGACCTGAATATTCAGCACCCAATTAAAGAAAAACTACCCCTTAATCAATGAGTAACCATTACAAAGAAATGGAGCACAAAAAAAAGAAACCTCCAAACTTTCCTCTACCAAGCCCCCTGTGGGTAAACTCATCCTTGGGTCCTTTCCTAAACCATTCCTTTGATAAACCCTTGAAACCTATATTATTGGGATATTGGTTAATATCAAATATATCTGATCAATACATAAACAATAACCCAATACATCAGGTCTATTCTTCAAAAAGCCCTACCAATAAAAAGTTAAATAATTAATCAGGTCTGATCTGAGAACTATATTAAGTCTCAAAGAAACCTGTTATTAATTTAAATAAATTATTGTGAAGAATTAACATAGTACTAGAAGGGAAGGCAATTCAAAACAAATCTTAGTATTAATAATACTCTAAAGGAGTAGAAGTAATACTAAATTCCCCTTCAAGGACTTCCAGAAAGCTACTTGCTACTTCTCTTTATATAATTTCACAGGAGTCTCTACAATTGGTGTCCCAAAAGTGGCCTGTTTCCTTTAGATTTGATTAGTCATTAAAAAAACAATATTGGTGAAATATTAGGCTCAACAACCAACAGAACATTCAGAAGGCAGAAAGAAGAAACCCATAGAAGATAATTGAAGACCTGAAGGGAAAAATCAGATGGATTGAAGATAACAAACAAGAAGCCCTATCTGCAATAATCAGGATGGAGAAATAACTGCAAGACAAATCAAAGTGACCAGTGGATCCCAGGATAAACTAGAGGAAGACCAGAAAAGAAGTCAGAATGAGACAGAACCTGGATCAGAAGCAATTGGGAACCTTGCCAACATTTCCAAACTCATAAACCAAATGCTTAAAGAAAAAACAGGACAGGGAATTCTAGAAACCCCATAAACCCAACCAATAGTAAGATTTCAGACCCCAACCCCAAGACCAGCATATTGAATAATCCCAGCAGAAACAATTAAAGAATCAACAAACCCCTCCATCAGCACAGGTATAAGTATATATTCCCAAGCTAGAGAAGAAGGAAGAAGAGCTACTAGGAGCCAATATACTGAAAGAACCCAAGCCAGAAGACCAGTCAAGTATAACTCAATAATAAATAATCATGAAAAAAATGGAGTATTATTAGATGGAAAGAAAGTGAACCTTTAATTTGATGGGACAGAAGTGGAGCAGTTTATTAAAATAGTAGAGAAAGTGGCCAGGATTTAGAAGGCAGTAGGAATTGATATAGACCTACAATTACCTTTTCTAGTACAAGACAAGAAGATCAGGGAATCTATTGAAGATATGGAAGGACATGAATATGGGGACTGGGACATCTTGAAGAAGGAATTAAAAAGAAAATGGGGCACAGCTAACCCCCATAGAAAGTTCAATGAGGAATCCATACCAAGGCTTCTCAGATATACTCAAGAGCAGGGAGGAATCAAGACCAAGCATGAATTAAAGAAATTCATTGGAATTTACAAGGAGATGGTTATTTATTTCATCAGAACGGGTTACGACAACACCAACAGGGAAAGTGGAGAAAACTTCTGAAAAGCTTTGTCCACTTATCTTAGGAGGGATGTTAACAGAGAATTGGCCCATGCATGAAGAATCAAGTTTTCAAGAGATGGCAGATACATCCCACCAGATTTGGAGACCTTGAAGGAATTTGTGGAAATGAACTTGGCCTTATGGGATTTGGATGAAGAAGAAACCCCTAGAACTACCATCAAAAACTGAGTGGAAACCAAGGAAGGAGGAGAGTTTCAGAAACTGGGAGTAGATGAGCTCTTTAGAATGAAGGAAGGTAATGCAAAAGTCACTGTGGCTTTTAACCAGAATCAGGCACCTCCACACATTGATAGGATCAACCAAGGGCTGGAAAAGAACTAAAGACCCTCATCTACCAGTGCAGGAACCAGATGGCCAATCAGATGTTACTATTTCAAGGATGAAATCTAAACCCAAGTCAACTTTCCAGAATCGAAAGAAGATATAAAGGCCAGGATTGTGTACAAACAAGGACCCAACTATTACTTCCCAAACATAGAAACCATACCTTATAGCAACCATTGAAGTTTCAGAGATCAGGTCAAGCAATTTTCATAGGCTCAACAAGTCCCAAAACAGGAGGAACCCCAGAAGCAGAAAGAACCAACCAATGTTGAAGAATTCTTAAAGACTGGAAATTGGGAAGCCTGGACACCACCAGAGGTAAATATGAAGGAATCTAAAGTTCATGGGGAATGAGAAGATCACAAAGGTTGGCTGGAAATTCACCAGAGAAGGATAACACCAACAAGGAACTAGTAGTAGACCAGGGAGCTTCAGCCTCAATTAAAGAAATAGCCCCAGAAACAAGGAAGAGGAAGACAAGCTATCCAGGAGCATGGGTGGAAATGGACCAAGATTCTGAAGATGAAGAAGAACCCCTCAAAGGGCCTGTCAAAGAACCTGTAGCTGAACCCTTGAAGAAGAACCCAGTAAATTCAAAACCAGTGGATACTAATGAAGGGACCAAGATGGCAGAAATCTTGAAGAAGAAGATATTAAAGCAGAACTTTAACCCTACCTTGGAAGAGTTCCTTTCAGTTGCACCAAATTTTTTCCAGCAGTTAAAACATATGACCCCTGAAGGAACCTTGGATTTGAATAAAGCCTCTAAATCAACAACCAGCAAAAACACTAGAAGGATAAATGGATGTCATCACCACTTTGAAGACTATTCAGATGATGAATACCCATGCTCCATAGGCAACAAACTCACCTATGCTTGTCCATTGGGATTCATTTGTTGAGGTTAAAACTGCTAACATGATGTATCACCACAGTACAGAGGCTGTGCAGTTTAACCTAGACCAGTAATACCAAACAACTCTGGCAGCCACAAGCGTCTGTAGCCTAGTTGGTAAAGGCAGCACTCTAGTATGTGTCTCAGTCTATCTGAGGTTGTGGGTTCAACTCCCACCAGACACATCTTCATTTTCACAGTCTCAAAATCATTTACATTTGGATCAACGGGAAGAAGATCAAGGTCCTTCTGGATACTGGTGCTGACTTAAATGTCATACCAGAAAATTTGCCCATTCAGACAGGCTTGGTTTCCAGAGAATTATTCATGAATTTTACAGGAATTGGAGGCCACTCTACTCCAATAATTGGATTGGCTAAAAGAACAGTATTTGAAATAGCACCTGGGGAACCAAAGTCTGCCCACTCATAGGTAAAGGTTCCATTCACACAGTACTTGGAAGACCATTCTTTGTGGATCATAAAGTCAGGCTGGAGCTGTCCAACCATAATGGGGAAGTCTTAAGCTATGAGATAGCAGCAGGGGAAAGGTTATGCATCCCAATCTTTTCACCAGATCAATCAGCATGGCAGGTTACACCACCTAGAAGACCTATGGGTATGAACATTATTACAGAAACCTTAGAGGGAGAAGAAGTTTGGACCTGTGGACAGAATATACAAGAAATAGATCTTGAAGGCTTACCAGAACCCTGGGAAAACAACATTATCTTCCCTGAATCTCTAGCAGAAAGAGGATGGGGAGAGATGTTAAATAAACAAGAAGCTGAAGAAACCATGGAAATGTTTCAAAAATTATTTGGAGGATTTTGAACCAACCTGGAAGATATAGAAGGAACCAATTGGGGAGAATTACCTGGAGCAGGATTGGACAACTCAGATCTTATGGACTTACTCAACACTTACACTGGAAATAACCTACTAGTTCATGGAAAATGTACATCTCACCATGGGAAATTCCTATGGATTGTCAGGTATTGTTTATTTTATGGGGGAGATTGGTCCAAATCCTGGGTTAGCCATGTGATCATGATGGACCAAGTCATATCAGACCAATTTAAATGGTCAGGATACTTGGAAGAATAATTTCTTTATGTTTTACCTTCAAGATGAAGCAGTAAGCTTTCAGTTTCCCTTGAAGAGCTGAGGAATTGGGTTGGCATTGTTTCATTCTAACTGTAAAACATATGGTATCTAAAAGAAAAGTAAAGCAAAAAAAAGACGTTCAGTACTTTGTCATGGCTCATCTCCCTTGTTTTCAAAAAAAAAGAAAAAAGAAAAAAGAAAAAAGAAAAAAAAAGAAAAACTCACTGATGATAAGTCCAACTGATGAATTTTTCCTCCCAACATAAATTATAATATATATATGTTATATATAATAAAAAAAAAAATATTTATAGCTGATTGTTTTCTTCTTAATGCCAAAGCCCCGGTTCCTTTTTTTAGTGAGCTGAGGGCAAGGGTGGAACTGCAAAAAATAAAAGACTAAGCACAAAAGAGGAGGACTAACCAACAACAAACCCAAATGGGCCCCTCAAAATACAACAAGAACAGCCCAAAAACAATGGATAGGAAGGGGTTAGCTACTGGCCTTGGAAAGGAAAGCATTGCCCAACTCCCCTACCTATGCGCTTTTCAACAACAAGGGAACAGGTCAGAAGCTGGCCTAAAAAAAAAAGGGACAAGAAAGGAAGGACTTACCAATGCAAAAACGGGGGGGAAAGGGCTACTACCAGCTCTGGGAAAGGAGGCATTGCCAAGCCCCTC
Source organism: Puccinia polysora (assembly GCA_025617555.3). Taxonomy (NCBI): domain Eukaryota; kingdom Fungi; phylum Basidiomycota; class Pucciniomycetes; order Pucciniales; family Pucciniaceae; genus Puccinia; species Puccinia polysora. The sequence continues at coordinate 33,294,903 of CM062635.1, read as the reverse complement.
AACTATTGATATTTCAACCACAAAAAGAACAGGTTCCAAGGCAGCCCTAGCAACAAAAAAAGAGAGAGAGAAAGAAAGAACTCACCAAAGCTTTGAAAAGGATTTCAACAAAGGCCAGGATGGTTTATTGGATGGAGGTGGGAGGTAAATGCTTGTCAGCACCCCTTAAATAGACCTGGAGGGGAGGGGAGGACCTTGCTACCAACACCCAGCTGCCATGATTGCAAAAATGCAATGATTCTGGATGGGTCTGAGCAGTGGTATGGATCATTGCAGCAATGGAATCTGCATCAATTGAAGAAAAAAAACGAGATTGGTTAAAAAAGATGGGGAACCAAACAAAGCTCACAATCAGCTGCTGCCATACACCACTTTGATTGCACTTCCTAAAACAACCTCAATATGATCAGAATGATTCAGCCAAATGAAAAAATGATTTTCCGGTCAATTGCTTGACTTTCTACAACTCCTGCCCATTGGATAAAAAAAAAAGAAGAAGAATAAAAAAAATCAATAAAAAAAAGATAAATTATTACAAGCATATAAATTGGCTGATTGAACAATCAACATGTTGAACACTTACTTGCACAGCCCCACCTGCTTATGAAAACCATCTACAATTGGTCTCTAAAATACAAATAAATAAGTATAATATAGTGGAGGCCACAAACTGGAGATTTACATGCTCCAATTGGCGTGCAGAATGATGGAATCAGATTTATCAGAGAAAATTGTACCAAGCTACAGGATGGACCACCATTTGAGATTAGAAAAAAATTTGGTTGGGTTTACAGAATGGAAATACCAAAAGTTGAAGGAGTCAAGAAGAAAATAGAAGAAAAAGCCACAAAGTAAATTATCAACATACCAATTAAACACCGCATGCCTGTATTTGTTGCAAGCCAACATTTGAAGAGCAAAAGCCACAAAAATTGAGATTGATGCCGCGGTGATTGATGTAAGGGCAGTAGGTACTTACCTACAGTTGGCCAGGTCAAGCTGAAAAATGGACTACTGCGCGCGGTGGTTCCAATTTTCTTACAACCACCTTGCACGCAACACCCCCATCACCGCGCCGCCTGGGGCACTTGCAGATCTCCCATAAATTGGAAGAGAAAAAAATAAATCAATTAAAAGACCAAAAAAATATTCAATCGGTCAGTTTTAACCCTACCCTACAACCAGCCTGCAGCAAGGCCGCCAATCATTCCAAGATTAATGAAAAAGGAACATAAAGAAATCCTGCGGTTCTTTGCATGACCCGTCAAATGAAGGGGGGGGTAATTGAACAAATCCTGTTGCCTGCATTCAATCAGACCGGACGGGAGTTTGTTGGTAAGCATGCATGATTGAACTGTGGGGGACTGGTACTTCAAAGTGCCTAAACCCCATAAAGCAAAAAAAGGGTGTCAATGTTAATAAAATAATGGAATAAAGGAAAGAAAGAAAAGAGAATATAGGGATGGAAGAATGAATGGGTGAATGTCAGCTTTCTACTTGGAAAGAGCAACCTGTCAAAGCAAATTTAAAAAAGAAATAAAATAATAAAATCAGAATGAGTGAGAAATCCATGAATATATTACAGAAATGGATTCCCCACCCAAATTTGAGTAGGGTCACGCACTGACCCCACCCTTGAATTCTAACTCCTTACATTTTCAAATAATTAATAAACAAAATGACCAACAGACAACAACACCACAATTGCACCTTTTGGCCATTTTAACATTTCACACACATCATGCCATGTATAGGTTTCACACCTAAAATTCAGTCAGAATTGAGGTGTTGTGTATATTTTAGGAGTTACAGGCGGATTTGTGTTGTTTCACAATTCCCGCGCGCAGCCCCGCATTCATAGAGTAAGGGTACACACGCTGTGGTAGACCAAATCTGTCCTATAGCCATCAGACTCACTTTTGTAGTGTAACAACAGATAAAAACCTCAAAGTAGCCTCAGTAATGGATTCTACATCACAAATAACCTAAATTCACTCAGCCAAAGTACCCCTCTATCTCTCATGGATTACAAGATACAGCCCAAGAACCCTTCAACTATGGCAAACTCATAACCAACCAGGTGTCACAGCTCTGTGGAAGGCATAAAGACATACCTTTAAAACCCTCAAGTACATACCAGTAACAGTTTACCCTCAACACCAGAACCATACACCAACCCAGTCACCTCATCCAGCATACAGCATACAGACACAGAAGGTAGTGCAGCATGCCAGATCCAGTCAAATCATCCAGAATACCGCATACAGACACAGGAGGTAGTGCAGCATGCCAGATCCAGTCACCTTGTCCAGAATACAGTATACAGATACAGGAGGCAGTGCAGCATGCCAGATCCAGTCACCTCATCCAGCATACAGTATACAGATACAGGAGAGAGTGAAGCATGTCAAATCTGGTAACCTGAACCAAACATGAAGCAAATAAACATACAAGAGGCTATGCAGAAGTATACAGGAGCAATATAGGCAGGAGGAAGTCAAACCAGTCTCAAGCAAGAACAAAACAAACATGCGGCAAATACACATACAAGAGGCTGTGCAGAAGTAATACAGGAACAAATACACATTCAGGAGGCTGTGCAGAAGTATACAGAAGCAATGTATGGAGGAGGAAGTGGAACCAGCCTTAACCAGAACCCAAAAAATCAACAGTATTTCACAGAAATAAATGTAGGTAGAATAAAGTAGCACTTAATAAATTAACAGTACAGCACAGCAATATACCTTATCTGAACTACACAGAAATCTATGCAAGGCTGTGCATGAATGAAAACCATGTACAGGCTTTTTCAAACCAGCAGAAATGCCTCATGTAACTGTACAAGCTTTTCCCAACCAGCAGAAATGCCTCATGTAACTGTATCTCACTGTTCCTCACTAGAACAGGGAGAACCCTCAGGGGCAGCCTTGAGCACCCCTGGGGGCAGGATTTGTCTATTTAAGGAGGGCCTCCCTGCCCTATCCAAGTTGTAACCTCATACCACCCCAGCTCAATCCACTCTATCAGTACCCATCTGTGGTACCTACCCAGATAAAATATCAGTGAAGCAATTATAAAGGAAACAGGAAATCAGAAACCAACTTATAACACTCCTTTAACCAATTAAACCACCCAACAGGTGCTTGAATAAGGGTTCTTCTGTGACCTAAATATTCAGCACCAAGTTAAAGAAGAACCACCCTTCAATTAATAAATAACCCTTACAAAGAAAGAGAGAACAAACAAAAGCAACCACCAACCTTTTCCTCTACCCAGCCCCCTGTGGGTAAACCCATCCTTGGGTCCTCTCCTGAACCATCCCTTTGATAAAACCTTCAACCCTTTACTATTGGAATATTTGTTAATATCAATTATATCTGATCAATAAACAACAAATAGTCCAATAAATCTGGTCCATTCTCCAACAAACCCTACCAATATCAATCAATAACTAATCTAGGTCTGATCTGAGACTTATATTAAGTCTCAAAGAAACCAGCCATTAATTTAAATAAATTATTGTGCAGACTTACTGTAGTACTAGAAGGGCAGGAAATTCAAAACCACTCTTAGTATATACTAAATACTCCAAAGGAGCAGAAGTAATACTAAATTCCCCTTCAAGGACTGCCAGCAAGCTATTTGCTACTTTTATTTATATAATCCCACAGGAGTCTCTCAAATTGCCGAAACTCAATATATAGGCGCATTTTAAGAGGCAAAATGACTGACTGGCTGCAGGCAACAGATTCCCGCACACAGATTTCAAGCCTGCGCGTGTCAACAAAAATTGTACTAAGCCTGACAGCCAGGTACCGCAAGAACAGGCTACAACCTGCATGCATACATCATGTATATGTAACAACTTGACTTCCGGGCAGAGGGATTTCTTAAACCTAGGAATATTGAATAAAAAATATATGAAAATAAAAATTTAAATCAAATAAATTGTGTGAAACAATAATGAAGGCTGTCAAGTAAATGAGATTGCCAAATACTTATGAGCCACAAAATACAACAAGGATTTAACCTAAAAATTATGAAAAATTCCCAACATGTGCAGAAGATGCCGTGGAATCTACTAATACCCATTTCCGCCCATGTTACTCAAAATAAATTAATAAAAAATAAGGAAATGTGTCTGAATCATAAAAATAACAAATTAACATTTAAACACCTTCTGAAAATTATTTCAAAAAGAAATATGACATAGACAAGCCTAGCAGATTGACAGCACCACAACTACGTGCCAAACTAGCCCTGGCCAGCCTGCTAGCCTCAGCAACCAAGCACAACCCTCTCTACGTTCCCTGAGAAGGTCTTGTTCCCCCAAAAAGGTATATAAACAACCCTTTTTAAGTGATTTAAACCCAAGTAATTTTTAAGTATCAATCCAGACCCCTTTGCCATCCTTGATCAAGTGTTTATTCAAGATAAACAAGTGATATATGGCTATAGTATGATAGTATTATCAATCATTCTGGCCCCATCATTGATTCTGTGAAGAATATCAGCAAATAACCCCAATAATTTTCCTGAGACCCTTTCAACCGTGAATTTCTGCAAGCTTCTTTGAGTTAGTACTTAAACTAGTAATTTTTCTACTCCTTGCACCCAGGCATAAGTGCTGTAAGACAGCCAGTTCACCCATCCCCTTGAGTTAGTCTTTTGTGAGCAATCATTTAAGACCTCATTGTCCCAAGGTCTTTACACGGTTCAAAAGAGCCCCTTGAAGAGAGGTTGTCATCCAATAAAGATCCCCTGTTTGCATGAACTGTGTCCCCTCTTGAAAAATATATATTTAAAAAAATTTAATCCAACCAAACCAACCAAACTTTGCACTTGCTTTTAAATCAATTATTTGAGCAAATTACCGTAATTTCCTTGGAATTATTATTCCAACACCAATATCACTTGCTGTAGCTAAAGGACGGCAAAGTTCCTGGCATCAGGAAGCTGAAAAATGGGGGTCTGGCCGGGAAATATCTCTGAATAATTAATTTTTAATTAATTTATTTCTTTGGAGCAGATATTCTACGTAAAAATAAGTAAAAATACTTATTATCCTTATTTTTTGATTATTGTTTCTCCAGTGGACCTTAAAACCAACGGAGAATTAATCAATTATTATTTGAACCTTTTTAAACAAAAAAAAGAAGAAAGACTCAGTAATTTTGTGTCTGTTATCATAACTCCTGAGCAACAACAAGCTAGATTACTTCATTATAAGCAACAAGCTATTAAGGAAAAAGAATTGGAGCTTTAAAGACTTATTAATTTTGATTTTTAACTCAGGAAACACCCGTCCTGGAAGAAATATCAGAGTAAACTTTATTTCTTTAATAAGAATAAAGAAAGTAAGCTTAAAATATTTTTTTATTTTTTTTAAAAAAAAATATAACAACAATTCAAAAAAATCAAAGTTTGATAAAAATTAATAACAATTATAATAAAAAAAAATTATTAATTTTAATTTTTCATCTTAAACTAGTGGAAAGAACCTTCTATAGCAGATTTTATTGAGCAGGACCTGTTGGAAAACAGTTCCCACCACGGTTCTTTGGATTTAAGCCAAGACTTGATTGGTACCCACAAAGATCCCCTTGGATTACCCCCCAAGGACTCTTTTAACCCCAGCCAAGCTTTAATACCGTTGAATTTGAGCTTAAGTAAGCCTAAATTAATTTAAAAATAAATAAAAATATTTTTTTTTATTTTTTTGACCTTTTTCAAAGTCTTTTTGACAAAAACTTACATCTTTTTTTGCATTATGTCGCAAAACAGACCCCACACCCGTGCAACAGGACGAGCCCCGTCCTATGGACCTCTGCCTGGAGGAACGCGCGCTCGTATGAGTGCCCGTAGCAAGCAAGATGAGGGGGCTTAAACCTGTGATACAAGTGCCGCAAGAACCGCCAGCACCCACGCCCTCCAACTTGACCAACAAATTGTTGGAGATGAGTCCCTCTCCCCTAAATTTGTCCCACGCAGTCACCCCTCCTCCTACGCCTCCCACTCCGGACCTAGCCAAAGAGTCCAAAATCAAAGAGTTGGTGAAGGATCACGTGAGTCATTGGGAGGCTTACAAGCTAGCCCATGAACAGGAGGAATCAGCAGCTATGAGAAAGGCCATATCAAGGGCCAAGTCCTCTCAAATAGCCCTGAAGAAATCAATGCCCAGGGCAGAGGTGGAGAAATACGTGGAGAAATGGAACCCCTAGGACCAATAAGCCAAATTAAAGGGAAAAGACCCCAAAAAGTTGAGGTCATCATATCATCAAAAAATGAGAAACCCAAAAAATTGGGACAATATCATATCTCTAGCCCAGAAATGGAAGAAAGTCTATCACAACTAGGATATGATGATATTACACCGTTGTTTAACAAAATTTTTGATGATGTCTTTTACAACTTTAAAATCTTGAGAAGCAACTTGGATAATATTCATAAACAACTTGATAAAGTCCTCCTGAATACTAACATAATGATCCAAGGTCAAGCTGACTATATGAAAGCTAATGAGTCTGAAACCAAGGTATTCAAAGACAACATTGAGTCAAATAAATTAAGTATAATTTAACAATTGCACATCAATGATTTAGAAAATAATAAGTTAAAGGATATTATCAGTGCTGAAAAAATATCCTTGATCAAGCACATCAATACCACTTACTCCTCTGGACAAGACAAGATCCTCTTTTCCATTGAGCAGCTCAAAGTAGAAGTGAAAAACAAAACTGATACCCCTTCTGCTCACCTAGTTGATAAAATTGACCTATTGAGTAACAAGTTGGATCTGGAATTAGGTATGATCAAGAATGACTTAAGAGACCTCAAATTCAATTCAACTGCTCCTCCTAGGATCCAATTGGAAGAGGTAGAGCCTACTAGGATAAGTAACACTCCTAACATTCCTCTTAATGTTGGAGCAATAAGGAATGAATCTTACAGACCCAGTCCAACTCCTGAAGTGGAACAAGCTCTGAAAATATTACCTCCTGTAGCTAAATGGCCCAAATTCTCAGGTGAAGGAGAATATAACCATATCAGTTTCATCAAATTCATTGATTAGACCCTTACCTCCTATGATTTACCAGACACTATAGCAGTGGTAAGACTGCCCAGGCTGTTTGAAGGAGTAGCCTTGGGTTGGTTCATCAACAAAAGATGAGAAGTAGGACCTCAGGCTTGGGATTCTTGAAAATTCCTTATCAAAGAACAATTTGGTACCAGGATATGGAAAAGAAAAATGATGAAAACCTTTGAGACCTCACTTTTTGACCCTTCTAAGGACAAACCTCACAAGTGGTGTTTGGAAAAAAAGAAGAGGTTAGATTGCTTCTACCCTGAAGCTGATAAAGAGGAATTCAATGAAAGACTCCTCAGCCTATGTCCCAGACACCTTAATGACAGTGTAAGGTGTAGAATGTCTATGGATGCTGATCTCTCCACCCTTATTGGTATCTTGGAGGAAACTATTGACATGAATGGTCTTGAAAAAAGGACCAATAGACCCAGGGAACTTTCCCCCAAGGTTATAGAAGAGTATAATCCAAAAACTAAGGACTCCACCAATCCCCAATTAGAAATCAAGAAGACTTCTGAGACCAAAGAAAAGGTATGCTGGAACTGTAACCAAACTGGAAATGTAATATCTGAATGTCCCCAGCCCAGAAGAAAGATCAATCTCATTGAAGGAGGAGATGAGGATAATGAACTTGACCATCAACTGGATGACACTGATTGATCATTATCTGAGTATGAATTAATGATTACTAACCCCATTGATTTCAGTGAAGGAGAAATAGGATCCTCCCTGCAAATAAATTCAGTCAACAAGGATTCCAATCTATCAAAAAAATGGACTCCAAACATGAAAATCCAACATGTTTCTGAAGCCAAGACTCTGACTCTGAAACCCTCTATTGGTAAAAGCTAAACCACTGGAAAAACTTGTTATGCTACTGGACTAATCCAAGGTTCTCCCGTGAAGTTACTACTAGATAGTGGAGCCTTCTGCTCCTGTGTTGGGTCAAGTTACTTAGAGAACCAAGTCCCCAACTGGAAAGAATACTTGCTACCAGTTCCACAAGCTAAGTTCAGCAGTTGCAACTCCTCCCTTAATGCTATTGGAGTATGGTCTGCAGATCTCATTTTGCCTCATTCCAAAGGTTCCCTGAGACTAAAGGTTGAGTTTGTATTACTCCAGAATGGAATGTGTGATTACTTCATTTTAGGAAATGACTCTCTTTGCCTGTATGGTATAGATGTATTCCAAAGTAAAGGAAGATACTTTACTACAGGAGGCAATTGGAACAAAAAATTTCAAATATGCCATGTTAATGCTCAAACCACTGATTCCACTTATCAGAAACACCTGGAAACCTTTAACCAGGAATACTTCTCCCAAGCTGCCCTGAATGACCAACTCAGTGAAGATCAAAAACGTGATATCCTTCAGGTCTGCTTTGAGAATCAGAATGCTTTCTGCACTAAGGACCACCCTATTGGTAACATCAAAGGACATGATATGATCCTTACCTTAACTATCAAAACCCCTTACCCTCCTAATCTGAGAAGACCTGCTTATCCTTCCAGTCCAAAATCAAGAAAAGTCTTGGAAACTAACATCCAGGAGCTAATTGACTTACAAGTCCTGAGGAAACTAGGACACAATGAACAGGTAGATATCACTACTCCTGCAATCATAGCTTGGCACAATTAAAATTCAAGAATGGTAGGAGATTTTAGGATGCTGAACAATTACACTCAAGCAGACTATTACCCCATTCCTAGGATTGACCATGCCCTTCATAATCTCTCAAAAGCTAAGTTTATTACTACCATGGACATGCTGAAAGGATTCAACCAGATCCCCATCAGCCCAGACAGTAGGAAGTTCATGAGGATCATATGTCACCTAGGTATCTATGAGTACTTGAGGATGCCCTTTGGAATCAAGAATGCTCCTTCTCACTTTCAGAGGATGATGGAAACTGTAATAGGCCAGTTCATAAGGCAAGGATGGATGATGGTATATATAGATGATATTGACATCTACACAGATTATTGGACCTCCGATATGGATAAAGTAAGACTTTTCCCAAAAACCATCTCTGCTGTAGGATTAAAACTATCCATGAAAAAGTGCAACTTTGGATATGGTGAACTCAAAGCATTAGGGCACATAGTATTTGGTCTAACGCTTAAAGCTGACAAAAGCAAAATAGCAACTGTTATGAACAGGCCAATGCCTCAGAACAAAACTGAACTCCTGTCCTTTGTCAGTTTCTGAAGCTACTAAAGGAAGTATCTACCCAAGTTTGCATTACTAACTAAGTGTTTGTATGAGATTTGCAAGAAAAACACCCTGTTTGAAATGACTCATGAAAGAGTTAAGAACTATGAGGAACTCAAGGTGGCTATGACTACTGCCCCTGTACTAATACAACCTGATTACAGTAAACCCTTTATACTATATATTGATGCCAGCATGGAAGAGCTAGACGCTGCACTTCATCAAGAAGTCATAGAAAATGTTAGACAAGTAGAAAAACCAATACTCTTTATCTCTAGACAAGTGAAGGACACATAGAAAAGATATGGTGCCACTCAAATGTAATGCCTAGCTCTAGTATGGGCCTTAGAAAAGCTCCATTACTATCTTGAAGGTACTAAATTTGTGGGTATTAAGGATTGCAATGCTGTTAGAACCCGGATGAACATGAAGACTCCCAGCAGGCACCTGTTAAGATGGAAAATGGCTATCCAAAAGTACAGAGGAAGAATGACAATAGTACATCAAGCTGGGAACAAAAACCAGAATGCTGACAGTCTGAGTAGGAATGCTCTACCTAATGATTTGAGTAACCCTGCCTATGATCCAGAAGATCATGACATTTTTCCCATCTTGAACATTAACATGTTAGTCATGGAAGCTCCTATTCTAGGTATTCACATCTGTGAAATGGATGAATCCTTATTTCACTCAATCAGGGAAGCCTACAGCTCTGACATAAAAAGCCTAGTCACTATCATGGAAAGCACCTCCCCTCCTCCTGAGCTTTTTAATAGTCTACCTGAATCTCTCCTGAAATCTTACAAATCTGGAAGATTCACTTTGTGGGATGGCCTAGTTTACTACAGACATCAACATTCTAGTTTCATAGTCCTAACTAAGGAAGAACACATCAAGCATGTCCTATCTGAATGCCATGATAACTGTTCATCTGGACACTTGTCTACTGACAGAACTTTGGATAAAGTCAAACAGACTGCTTGGTGGATTGATTGGAGGAACTCCAAAATTGAGTATGTTTCTAGTTGTGAAACTTGCAAGAAATTCAACAGGACCACAGGAAAGAAGTTTGGCCTCCTCCAAAAGATTACTGAACCCAAGAAGAGATGGGAAATCATCAATATGGACTTTGTGACAGGACTACAACCTGGAGGAGCTTATTCTTAAAATTCAGTCCTGGTCATAGTAGATAGGTTTTCCAAGAAAGCTAAATTTCTACCTAAACATAAGGACAATACTGCTATGGAAGTAGCACTACTGTTTTGGAACAGACTTATTGCTGATGTAGGAGTAACCATGATAATCATCAGTTACAGAGACCCCAAGTTCACCTCTGAGTTATGGAGAAACCTCCATGATATGTTAGGAACCACTCTAGCATTCTCTACAGCTTATAACCCCCAGAAAGATGGATTAACTGAAAGGATGATCCAGACCCTGGAAGACATGATCAGGAGATTCTGCTGCTTTGGTCTATAATATAAGAATACTGATGGGTACTGCCATTACTGGGTAAGCCTCTTGCCTGCTCTAGAAATGGCTTACAACAGCAGAAAACATTCTACCACCAAGGAAGCCCCCTATGTACTGGATAGAGGGTGGATTCCTAAATTACCCAAGGATAACCTGAATCAGCAGCTAACCAATATCCACCCCACGTCACTTGACTTCAAGAATATGATAGATACAGCCAACAAACTTGCTGAAAAATGCGTTAAAGAAGCTTTTGAGTACAACCAACAGAGATGGGACAAAACCCATAAAGAACCTGACTTCAAGATTGGTGATCAAGTCTTAGTTTCTACTACTAATTTTACTAACTTAGCTGGAAACAAGAAACTCATAAATGCATTTGTTGAACCATTAACCATTATTAAAATCCATGGAAAGAATGCTGTGGAAGTAATTCTCAGTGATGAACTTTCCAGAAAGCACCCAGTCTTCCCAGTAAGCCTTGTCAAACACTACCATCCTTGAGAAGGAGAAAACACTCTGTCACCAGCAATTCCTATTGCAGATGAAACTGAGAAAGCCAAAGGAAAAATAAGCAAAATCCTCAAAGACAAGAAAGAAAGGATAAATTGGAAAGATTTCAGACTCTATCTAGTCAGATACAAAGGAAAATTTGCTGACAAAGATGAATGGTTACCTGGAAACAACATTCCAGATGGAACTATCCACTTAACAAATAACAGAGCCAATAAAAGACATTGATCCCCAAACTTTTTTTCAGATATAGACATATCTTGGAGTGGGGGAATGTCAGCTTGCTACTTGGACAGAGCAACCTGTCAAAGCAGATTTAAAACAGAAATAAAATAATAAAATTAGAATAAGTGAGAAATCCATGAATATTATTACAGAAATGGGTTCTTCACCCAAAAGTAAGTAGGGTCACTCACTGACCCCACCCTTGAATTCTAACTCCTTACATTTTTAAATAATTATTTAACAAAATGAACAACAGACCACGACACCACCATGGCACCTTTTGGCCATTTTAAAATTTCACAAATTATGCCATGTATAGGTTTCACACCTAAAATTCAGTCGGAATTGAGGTATTGTGTATATTTAAGGAGGTACAGGCGGATTTGTGTTGTGTCACAATTCCCGGGCGCAGGCCTGCATTCATACAGTAAGGGTAAACAAGCATTACACTCAATATTTAGGCGCATGTAAAAAGGCCTGCATGCAAAATGAATGACTGGACGCAGGCAACAGATTCCCCCACGCAGCTGTCAAGCCTGCGCATGTCAAAAAAAAATGTATTAAGCCTGACAGCCAGGTACCGCAAGAACAGGCTGCAACCTGCATGCATACATCATGTATATGTAAAAACTTGACTGCCGGACAGAGGGATGTCTGAAACCTAAGAATATTGAATAAAAAATATATGAAAATAAAAATATAAAGCAAATAAATTGTGGGAAACAATAATGAAGGTTGTCATGTAAATGAGATTGCCAAATCTTTATGAACCACAAAACACAACAAGGAGTTAACCTAAAAATTCCTAAAAATTCCCAACATGTGCAGAAGATGCCGTGGAATTTACTAATACCCATTTCCACCCATGTTACTCAAAATGAAATAATAGAAAATAAGGAAATTTTTCTGAATCATAAAAAA
>CM062635.1:31272473-31347473 GCA_025617555.3 Puccinia polysora | reverse complement strand
TAACAATGACCACAAGCTAATAACTCTGGTTGTCAGCAGAAGATTAGGAAAGATCAAATCAATCCCAACCAAACTCCAGGTTCTCAATCAACCTGACCAACTCTCTGCAATCAACTGCTTGAACGGTACCAGATAAACATGAGTGGCTGAAAAAAACAAAGTAATTTGTTTTATGAAGCTCCAGAAGCAAAGGAATGAAAGATCCAAACAAGAATAACCCAACACATTTCAAGGGACTAAGGAACATTGTGGTGGAATTCAACTTTAAAGGAACAAAGGGAGTTTGAATATTCCAGGTTTTAAGCTCAAAGAAACCTCCCGGTCAAACATAACTGGTTTCAGAAGGATGATCTAGAATAACAATCAAGACCAGTATGATCAGAAAAGGGAGAAGAGTGATATAACACACTCAAGAATTCATTCAAAGGAATTCTTCTTCAACCAGAAAGGCTATTGGTTGGTGATAAGGAACAAGTTCACAGATGGACGGATCAGAGTTTTGAGTATGGAGGCTCAAGAATCAAGGGGGAAATCAGAGAGATATCCTGATAAGGAAAATAAAATTGCCTGGACCAGGATTGGATGAAATGATGATGACAGATGATGATAGAATAATCTAATCCCCAAAATAAGCAGAGGAGAGCCTCTTCTTTTATAGACAAGAGCCCTGTAATATACTACTTACAAGAGATACTACAAATGAAGCAGAAAAAAAGTTTCTTTTTTTTCAAATGGAATGAAAAATAAAATGATGAACAAGAACCAACAAACTTGAAAGACATTATCATAGTTTGAGAGGAGAAAAAACAAAAGGGAGCCAAGAGAGAAAGGGAAAAAAATACAGAAAGAAGGGAAAGCAAAAAATATATAGGCCTCAAGGCCAAAGACAAATGCAGGATGAACTCAAGCAGCCGCAAAAGTTGCAACAGTTGCGCCTGCAGGCAGAGACGCACAAGGACAGGTGACAATTTGTCCTTGCGGTCATCGGGTGAAGGATTGGTGGGAGGATGGTTGGCTTTGGTGAGTTGACAGATTTTGGCAGGTGTCATCAGATGATGATGAGGAGGAGCAAGGGGGGATTGATTGATTGATGGTTGCTCATGGGTGTCCTTAAATTGGCTGGAAAGGCACCAACCATTGCAAGGAACAGCTTGCAATCAGTCAGATGAGGGAGGAGGGGGATTTTTGGGATGATAAGAGTGGGAGGTTGATGATGTGGATGATTGCAACAGGAATTTTTACCTTTTCTGACAGATACACATTGGTTGACGGGAAGATCAAAGGGGGACAACCATTGATGAGAGCAGTCAGCCGCTGTAAGACTCCAAACGGTGCTAGGCCGTGGCAGTTCTGTGGAGGGGAAAGGTGCTGTTTAGGCTGCCCTCCTGAGTGTTACAAAAATATTTAGATGTAACCAAGATCAAGGTCCAGAACCTGGTAAATGAGGAATCAAGGAGTAGAGGATAAAGATGATAATATTTTGGTAGAAATGGAACAGCACTATCTGAGACAAGAGTACGCAGGGAAAAACTTGAACAAAAGAAGTTAAAGTCCTCTTAGAGTTCAAAGAACAAAAGCCGTTGTATGTAAACAATGCCCACAAGCTAATAAATCTGGTCGTCAGCAGAAGATTGGGGATGATCAACTAAAACCCAAGCAACCTCCAGGTTCTCAATGAACCTGCCCAACTCTCTGCAATCAAGCGCTTGAAGGGTACCAGATAACTGAGGGTGGCTGTAAAAGACAAAGCACAATGTTTAAGAAGCTCCAAAGCAAACAGTAACTGATTTTGAAGCAAGGATAACCTCAACACTTCTCAAGGGACTCAAGAATAGGCTGGCAGAATGCAACTCCAAAGAAAATAAAGGGAGGTATAACACTCCAGGTCTTAAGCTTAATAAGACCTCTTCAATCAATTGTGATTGGCTCCAGAAAGGTTATCAGGGTTCAGGACCAGTATGGTCAGAGAAAGGGATCAAGGAATGGTATAACACACTCAAAAATTCCAACAGACAGAATTTTTCTTCAACCAGCAAGGCTATTGGTTGGTGATAAGGATCAAGCCACAGAGGGGCAAAGACTTAGGGTCAAAAATGGATCAGGGGGCAATCAAAGATATACCCAGGATAAGGATCAGAATTGAATTTCTTGATAATGGGGGGACACAAGCACACACCCTTATGGATCAATTTCTATGATGATGTGTTGATCCATGAAAAAGCAGGGGAGAGCCCCTCCTTTTATAGAAAAGAGGCCTGTAGACTATTTACAAGAGAGATTTACAAATGGGAGGAATTTATTTTTTTTCTTTGAGGATCAAGATCATGAGAAAACAAAAGAAAAAAAGAAAAAAACAGATACTTGGAGAAAAAAAGAAATCCAAAGAGGGATGCCTGCGGGCATCCTGATGGGCCCGGGAAACAGCTGAGGCCGCAGATGACCACCGGAAGGTTTCCAAAGGGCATGGGCAACTGCCAAGCCTGCGGCCACCGCCGGAAGGTGTCCGACGGGCACCAGCAACGTAAGAGACCCGCGGATGACCAGCAAGCTAGGAGGGGAGGAAGAGAGAGGTTTGACGGCCGGTTGAGGTAGAACAAGGAGTGGGGGAAGGGTGAGTGATTTGGTGGCATGAAGATCCTTTGGCCAATCGTTTGATGGATCACGGGTTAGAGCAGCCAAGGTGGGTGTTAACTGAGAAGGATCTAGCCAACCTTTCTGGGGTTCTTGAATCAAATCAGTCAAGATTGATGGGGGGTGATGGTGGTTAGGATTGTTGGCTTGGTTGGGTCAAGATGGATGTTGATCTCAAAGAGCTTTTGAGATTGAGGCTGCCTTCCACTTGGCATATTTGATCCTCTGTGAGATTTCAGGTTTGAGTTGATTGGTCAAGGATTCCAAGAGTTGAAAGAAACAGGCGGCTTCCAAGAATTGTTGAGTGGTGGATTTGTTCAAAAGACCAAGTCAATCGTCTTGATTGGATTGATCAAATATCTTGAGTGCAAAGTTTTTGACGTAAGCGGTAGCTGCCAGATTGTTGGTGATGGCATCATTTTTGGCCAGTTGAGTTCTAGCAAGTTTGAGTGAATCAACAAGTTTGATGAGGAACTCTCTACTGAGAGGTTCCTGATGACTGATGGACATGCAAGTCTGGGCGGCATGAAAAGAACACCAGTAGGAGATCACCGGATTGATCCTTTGAATCTCCCTAGCACGTTGAAGGAATGGATTGATGGAAGTGCGTTGCAGGGGTCGAGGACCTGGTAGCAATGAGGATGGCAATGGAAATGGTTTTTTTTTTTTTGATAATGATACCTATGAATGATGATAAGGAAAACATTAAAATCTCCGCACTGGCCAGGGTTTCCAGGATGGGGCACCACATCTCTCCCCAACTTACAGACTGTCCCTAGTCTGCTCCCAAGTTTGATGCCATGAAAAGAGAAAGGAAAGAAAGATGATTGAAACCAAGGAATGGCCATTTTGATCTTGAGAGTGAAAAAGAATATGTTGATCCATCCAAAGGGAAATCCTAGAAGTGGCTGAGATGAAATGAAGAAGGCATCCCAGGTGCTCACATGCGTGGCCTGAAGTAGATTTTTGAAAATGACAGTAGTAGAAGCCCCTGGTGGTGCACAATTGGGAGGACTTACTTTTGGAACGAGTTGCCCCCACAAGAATGAAATTTCTTGACCTGATCAGCAGAGAACCTTCTGGCCATCTGGGTACCATCCAGTTTCTTCAAAACATATGATCCACCTCTAACTTGACGGACCACTCGGTAAGGACCATTCCAGTGGTTAGAGAAAAGTTTTCCCCACTGAGTTTCCAAGGAACGATTATAAGACAATACCAGATCACCAGGGTTTAAAGGGTCCCTGATTCAATTTAGGTGTTTATCTTCCCAATAATTAACTGATTTTGCTCTTGATTCCATAATCTTCTGATAAGCTTTGTTACAAATATCTTCACTCCGCTCCAGTTGCTTTGATCTGGCAACTAATAGGTCAGTAGTTGAGGAAACTTGTTCCCAAGAGATGCCCAAGAAAGACTCCATTTCAAGATCAAGAGGAAGAACAGCCCTCTGACCAAAGATGATTTCACAAGGAGAGTAAGCAGTGGTTTGCTTGGTGGAAATTTGATCAGAGAAGAGGAACAAGGGGAGAAACTTCCAACAATTCTTGCCACTTTCACCAGCCAATTTAACCAAAGCAGCCTTCAAGGGCGCATGGCCTCTTTCCACCATGCCTTGTCCTTCAGGATAATAGGGAGTAGTAAATCTATGTTGTCCAGGGAGCAATTGGATAATTTCAGCAAGTTTTCCACCCAATTCCGAGCCACCATCTGTAGAATAAGATTGAGCCAAGCCATAAAGCATTGTCCCAGTCTCATGAAGGAAAGCTGCTACTGATTCAGAGCTGAGGTTCTTAACAAACTTTGCTTCAACCCATCCAGAAAAATCATCTCTAGCCACAATGAGGTACTTAGCTCCACCAGCCTTAATGTGAACCACATCCATAGCAATCCTCCCAAACACAGTGGACTCTCCAGTGGGGTAACAAATTTTGGCCGGGCGCCTAAGATCCCGTTTCTGTCACACTTCCCAAATCCTGCACCATTGAGTGACGGATTTTTTCAGGGATGGCCACCAAAATCATTTGGATATTTGTTGATAAGTTTTGGTTTCCCCACAATGACCAAGGCCTTCATGGAGATTTTCCAGGATCGAATCTTGCTTAGAAGGGATAGTGACCACAACAAGTGCACAAGGATTTGCTCTTTTCATAAGCCTAGAACCTTGGAAAAAGAAGTTGGAGGACTTCCTTTTAAGGGACCAAAATTCTTTGGCA
Organism: Puccinia polysora; assembly: GCA_025617555.3. Taxonomy (NCBI): domain Eukaryota; kingdom Fungi; phylum Basidiomycota; class Pucciniomycetes; order Pucciniales; family Pucciniaceae; genus Puccinia; species Puccinia polysora. The sequence continues at coordinate 31,342,626 of CM062635.1, read as the reverse complement.
GAAAGATCAGGGGGTCTTTGGAGAGTTGAAAGCTACTGCTCTAAATTAAGCCAGAAACCTTGCTGGAAACCAGAGTAATTTTGGGAGGAGAAGGCAAAGACAGGGCGGACCAAGGGTTCTTCCTCATCAAAATCCATTCCAACCTCTGATTCATTGTCTCCAATAGGGCTTTGAGATAAACCATCAGGCATGGTGAAAGATTTCCCAGGCCTGTGAACAATATCAAAAGAGAAAAACTGGATGAAAGCCACCCAACAAGTCATTGGAGAATTTGGGAGGCTGGGGGCGTTGATCATTTCAATAATGGATTGTGGATCAACTTGTAACTCAAAGTGTTGACCCCAAAGGACAGTCTGGAGCTTTTTCAACATTTGGGCCACACAGAAAAGTTCCAGTTTTGGCTGGGAGTACCTGGATTCCACATCTGAGAAAAGAAGAGATTCATACAGAGCAGGATGATCCAAACCATTATCCTCCTCCTGGATAAGGACAGCCCCAACAGATTGATAACTCAAGTCAACTGCCAGCTTGATCTTGCCAGCTCCAGGTCCATAAGTGATCTTTTTCAAAACAATGTCTTTCCCAACTATTGTTTTGAGCAACTGAAATGATTTTTTGCAGTCTTGGGTCCAAATCCATTCAGCATAATTCTTGGTTAAGCGACGCAAGGGAATACAGATTTTGGATAATGAGGGAATGAAGATCCTGACATAAGTTACAACACCTAGGAAACCTCTAAATTCCGTTGGATTTATTGGAGTAGGCCAGGAGATGATTATGTTGACTTTAGAGGGTGCCATCCTTCTTCCTTCCTTGCAGACTATATGACCAACAATTTCCAAGGCAGGGACACAGGCGGCAAGTTTTGACCCAGAGGCAGTAAGGCCGGATTCTTCAATTTGAAACAAAATTCTTTCCAAGACAGTAGCATACTCCAAGATAAATTGTCGGATTCCTGAGTGCCAAGGTAAGAGCTCATTATCATAGTCAGAAACTGGACCTTTAATTGCACCATCATCAATAAAGATACCCGCATGATCCGGGATCTTGTCCTGGAGGATCCACATCATCTGAGCCTGATAGACTGCAACCGAGTTGGTGGCACCTTGAGGCAATTGAGTCAGCTGAAATCAACCAAGGGGGGTATCAAAAGTAGTGAGGGGAAAAGAAATAGGATGCAAGGATTGTTTTTCATAGCCACCCATAATGTCACCTAGACCATAGGAAGCTCTCCCAGAGAAGGATTAAACAAATTCTTCAGTGGCAGGAGGCATGCCAGAGTCTTTAATAGTAACTTTATCAAGAGTTTGGAGATCATGAACTACTCTAAGTTTACCATTACTCTTTAGAACACAGAAAACAGGACTGGAATAGCTAGAAGTCAATTGTTTTTATAAACCGGTTTGGACTTGTTTGCGGACCAACTTGATGAATTTGTTGACTTTAGCAGCAGGGATTGGGATCTTGTTCTTTTGCCAAGGGTCATGTTCAACTAAAGGGATGATGTCAGGGAGACCATAGTATTCTTTCAAGAGACCTCTCTCTTCTTCACAGAGTGCAATAGATTTTTCCCTTAGAGACAAGATATTTTTGATCAAATTTAACTCATCAGGAAGAAGCCATCCATCTGGACTAAAGTTGGCCACTTTCAGATGTTCCTCAGTGACCCAACCAGAGGGAATAAATGGACTAGTGAGGGATTGGGATAGACCACAGTAAGGATTGCAGGATAGAGGAGGGCGCATAAGAGGAGGATTGAGGTTGAGAGGCATTGGTTGGTTGACTGGCTGGACCTTCTTTGCAACTGGTTTGTACTTGGTGGCAAAGGAGAGGAATCCTTGCTTCCTCCAAGCATTGACCAGTGAGACCTGACTACAAAAACTGAGGCCATATTCCAACATCTTCCAAGTCCAATGTTCTGTTGCCTCCTTGAAAGGTGCCTTCTCCATAAAAGAGGATCCAAAAGATAACACATTGCTCACATGTGTGGCACAGGGTAGAGTTTTGAAAACAAAAGTAGTAGAAGCCCTTGGTGGTGCACAATTGGGAGGACTTACTTCTACCCCAAATTGCCTCCACCTAAGACCATACTCCTTCATGCCAAGGCCACCAAGAAAAGAATCGAGATCAAGATCTAGTTTAGACTCATTGTGGAGATTCAAAACCGGAATAGAGGATGAGTGATCAGGCTGAAAAGAAAAAGAAAAAGAAGATACAATAGATCGAGACAGAGAAGAAATATTTTTGGATTTTTTGGATTTTTCATGTGTTTGAATTTTGATCTTATTTGGATGAGAAGGAAATGATGAGGAAAAAGAAAGATATGCCTCTGAGGTGGGAGTTGGTCCATGAGTTGAAGTCTGAGGCTGAGAAGAACTGCAACTATCAGTAGGGCCAACTATTTGGCTAAAAAATGAGGATGAGAGGAATGAGAGTTTTCTTTCTGCTTTCCTTTCAGGACAGATTTGGGAGGATGACCAGGGAAGTCTCTTTCCCAATGACCAGATTCCAGAGAACAAAGAGGAACTTCAATCTTTCTGCCATCAGCATCAGGGAGGAGAATTCTCTCCCCAACTTGATCAGAAAACATCAGGGTAGCACCAAAGTCCATTAAGAAAGGCCTTCCCAAGATCATGGGACCATCCAGACAAGTGATCCAGAAGTGACAGGTGCCAACAATATTTTGACCAATTCCAACAGGGATATCCTCAGCAATACCCACCAGCTCACAGGACTGATTCCCAATTCCATAAACCGCAGAGTTGAAACTGACCCTTGGGCTAAGTTTAAGCTTGCAGGCCCTGGAGTCCAAAATCAAGTTGAGCTGAGAACCCAAATCCACCAGGAGAGAAACAGTTTTAGTTGAATCACCAAGATAACATGGAAGAAAACTAAGAGGACAGGAATACAGGTTGGTATCTGAAGAGGGGTATGTTCCACCAGAATCCTCTATCAGAGTACCAGAGGAGACCTTTAATTTGTCGGGACCAATCTCCACACCTCAATGGGAAACCCATTTCTTCATCCCTTCAGCCACAGATGGAGAGATTGACAGGAGTTCAGCCACAGATAGATCAGGGATTTTAAGATTAGAAATTTTCTTTAATACTCCTTCCACAGCATTAGGGTAGTCCTTGGAGATGCCCCTCTCAAATCAAAATTTAGGCTGGGTGGAGGGAGGAAGATCAGGTGAAATAGGTGATGGAAGAGGATCTGAGGGTTTGACAGGTTGAAGAGGGGGGAGATCAGAGTTGTCCTGGAACCTTTCCATAAGTGGTTCCCTTTCTACTTCCATGTCTTCCTCATCAGAGGAAGGAGGCTCAGGTGAAGATTGGCGTTTAATGGGTTTTTGCAGAATTGAGGATGGGACAGGAGGAGACTTATGAGGTTTTGGTTCCTCATGGCGTTTCCTAGCTGGATCAGATTGATAGGTGCCAGGGAAGCTTGAAGAAGTGATAGCTGGCGGATACCAATGTTGCAGAGTTCCACAGGGTGATCAAAAATCCACAGAGGCCAAGGATGCCTTCTTAGGAGTTGGTGGTTGGTATGAGGCCACCACATGACGGATTGGTTGAGACAAATCAAAAGGGATCAAAGCACCGTTAGGAAGGAAAAAATTATTTCTCTTCTGCTCTACTAACTTCTCCTCCTTGTCCTTCTGGAGTTCAGGACATCTACCAGTACCATGGCCTTCCCTATGGCAATAATAACAGACTATAGTAGATTTAGGAACAGAATTAGCAGGTTTAGGAGTGTCTAAGGAGGATATTTTCTGATCTATTTTATTCTCAAATGCCTGAAGTAATTTTGTGATCTCATCTATAGTAGGTGTCTCCCGGTGGGTCTGAGAGTTGGGTTTAGGTCTGCAATTGGCTTCCATCTTATTCATGATTTTTTTAGAAGCTTGAAAAGAGGGGGCAAGGACTGGTTCAGTGATTTTAGGTTTTTCAAAGGTGAGAGCTGTTTTAACTTTTATCACTTTATCCACAGTATTCCTAAGAACCATGAACGCAGGGAGCTTGAACCAATTGTCTCTTTTTGTGATCATGGATCCAGATTTCACCAATTCATCCTTAATTCTTTCCTGCACTCCTGGAGAGAAAGACTGAAAAAATTGCACTCAAATTTCTTCCAAAGTATCAATGTGATTGTTCCGGATAAGGAAGGACTGGATAGGGTCCCAAGATTTTCTGAAAGTCTGATAGTCAGAGGCTGAGGAGATACCACCATTTGAGATCCGTTGAGAAACCAGGGCATCCAAGTCTTGCAAAGTAAATCTGGCTACATCTATTTTTCCCAAATAGGCCAACATAGCCTCCTTCAGGAGCCTCCAGTTGTGAGTTTTGAATCCCTCAAATGATTTGATAACCTCCATAACTTTGTCAGAAGAGATAAAAAATTGTAACTGATAAGCCATATCATATTCACTGGCACCATCCACTTCTGCAGCCATCTCATAGGAGTCCAGGAATCGTTTGACATTGGTCCCATTGAAGCCTAAATTCTTGTTCTGAGGTTTGATTTTGACCATCCTGGCCCAAACAGATAAAGAGGATCCAGCAGATTCCATGTTTAAGGGTTCCTAAGAGATCCAAACGAGCAGAGTTCCAAGGTGGCTCACAAGTGTGGCAAGAGTAGAGTTTCACAAAAAAACAACAAGGATCTTGCCCAGATGGTGCACAATTGGGAGGACTTACTTCTGGACCAATTTGCCTCCCCCAATCAGATCTGAAAAAAGAACAAACAGAAAAAGAAAGAAACAGAAAAAAAATTGGATCAGATTTCAGAGTTGATTCTTCAAGTTGGGACTGTAAATCCCAAGGTTGCTGGTTCAATCCCGGCCTGGGGGACCAAATTTAAGACTCCAAATGGTGCTAGGCCGTGGCAGTTCTGTGGAGGGGAAAGGTGCTATTTAGGCTGCCCTCCTGAGTGTTACAAAAATATTTAAATGTAACTGAGATCAAGGTCCAGAACCTGGTAAATGAGGAATCAAGGAGTAGAGGATAAAGATGATAATAGTTTGGTGGCAATGGAACAGCACTATCTGAGACAGGAGTATGCAGGGAAAAACTTGAACAAAAGAAGTTAAAGTCCTCTTACAGTTCAAAGAACAAAAGCCGTTGTATGTAAACAATGCCCACAAGCTGATAACTCTGGTTGTCAGCAGAAAATTGGGGATGATCAACTCAAACCCAAGCAACCTCCAGGTTCTCAATGAACCTGCCTAACTCTCCGCAATCAAGCGCTTGAAGGGTACCAGATAACTGAGGGTGGCTGTACAAGACAAAGCAAAATGTTTAAGAAGCTCCAAAGCAAACAGTAACTGATTTTGAAGCAAAGATAACCTCAACACTTCTCAAGGGACTCAAGAATAGGCTGGTAGAATGCAACTCCAAAGAAAATAAAGGGAGGTATAACACTCCAGGTCTTAAGCTTAATAAGACCTCTTCAATCAATTGTGATTGGCTCCAGAAAGGTTATCAGGGTTCAGGACCTGTATGGTCAGAGAAAGGGATCAAGGAATGGTATAACACACTCAAAAATTCCAACAGACAGAATTTTTCTTCAACCAGCAAGGCTATTGGTTGGTGATAAGGATCAGGCCACAGAGGGGCAAAGACTTAGGGTCAAAAATGGATCAGGGGGCAATCAAAGATATACCCAGGATAAGGATCAGGATTGAATTTCTTGATAATGGGGTGACACAAGCACACACCCTTATGGATCAATTTCTATGATGATGTGTTGATCCATGAAAAAGCAGGGAAGAGCCCCTCCTTTTATAGACCAGAGGCCTGTAGACTATTTACAAGAGAGATTTAAAAATGGGAGCAATTTTTTTTTTTTTTTTTTTTTTTAAGGATCAAGATCATGAGAAAACAAAAGAAAAAAAGAAACAAACAGGTACTCGGAGAAAAAAAGAAATCCAAAGAGGGACGCCTGCGGGCATCCTGATGGGCCAGGGCAACTGCCGAGGCTGCGGATGACCACCTGCAGGTGTCCGACGGGCATGGGCGACTGCCAAGCCCGCGGACAACCGCCGGCAGGTGTCCAACGGGCACCCGCAATGTAAGAGACCTGCGGATGACCAGCAAGCTAGGAGGAGAGGAAGAGAGAGGTTTGACGGCCGCTTGAGACGGCCGGTTGAGGTAGAACAAGGAGTGGGGCAAGGGTGAGTGATTTGGTCGCATGAAGATCCTTTGGTCAATCATTCAATGGATCACTGGTTAGAGCAGCCAAGTTGGGCGTTAACTGAGAAGGATCTAGCCAACCGTTCTGGGGTTCTCAAATCAAATCAGTCAAAATCGATGGGGGGTGATGGTGGTTAGGATTGTTGGCTTGGTTGGGTCGAGATGGATGTTGATCTCGAAGAGCTTTTGAGATTGAGGCTGCCCTCCACTTGGCATATTTGATCCTCTGTGAGATGTCAGGTTTGAGTTGATTGGTCAAGGATTCCCAGACTTGTAAGAAACAGGCAGCTGCCAAGAATCGTTGAGTGGTGGATCTGTTCAAAAGACCAAGTCAATTGTCTTGATTGGCTTGATCAAATATCTTGAGTGCAAAGTTTTTGACGTAAGCGGTAGCTGCCAGATTGTTGGTGATGGCATCATTCTCGGCCAGTTTAGTTCTAGCAAGTTCAAGTGAATTGACAAGTTTGATGAGGAACTCTCTACTGAGAGGTTCCTGATGACCGATGGACATGCAAGTCTGGGCGGCATGAAAAGCACACCTGTAGGAGATCACTGGATTGATCCTTTGAATCTCCCTAGCACGTTGAAGGGATTGATTGATGGAAGTGCGTTGCAGGGGTTGAGGACCTGGTAGCAATGAGGATGGCAATGGCAATGGTTTTTTTTTTTGATAATGATACCTATGAAAAAGAAAACATTAAAATCTCCGCATGGGCCAGGAAGTTCAGGATGGGGAACTACTCTGCTGACCACTTGTTGCTGTTAAGTGTTGGAAGATGTTTGGAAGCATTCATTGTTCAACTGGATGAAAGGGATAGATCAAGTGGGGGTGCTAGAGATGATTGGCAATCTCTCAACAATGACCAATGGCATTGTTGGGGATGGAGATGAAGATCAATAAGGATGGAGAAGAAGATCAATTATGGGATTGGATGATCCTTTGCATGCGCTTGGCCAAAGAACCTGAGAAGCAAGCACGTGCAAAGGATGAGGAGTTGAACGGAAGAGCTGGACATTTGAAGAACCAGGAGGGCCCTCCCTAGACAGCTAGGAAAGGAATTTAAAAGTTGAGAGTCAAGAGAATGGAAGAGTACCCATAGCAACAATTTTTCTTTTGGATTGAAGTTGTAGGAAAGAAAATATATACAAAACTTTAAAAATTTACCTTTTATATGAGGTGTCCCAAATTGGTCACCACACCAGGGGTTGCAAACAGGGTTGTTACTGTTTTCCAGGCCCATTTGGGGCCTTTTGGCCCCAAATGGGCCATTTGAGGGGGAAATTGGGGTACCTAGGCACCCCTGCACCACACTTGAGTAGCATTAACCTAAATATGGGGATGTGAAAAACTATGTGGGACTATTATTGGACCACAAAAAGAAACTTGGGACTCAAAAACTCTGCCTATTGGCAAAAACCCTTGACACAAACCTTGTACACACACACTAAACACCTGTTGGATAAATTAATTTTTCTCAACCCAAAAGTGAGCTAACTTTTGGAGTTTTTGGATTGAAAATTACATAGAATGCTAAATTTCCATTGAATTTTTTTGTTTGATGGAAACAGTGCCAAGCCCAAGCTCTCCCAGATCAAACAAGGCTACATTAAAGGACTTAATTTAAAGTTTACTTAAAAACATTTTGGTGGAATCTTGGGATTTGGGTAGGGAGCTGGAAAAGAAAACATTGGAAGCCTCAATTGCGTCCTCATGTAGAGTTACAATTGAAAAACAAGATCTTTCTTCAAAACAGGAAAATATTTTCTTTCAAAACATGAATTAACTATCAGTGTTGGGTGAAATTTTGTATGTCATTGGACTGAGAAAGATTTGGCTTGACAAATACTAATTTAAATAAGGGGTTCCAGCCCCGCTTGAACCTCCTCCTGTGAGAACCTTTGCTAGTAGGAAAGAAGCTGAGTTTTTTACTCAAAAATGGGAAGCCATGCATTGCTATGCATTTACAACTTACAAATCAAGGAAGGATAAATAGGTCAAATTAGCTTGTGACAGATATGGGGTTTATGAAGGGCCATTTCTCACTGAACTTCAAAGGGAAACTCACACTAGGAAGCTTGGGTGTAAATTGATGATCTGTGAAAGTAGAAAAGTAATAGATCCGATATGGCATCTCTCCATTAGAAATGACCTACATAATCATCAAGCATCAGAAAGTTCTTCAGTGAATCCTCATCTGAGGAGAATATCAGGTCAACCATTAGATTTGCTTAGGTAAGTAATGAAAGATGGTCTGAATGTGGTGCAACGTAAAAGGAAATATTGAGCAATATTGATGGTTGAGAATACATTGATGATAGAACAATCTATAACACTAAGAAAAAGTCAAACCTCACTGAACTGGATGAGAAAGGTGTTATGGACACTCTATTGAAAATTATCCAGGAATCCCAGTGGGTTTCCAGGTCAAAATTTGGTGGAGAGGATCACTTAGAGGCTGTATCCCTGGCTCATGCCAATTCTATAAAACTTTCCAAAAAAATTCATCACCTTGATTTTTTGGATTTTACTTTTAAAAAAAATATGTAAAAAATCCCTCTATTGCATTTTGTAGGAATGACTGCTAACAAAAAGACTTTTACAAAGGCTTTTGTTGTAATAACAAAAGAAAACTATAAGTTTCATAGTTGGGCCTTGAAAACATTAAAGGAGTTGGCTTATGATCCCAAGAGGCTTCCAAAAGTCTTTGTGACAGACTGTGAAAAGGCTCTGATTTGTGCTATTAAACACAGTTTTCCTGAGTCATCCAGACAGTGTTGTACATGGCACTTGTCTAAAAACATACAAGCAAAATGTACAGTGCCCTTCAGTAATGAAAATGAAGGTTTGCAATTTTATGACTCTTTGGGGCAAGTTTGGGGCCTCTAAAACCAAGGGGGAGGCAGGAGCCAATGATGCTGAACTCATAGTAATTCAATTTATTGAATAATGATATCTGTTGATAATTGATCTCTTTTGGGGGTGCTTACTTTGAAACCTGTATACAGTGTTTCTTCAATGACCATGAGGATGTACTTGAGTATATGGAAAAAAATATTTTTCCCATCAAAGAGATGTTTTTAGGCCTTGGAATTGTGTATACCTGGAATTTGTAAATAAAACTACATCTTGGGTAGGAGGGGTCCATTCCACTTTCAAACAATTACTAGTGGGATTTTTGGGGGAAGTTTTGGGTGTTTGAAAATACCTTGAGGGAACTATTGAAATTCAAATCCAATTGGTCCATGAAGCACTTAAAGAGTGTTAAATAAAGTAGGGAACAGGTCTTCCAACAGAGCTATTACCATTGGGTTAAAAATTGTCAATTGAGGCAATAAAACTCATTAAGGAGCAATTAAAAACAAAATGGCAAGGTTTGCTCAAATTCATTTTTGAAAACAATGGGCTTGCCTTTTTCCCAAAATTTAGGTGAAATACTGGCATCAGGAGGATCCATTTTTTCTGAGGATGTTCATCCTCAGTTGAAATCAGGATTTGACGCTTCCAATGAAGTAAGTAGGGTTTTTGAAGGGTACCAATTATTTGATTGACAGATTAATTATTGGATTGACAGATTAATTATTAGATTGATAGATTAATTATTAGGTTGGCAGATTAATTATTGGATTGAAAAATTGATAATAATTTTGGTTTTGAAAGTTTAAAGCAGATGCAGGGCTTGATGAAGAATCTTAAATTTTGAACTAGTGGAATTCACTGTATAGGGAACAACCTAAAGAGGTTAGGTTGGTGATTCTAAGGTCAATTCTTGAGAATACAGCTGCGTTGATTGCAAAGCCAAGGCTTGAGAAATTAAAGTTGCAGTTTACAAAAATTGAAAGCAAAACATTGTGAAATTTCACAATTTTAGCACATGGAAAGAGAAATTAAGAGGGAAAAAAGGGTTAAAAGGGGACACAAAAGACCAAATACAGTAAGTCTTTTATTTTTAGAAAATCTCATTTTTGAGGTTTAATGAACTGATGGGAAATTAATTTTGTAAGTGAAAGGCAGGCTCTTTATCTGAATCTCTTATTTCAGAGGACAAGACTGCAAAGAATATTAAAAGGGGAACAAAAATACCAAAGACAGTAAGTCTTTTATTTTAAGTGGTGTTTATTGGTATTGGCTAACTGATGGTAGATGATTATCATATAAATATTCTTTAGGCTTAGAATCTGAATTTCATAGTTCAGTTGAATAAACTGGAAGTTCATTGGGGTTTGTGGTGTTGGAATTAGATTCCTTTTCAAAGGATGAAGGAAAATGAATTTAGAAGTCAGAAAGAAGCTCATCTTTTGTCAGTGCTGATTCCTTTAATGAGATTAGAATTGTGGCTAACTAATTTTTGATTTGAGGAAGAAAATTAACTCAATAAAATACCTGAGAAATTACATAGGTTCTTGGGTGGGGTTTGGGATCAGCTTGGTGATGAAAATTGTGCATTTAGAGTCATTTCTAAATCAATTGGGTACAATGAGGTTGGATGTTTCAAGTAAAAAAAGAAATGCTTTAAAAATTGAAGAAAAATAAGGTGTGATATTCTAAGATCCTTGGGGGCATTAAAGAGGTTGAAAAGATAGAAAAAGACTTAATGTTAATGACATCAATGAAAATATTCCCACTTCAAAATGACTTTCAAAGCTTGAATTGGATCAAATAATAGCTGATAACTATAGAAGAACAATATGTTTCATTTAATTGGATCCATTTTTTACTTATAAACTTATGCAAATGGGTGTAAACAAATAATCAGATCCTATTTTTATATGATTTTTTGAAAATAAGCATTGGGTCCAGCCCGTACTTAAGGGAGATTTGATTCCAATCCCACCCATACTTTCCAAACCACCTTCAATGATTTCAAAAAAATTAGCTTGTTGGGTTGGTCACCTCAAAGATCAACTTAAGTACTTAAGTTGTATTCTAACTTATAGATGAGGTTCATCATTTAGGTTTGGGTTCTGATGCTGATATTGTAAATATATTAATATAAAGTGTTATCAAATTTTGAACATCATTATGATGGGTGTTGTGAATGAGATTTTTATGGTAAGTAAGTTCAACTTGTGTTGGGATTATCCCATCATAAGGAGTATTTTTACTTCCTGCAATGGGATCAGATTAACACAAGTTGAACTTCTTTTTTTTGGTGTTTTTACTTTAGGGCTGGTCAAAAAACTTGTTTTTTTGGCACTTTCACTGTAGGGCTAGTCACAAGTTAAACTTGTAATTTTTGGCCTTTTTACTATAGGGCTGGTCACATTGAACTTGTATTTTTTGGGACTTTTACTTTAGGGATAGTCAATTTGAACTTACTTGCATTCTTTCAGGCCCTAGCCAAGTTAAAATTGTGTATTTTCAGGCCTTTTTCATTTTTTTCCTTTTTTGGTACTCATATTTTTTTTTCTTTTTTGGTGTTTTTTTTTCTTTTTAATAAATAAAAGGCCAGCCTAAATGAAAATATCTATTTCTTTTTATTTCTTTTTATTTCTTTTTATTTCTTTTTATTTCTTTTTATTTCTTTTTATTTCTTTTTATTTCTTTTTATTTCTTTTTATTTCTTTTTATTTCTTTTTATTTCTTTTTATTTCTTTTTATTTGATTTTATTTAATTTTATTTAATTTTATTCCTGTTTATTGAGTTTTATTTATTTTTATTTATTTTTATCAATTTTTGTTTATTTGTTTTCATATTTATTCATATTTTTTTTTTATTTTTGATTGTTATGTCATTTTTTATTTTTTATTTCTTTTTATTTTTTTTATTTTTCTTATTTTTTTTTCATTTTTTTCATTTTTTTTTTATTTTTTTTATTTTTTTTATTTTTTTTATTTTTTTTATTTTTTTTATTTTTTATTTTTTTTTTTATTTTTTTTTTATTTTTTTTTATTTTTTTTTATTTTTTTTTATTTTTTTTTATTTTTTTTCATTATATTTTAATTTTAATTTTTTTTTGCAAAAAGGTATTGAACTACCATTTGCAATGCCAAATCAAGTGGGGAAGACCAGCCTAGGTTGCAACTGGCCATTCACAACTGTATAAGGTAGCAAGCCGCCATTTGCAACCCCAAATCAGTCACAAGTTGGGCCATGGAACCCAAAATCAGTTTCAAGTTGTGCCATGCAACCCCTTTTAGGTACTTAATAGGGGTTGCAAAGTTGAAAATTGAACATTGGCCAAAATAAAAATTCAACCTTTCAAAAAATTACAAAGTTCAATTCAAAAAAAATCACTTTTTTTCAAAGAAAAGGTGTAAGAATACATTTTAAGAAAGGCAGAGGTATTTTTCATACCACTGATCCATTTTCCTACATGGTTAGTGGGTCTGATCTCATCAAGCCCATGTTTTTGGAAATTTCTTTGGCAATTATTTTCTGAAAAAAAAGTCTCCAAATCAGATTGACCCCTGCCACTGACATGAACTTTCTTAATTGAGGACAAAAAAAAGCCTATAGATAAAATCAGTAAATTTCCTGTTCTTTGATATATATTATGGAATTTCATTTTTTAGCTTGGCACCTATTTAAAAGAAATGCCATGTAACATAGCCCTGAACCAAATTTCTTAAAAGTGGTAAAATAAATATGGCATTAGAAGTAAATTCATCAATTCCCAATTCATTTTTAATTTATGTAAAAATTTTCAATCCAATCATACATTACATAAATATGGTGGATGGGTTTTTGGGATCATCTAGAAATAAATTTGATGTTTGAATCCAAAACCAAAACAAATTCAAAACAGGTTCCATTCACCATCCCAGGTGCTACATCTGCCAGCAGGTGCACCCTTTTTTTTATGGTGCATGTGCCCCAAGGATTTTATTTCTGCATAGAAAATTTTGCATTTCTTCATGGATGATTTGAAACCTTCAGAGGAGATAGCTTTTAAGACTAATCTTACTTTGTCCATGCAGTTCTTCCAGCAATCAGAATAGATGAAAAATCATCAATATATACCATCATCCATCCTTTTCTGATGAATTTTCCTAGAACTGTGTCCATGATTCTTTGGAAATGAGAAGGAGAATTTTATATCTCAAAATTCATCCTTAGATACTCATATATGCCTAGGTTTATGATTCTCATGAATCTTCTGCTTTCAGGGCTGAATGGTATTTGGTGAAAACCTTTCAGAATTTCCATGGAAAGGATGAACTTAGCCTTCAACAGGTTATGGAGAGGATGATGCATCCTTGTTATACAATAGTAGTCAGCTTCATTATATTTATTAAGCATCCTAAAGTCTCCAAACATTCTTGACTTATCATTATTCCAAGCTATGATCACTGGTGTTGTAACATCCACTTGCTCATTATGCCCTAATTTCCATAAAATGTGTAGCTCAATTAACTCCTGAATGTGAGTTTCATGTGCTGATCTACATTTTGGACTAGATGGGTAAGCATTTCTCATGAATTTGGGAGAGTAAGGAGGTTTTCTGGTCAATTTTAGAATCATATCATGTTCTTTTATGTTACCAATGGGGTGGTATTTTATACAGGAAGCATTCCAAGTTCAAAGCAGCCTTGGAGAATTTTTTGTTTCTGGTCTTCACTGAGCTGGGAATTTAAGGCTTCTTGAGAAAAATATTCTTTTTTTAAAGGTTTCCAAGTGCTTCCCACAAGTGGTTTCAGGAGCTTAAGCTTTGATATTACGTATCAGGATTCATTTTTTCCAGTCTCCTCCTACTATAACATATCTTCCTTTACTTTGGAATACATATATTCCATACAGGCAAAGTGAATCATTTCCTAGAATAAAGTAATCACATACTTCATTTGGAAGTACCAAAAACTCAATTGTCAGCTTGAGTGATCCTGTAGTGTGAGTGAGTATGAGTTCTGTGTTTCACACTCCAATATTATTAAGGGAAGAGTTACAGCTGCTGAGCTTTGCTTGGGGTACTGGTAAAAAGTTCCTCTTCCAATTTTAGTCTTTTTTCTCCAGATATGATGATCCAACAAACAAGCAGAAAGCTCCACTCTCCAGGATTATTTTTACCAAAGAGGTCTGGATCAATGCAGCAGAATAGCAAGTCTTTCCAGAAGTGTAATTTTAACCGGAAGAGGGCTTAAGAGTCAGAGGTTTGGCCTCAGAAATGTGGTAAATCTTTATGCAAGGATTCCATTTTTGGGGTAGGTTGGAATCTTCATTAACAAAATTTATTTCCAGGGAGAATTATATATTTCCCTAAATGACATTTATGGGGCTAGTAACAACCAATTATCATTCTGAAATTGATGCATCAGTGTTATCATATTGGGGATTAAGGTTTTTATAATACTCTTATCCTTCTATAGGATTGATCCTGCTTCTGGGTTGCAGAGAATCAGGTCTCAGATGTCCTTTATGGTTGCAATTCCAGCATACATTTTCTTCTTCTTGAGTTCCAGGGTGGCAGGATTTGGGGTGGAAGAATCTTTAGTTTCAAAATTGTATTCTTCTATTTTCCTAATGTTTTTATCTCTAGGCTTGTTTACCTTTTTATCAAGACCATCCATGTCAATAATTTCTTCTAACACATCAGTGTAGATATCAGAGTTGATGGGCATTCTGAAACTTAAAATATGTTTAAGTTGTCCTTGAAATATGCTAAGGAGTCTCTCATTGACTTCCTCCTTATCAGCACCAGGGTAAAAACAGTCCAACCTTCTTTTCTTTTCAAGACACCATTTGTGGCCCTTGTCTTTGGATGGGTTGAATTGGGATTGTCATCCTGCTACTTAGCACAGAGCAACCTGACTAAAGAAAATTATTATAAAATGAAGGAGTATGAAATCCGTAAATATTATTGCAGAAATGGATTCCCCATCCAAAAAAAGGTGGGGTCACTCACTGACCCCACCCTTCAATTCTTACTCCTTATATTTTTTAATTAATTTAAAAGAAAATGGTAAATGACCACGGCACCAATATGGCACCTCTTGGCCATTTTAATATTTCACATGATATGTCATGTATAGGTTTCACACCTAAATTTCAGTCAAAATCCAGGTGTTGTGTGTAGTTTAGGAGTTACACAGGGAATTGTGTTTTGTCACAATTCCCGCACGCAGCCCCGCGTCCCTACAGCACTGGACTCCCGCGCACCCAAACTCCCGCGCGCAGTTGATACCTCCCGCGTGCAGGTAATCCCATGACCTAGTCACGCGCGCAGCGGATCAGTCCCCCGCGCGCATCTGAATGAACTGATCACCGCGCCTAACCTGCCATGATAACGCGCGCAGCAGATCAGTCCCCGCGCGCATCTGAATGGACTGATCCCCGGGCCTCCTGCCATGATCAGTCTGACAGCCAGGTACTGCTCAGAGGAGCTACAACATAGTAGGATCTACTCTACATATGTAAAGCTACCACACAAGCATAGATTGTAGTTTAAAAGCCTTAAAAGTCAACTAAAATTAGTTATTGAATAATTTTAGTATTTTTTATTAATTGAATAAAGATCCAGACTCACCACGTCATGAGCTGATCAGAACCTTCAAAGACCACAAAACTACACAAGGAGTGGTTGTAAAAATTATTAAAAATCACATACAGGATCAGCAGAGGATAGAAAATCACTAAACATCCACGTCTGCTCACTTTGGACCAGTACTTACAGTACAAATTGAGGATCAGTGCAGGATCAGCAAAATGACTAATCTGTTGATTAACAGATCCTGCAGCTAAAAATGAGCTTTTCCTTGACAGATCTAAGGCCAGCAGGCTAACAGCACCTTGAGGACGTGCCAATCTTGCCCTGACTGCCCCCCTAGCCTCAGCCCATGGCTAATACCCCTTCTAGAGGCCCTCAAGCACCCAAAAAGGAATATTTAAACAGGCTCTTTTTGCCCTTTTGTTCCCAAGATCCATCAGTTATCAGAAATATTATTATTATCAATCAGACATTGTGTCATTTTTAGTCAAGTGCTTATCAAGAAGAAAGCAAGTGATTTATGATCTAGTCTGAAGTATTATTATTATTATTTTCTATATAACTCTCAACAACCAGAAGTTTGAACCAGCCACCAACCCCATCTGTTCTGGACCTTCTTACCTGAATCTTTGCAGGATTTCTGTGGATTACTTCCCAAGTAAGTTGTTCCCTTCCTGCTCTGGGTTTGTGTGCTGTTTTGCCCGCCCAAATTAGTGGATAAGGCCTTAGAAGGCACCCATCTTCATTCCAAGGTTATAAACTGCCTAAGGAGGCCCCTTGAGGAGAGGATGCCAAGTCTGTAAAGACCCCCAGTAGTATATTACTGTGGCCCCTCTTTTTATATTATATTTAAAATATTTATAACCAAACCAATTAAACCTTGCACTTGCTCTAACCATATTATTATTGGAGCTGTAAAGTGTTTATTCTTTGGAATATTATTGCTCCAAATTCTTTTATCACTCTTTGTAGCTAAAGGACTGCAAGGTTCCTGGTATCAGAGAGCTGACGGGGATTTTCAAATGTTTTCATGATTTTCCTTTCCCATATCCTGGTGCCAAACTGTTCTTTTATTAGCTCTATCCCGAAGCTCCAAGATAAACAACATAATTCTCCTCTTTTATTGTTAAAACAATAAAGAGCTAATCCTTCAGAATATCTGGGTAATCCTACCACAGAAATGTTATAAGGAAGTTCATAAAAAGAAATGTTTTAATCAATAAACTAAATGAATCTGACATGGTTGTAATATCCTTCTCCTGAAAGTTTGGGCCATTCAGTTATAGGTGGAAGAAAATTCAAAGATTTTTTGACTTCTGTGGTGAAGGACTGGTTCTGTAAGCTTCATGCCTGAGGAAACTGGACCTATGGGGCATGCTGGAGTGGTGGTGATTCTGGTATACCTTTGCTCTTTGAGATTACTTCCTAAGGGATTAGCCTTGTTGACCTTAAGATCTATGAGATCATTCTTGATCATACCTAGTTCCAGGTCAATTTCTTTATTCAAAAAATATATTTTGTTGATTAAGTGGATAGAAGGGTTCTTCTTAACTTTCTTAACTTCTTGCTTAATATAATCAACTTATAGAAGGAGTTCTTCCCGGATGGAAGAGTTTCTGGTGTCTATGTTTCTGATTAATTTTAATTTGTTTATGTCATAGTTTCCTTCAATTTGTTCAAATCAGAATCATTGGTTCTGCTCTTTCCAGATTTTTATTGAATCATTTTTTTAATTCTTAAATTTACATTATCCAATTTCTCATATATACCATCCATATTGCTGCTTATAACTTTAAAATTATGAGATTTATCAGTGGCAAAGGAATTAAAAACAAGTACATTTAATTTCGTTAAAATTTCTTCCACTTAAGAGCTAGAGATATAATCTTGTCCCAGTATTTGGAAAATTTTAATTTATGATGAGCTGAGGATCTCCTCTTTTTAGGGTCTTTTCCCTTTAAAGTAGCTAATTGATCCCAAGGATTCCAACTCTGCATGTACAATTCTACCTCTTTCCTGGGGACTAGCTTTTGGAGGGCTATTTTTTATTTTCTTGCCAAAAATATTGACTTTCTCATGGCTTTCATGTCCTCTTGGGATTGGGCCAGTTTGAACTTTGCCCAGTTTTGGAGTTTCTCTTTGACCAAATTCTTGATCTTCTCTTCCTTGGATGGGTCAAGATGGTTTGGCATAATTAAGGATGTACCTGCCGGGGGTGCAGTTTGGGGCAAGGGACATCTCTGCTAAATTGATTTGGTTGAGTTGGAGGCCACAATTGTTACCATTGTCTTGCATGAAACTGGGGTCACCGGTTTGGGTCCCCCCATTGCCCATGTAACTGGCATCCTTGCAGGTGCGTGTTAATCTGGGCAAAGATCCATATGGGGGGCTCTGCCACTTGAAAAGGTTTTGCACCTGTTTTGATACATTAAGAAAAAATATTCACATTTTGTCAAAACAATTGAAAACAATAATAAAAAATATAATAATTTAATTTTTTTGAGTGTTTATTATTTTTTTTCAAACTTACTTAAGCTCAATTTTAAGGATACTAGAACTTGATTGGGGTCAATAACATCTTAGGGGATATTCCAACAGGGTCCTGGTGAGTACCCATGAAGTCTTGGGGTAAATCAAAAGATAGCAGTTCTTGGATGTTTTCAAGCAGGTCCTTCTCATGAAATACCCAAACTCAAATGTCAAATAAAATGGAAAAAGGATAAAAATATAAAAATATAGGTTTTATATTTTTGTATTTTTATGTGATTTTTTATAATTTTATAAAAAGGATTTTTAACACTTAATTTTTGTTTCTTCTTATTTTTCTCTTTTAAGATAAAAGTTTTTTTTTTGCAGGATTTATTTTGCTTTAATGAAGAACTGAAATTAATAATTCTTTCCAATTCAAGCTGCTTTTATTCTATTACTTTTTTTTTATAATAAAGAAGTATTTTGTTTTTTTGTTCAGGAGTTATAATATTGGGTAAAATTGCCAAGTCTTTATTATTTTTTCTGTTTAGGCTTCTTCAAATAATGGTTGATTAATTTCCTTTTTTGCTTAGATCCACTGGAAAAATCAAAAAATCAAAAAAAATTATAATAAGTATTTTTACTTATTTTCACAGTGAAATGGCTGTTCCAAGGAATAAATAATCAAAAATTAATAATTTAGGGATATTTCCCAGCCAGACTCCCAGTTTTCAGCTCCTTGATACTGGTAACCTTGCATTATTTCATCTACCAAGAGTGAAAAAATATTGTAATAATGATATTGCCAAAAATAAACAGATAAAGGGCTCCAATAATAAATTATGTTAAAAACTGGCACAAGGTTTAATAGTTTGGCTTAAATTGTTTTAAGTATGTAATAAAGAGGGGACAAAGTATTATACTACTGGGAAACCTGACTGCTTTAGCAAACCTTCTTCAGGGGATCACTTTGGACCCTGTGAGACCCTTGAATGATGGGAACTTAATGAATTACTCAAGAAGGAGATATTACCAAAATAATTGGTGAAAATGGCTGCAAAGCTTGCACAGAAACCAAGGCAGAAAGGGGATTACTTAATAATCAGATTAATTACTGTCAAGATCCCTGCCAAGATTCAGTTAAAGGGTTTCAGGGTAAAAGGTGGGGTTATTACTGAAAAAAGTTCAATGAATAAATAATGTTGTTAAAATTAATCACTAATAAATGTGGCTAGGGCCATATACCATTTGCTCAACTATTTCAAGCAATTGATCAAGGATGGCAAGGTTTCTGGATAATAACTGATGAATTCATGGGTTGAAAGAACCAAAAGAGGTCTGTATAAATATCCTTTTGGGTTAAGAGGAGCCTTCTCAGGGCATTTAGAGAGGGTACGGCCCATTGTCCAAGGCTAGAAAGCCAGAAAGGGAAGTTTTTTCAAGTCCTAAAGGTGAGTTTAATCAGATTATCTCAGATATGCTGGATTTCTGCATATTTTTAGCTCCAGGATATGTTAGTGTTTTAATTTTTTATTTTGATGATTCTGAATGTATCTTTAATTTGTACTACTATTATTGAACTAAGTGATCAGTAGTGGGTGTTTATTGATTTCCAATCAACTGCTGATCTTCTAGATAATTTTTGAATTATTTTTATGATCACTTCTTGATATTTTTTGTGACCTTTGAAGTTCTGGATCTTTTAATATTGTGATCCTTTTTTAATTTAAAATAATTTAAAATCTATTTTATTAAAATTTTATTTTATATAATATGTTTTTGGATAATATACCATGAATGTCTCACTTTATTACATATGCATGGTTGATCCTTTTTGCTTGTAGCAGTTATTGGTGGTGCCTACTGTCCTTTGGTTGTTGATCAATTATGATCAGTGGAACAGGAAGATCCTATGCATGCAGGGATCTTTCATGCAGGAATTCAGGCTAATACATGTGCTTTTGGTGGATTTATGGGTGTAGGGAACAATTGAAGCATGCAGACTGTGAGTAGGGATGCTGCGTGCTGACCAATTTGGGACACCTCATAAGAAAAGGGCAAATTTTAAAAAATTGTTTTATATATAATCTTTCATCTGTCTATCAAAAAAAGAAAAAAAGGAAATGTTCTTCCTCTTTGCACTTGGCATCCATCTTTTTTTTGGGGGGGCAAGCATGGGCACATCATCCACCTCATACCAATCCTGCCCCCATCACTGTTGTAACACTCCAAATGGTGATGGCCATAGGCAGTTCTTTGGAGGGGAAAGGTGCTTCTTAGGCTGCCCTCCTGATTATTACAAAAATATTTAGATTTAACCAGAATAAAGGTCCAGAACCTTGTGAATGAGGAAGAAATGGGAAGGGATGAGTTTGATAGTAATTGGTAGCAACAGAACAACACTATCTGAGGCAAGATGGTGTGGGAAAAAACTTGAATAAAATAAGTTAGAGTTTGTTCAGAGTTCAAAAGAACAAGGCAGTTGTAAGTGAAAATTCCCACAGGCTAATAAGTCTGGTTGTCGGCAGAAGATTAGGAAAAATTAACTCAATCCCAAACCACCTCCAGGATCTTAATGAACCTGCCAAACTCTTGGCAATCAAGCCCTTGAAGGGTATCACATAACTGTGGGCTGCTGTAAAAAACAAAGCAACTTGTTTTGTGAAGCTCCAGAAGCAAAGAAATAACTAATTTGGAAAGAAATAACCCAACACTTCTCAAGGAACTGAAGAGTAGGATGGCAAAACGCAACTTTGAGGAAATAAAGGGAGGTTTAAAACTCCAATTTTTAAGCTTAAAAAACCTGTCAGTCAGATGTGACTGATTCTGGAAGCACAATCAAAGAATGATCAAGAGCATTATGGTCATAAAAGGAATCAAGGCGTAGTATAACACACTCAGGAATTCAACCAAATGAATTCTTCTTCAACCAGCAAGGCAATTGGTTGGTGATAACAGATAAGGCCACAGAGGGGGGGGACCAATGATTTGAGTATAAAGGCTCAAAGATCAGAGGGAAATCCAGGATATACCCTGGGTAGGATGATGATGGAATGCATAGATAAAGGGGTGCAGAAGCAAGCACTCCCCATCGATTTATTGACTGAATCAGATGATGATGATACAATGATGATGGTGCAAAGGCAGGGGAGAGCTCTGCCTTGTATAGGCAAGATACTCTTTACACTATTTACAATTGGACAACACAGATGATAGCAGAAATATATATATATCTTTTTAATAAGATGATCAAGGGACTGTGGTGCTCTCTGCCAACTTTTGGCAGCTGGGGTGGAAAGATCTCACCCCCATCCATGTCTTGCTTCCATCCATGGACCCTTATGCAGGAAAACTAAAATTGATTGCTGCTGTTTGTCCAACTAGAAACAGCAGACAACTCCAAGAAACAGCAGACAACCATGCGCAACAGCCAAACAACCCATGTGGACAACGGTGAGCAGGAGAGGCTGATGAAAAGGATTGATGACAAAGATTGGATGAGTGGGATGGCCGCGTGGAGAGAATGGGGTTGGGATTGATGATGATTGGATCAATAGTTGGAGGAGGAGCCTTTGAAAATGGATCATCCTAACTCTGGAAAACTGTTCCAGTGCCTTGATTGATCATGGGGACCAAAGCTGAGGCCAAGTTTGTTGTGGGAGAGCTTGGTGGGATTGGATGATCTCCAATGGGCTATCTTAGCCTCCTTGGAGAGTAGTTCTTCATGAGTGAAAAAGAGATTGGTTGGGCCAAGGTTGAGGGAGGTGAGTGAGTTGAGGATCTGATTGGATGAGGATTCATGAGGTGTGAGTGCTTGGGCCCAAAAAAAACAAGATGCATGTCATGCACAAAGAAGTGCAGTTTAAAATAAGGCCTGGGAACCTGAGATCCCCAGTGGGCCCTTTGCAACCTTGCCATGCTGGAACAAAATTTTCATTTTTTTTAAAGACTTGATGAAGGGTTATATAAAAAGATCTAATATTTGCACTTGACTTATGAGGTTTCCCAGTTTGGTCACAACATCTCTCCCAAACTTAAAGACTGTCCCTATTCTGCATCTGGATTTGAAGATATTAAGAAAAGAAAAGAGGAAATGAAGAATTTGAAACAGAAGAATGGCAATTTCCTGATCTTGAGAATGATTGAAGATTTGAACAATATCTTGATCTGTTCAAAAGATTCCTAAAACTGGAAGAGATAAAACACAGAGGGTTTCCACAGTGCTCACGTATGTGGCATAAAGTAGAGTTTTACAACAAAAATGCAGCAAGTGACCCTGGTGGTGCACAATTGGGAGGCCTTTCTTCTGGGATAAGTTGCCTCCACAACAATTAAACCTTTAAATTGGTCAGCAGAGAGACTTCTGGCCAACCAAGTACCATCCAGTTCTTCAAAAACATAGGATCCACCTCTGACTTGAAGAACCACCCAATGAGGAACATTCCAGAGATTTTACAAAAGCTCTCCCCATTGAGTCTCCAAGGATCAATTATATGCTAAAACTAGATCACCAGAATTCAAGGGACCCCTGATTCTTTTTAAGTTCTTATCTTCCAAATACTGGACCAATTTTTCTCTTGATTCCATCATGTTCTGATAATCTTGATCACAAATATCTTCAATACACTCCAATTTCTTGGATCTGGAAACTAACAGATCAGTGGTTGAAGAAAACTGCTCCCACAGGATACCCAAGAAAAATTTCATTGCCATATCCAAGGAAAGAACTGCTCTTTGACAAAAGATGATTTCATGAGGAGTAGCCAGTGGTTTTTTTGGTTGAGATTCAATCAGAGAAGAGAATCAGAGGAAGAAATTTTTAACAATTCTTCCACTTTCACCAAAATTTTAAAAAGTTTAGCCTTCCAAGGAGAATGGAATTGTTCCAAAATGCCTTGGCCTTAAGACTAATAAGCAGTAGTAACCCTTTATTGTCCAGGAAGAGATGGGATCATTTCAGCAAGCTTGCCACTAAATTAAGAGACACCATAGATTGAGCCAAGCTGTAAAGCATCATCCAAGTCTCATTATGGAAAGCTGCCAAGGATTCAGAGCTAAGATTCTTAAGAAATCTGTCTTCAACCCACCCAGAAAAATCATCTCTAGCCAAAATGAGATGGCCACAAGAATTTTTTGGATAATTGGTGATAAGTTTTGGTTTCCCCACAATGGCCAAGACCCTCATACAGACTTTCAAGGATTGAATCTTGTTTAAAAGGAATAGTAACAAGAATGAGAGAACAAGAATTTCCTCTTTTCATAAGCCTAGAACCTTGTACAAAGAAGTTAGAGGACTTTCTTTCAGAGGATAAAAATTATTTAGCAGAAAAATCAGGAGGTTTCTGAAGAGTTGAAAGGTACTGCTCTAATTTAAGATAGAACCCTTGCTGAAAGCCAAAATAATCTTGAGAGGAGATAAAGAAGACAGGTTGGATAAAAGGTTCTTCTTCATCAAAATCTACCCCAACATCATTTACTTTTTCTCCAAGAGGAAGTTAAGATAAAAAATCAGGCATGGTGAAAGAATTTCCAGGCCTGGGAACAATATCAAAATAGAAAAGCTGAATAAAGGCCACCCAAAAATTCATAGGAGAATTTGGGAGGCTGGGAGCATTGATGATTTCAATTATGGATTGAGCATACACTTGTAATTCAAAATGTTGACCCCAGAGGATGGTTTGAAGCTTCTTTAACATTTGAGCCACACCCCAGAAGTCCAGTTTTGGTTGAGAGTATCTGGATTCTAGATCTGAAAATAACAAAGACTAATAGAGAGTAGGATGGTCCCAATCACTTTCATCTTCCTGAGTAAAAAAAGTCCCCACAGATTGATAAATAAAATTGACAGCCAGCTTGATCTTGCCAGCTCCAGGTGCAGAAGAGATCTTTTTCAAAACTATGTCTTTACCAACAATCATTTTGAGAAAATGAAAAAAATGTTTTCAATCTTGGGTTCAAATCCATTCAGCTCCTTTCCTTGTTAGACAATGCAAGGGAGCACATATTTTGGATAAAGATGGGATAAAGTTTCAAAAATAAGTTACAAAACCTAAAAAAACTTTAACTTCAGCAGGATTTATTGGAGTGGGCCAAGAGATGATCTTTTTTACTTTGGTTGGTGCCATCCTTATTCCTTCCTTGCAGACCACATGATTTAAAATTTCCAGATCAGGGACACAAGCAGCCAAGTTGAATCCAGAGAAAGTAAGGCCAGACTCCTCCATTTGAAACAGAATCCTTTCCAAAGTAGTAGCATACTACCAGGTGATTCAAAAAATTATTGAATGCCAAGGGAAGATCTCATTATCATAGTCAGAAACTTAAACTTTAATTCCACCCTTGTCAACAAAAAAACCAGCATGATCAGGGATTTCATCCTATTCCACCCTTTTCAATAAAGATACCAGCATGATCAGGGATTTCACCCTGGAGGATCCACATCATCTGAGCCTGATTGACTGAAACCAAATCAGTGGCACCTTGAGGAAATTGAGTAAGTTGGAATTTACCATGAGGAGTATCACAAGTAGTCAGAGGGAAAGAGATAGGATTTTTCAGGACACAGAAGACAGGGCTGTAATAAATGGAAGTTGATTCTTCATATAGACTGGTAAAAACTTGTTTGCTGACCAACTTGATAAATTCACTGACTTTGGCCAAAGTGATTAGAATCTTTTTCTTTTGAAAAGGATCATTTTCAAATAAAGGAATGATATAAGGAAGAAAATAGAATTGTTTGAAGTGACCTCTCTCTTCTTCACAGAAGGCCATAGATTTTTCCCTTAGGGATAAGACATTTTTGATCAAATTCAACTCATCAGGAAGATGCCACCCATCTGGACCAAAGTTGACCACCTTCAGACCTTCTTCAGTGAAAAAAAAATGAGGCACAAAGGAACCAGTAAGAGATCAAGATAAAAACCAGTAAGGATCACAAGATAAGAGAGGATGCATGAGAGGAGGATTGAGGTTTAAAGGCATAGGCTGGTTGACTGGTTGGACCTTTTTCTGAAACTGTTTTATTATTTGTAGCAAAAGAAACAAGTTTTTTGGTTCCTGCAAGCATTGAAAAGCAAGACCTGACTACAAAAACTGAGACCAAATTCCAACATCTTCAACCTCTAATGTTCTGAAAGTCCTCAAAGGGTGCCTTTCTATAAAAGGAGAACCAGGAGATAAAAATTTTCTCACATGTGTGGCACAAGGTAGGGTTTCAAAAACAATGGTAGAAGAAGGCCCTAGCGGTGCAAAATTCTAAGGACTTACTTTTATGCCCAATTGCCTCCACTGAAGCCCAAATTCCTCCATACCAAAGCCACCAAGAATAGAATTGAGATCAGGATCTAGTTGATACTCATTCCAGAGATTTGAACCAGAGCTGAGACAAGATTGATCAGACCTAAGAGTAAAAGGAAAATAAGACATAACAAATCCAGAGAGAGAAGAAATATTTTTGAAATTTTCTATTGTGACATGTTTTTGATTTTTAATGCTTTCCAGATCAGAAGAAAATTTTGAAAACAAAGAAAAATAAGCCTTAGGTGTGAGAGTTGTTCCGCAAGTTGAATCTAAGTCTGAGAAGAACTACAACTACCAGTAGGATCATCTATTCCAATAAAAAATGTGAGGAATCATCATTATCCTTCTGCTTCCCTTTAAAAATTGATTTAGGAGGATGACCTTGGAAATCTCTTTCCCAACAACACAGAATAAAAAGAGTAGAGAAGGGCTTCAATTTTTCTACCATCAGAATCAGGGAGAAGAATCCTCTCCCCACCTTGATCAGAAACATCAGGGTAGCACCAAAATTTATTAAGAATGGTTTACCCAAGATCATAGGAACTTCCAAAAAAGTGATCCAAAAGTTACAGGTTTCAACAATATTTCAACAAATTCAAACTGGGAAATTTTCTGCAATACCAGCCATTTCACAAGAATGATTTCCTATCCCATAAAAGGAAGAATTGAATCTTACCCTAGGACTAAGCATGAGTTTTCAGGCCATGGCATGCAAAATTAAGTTGAGCTGAGAACCAGAATTGACAAGGAGACAAAACGTTTTAAGTTAATCACCAAGATAACAAGTAAGAAAACCAAGAGGAAAGGAGTAAAGTTTTGAATCCAAGGAGGGACCTGTTCCACAAGAGTCCCCCACAAAGTGCCAGAGGAAACCTTTAATTAGTCAGGACCAATCTCCACATGTTGACCAGAGACCCATTTCTTCATTCCTTCAGCAATAGATGGCAAATTAACAGAAGTTCAGCCACAGATAGATCAGTAATTTTTAGATCTTAAATCTCTTTTAATAAAAATTCCACAGAAATGGGGTGGTCCATTTAAATTGCCCTCTCAAAACAAATTTTGCGCTGGGTGGAGGGAGGAAGTTCAGGTGAAGCAGGTACTAAGACAGGATCAGATGGTTGAGGTAATTTAACAGATGAAGGAGTAGGATCAGAGTGGTCTTGAAACCTTTCCATGAGTGGTTCCTTCTCTACCTCCATGTCTTCCACATCAGGGCAAGGAGGCTCAGGTGAAGATTGACTTTTAACCAGTTTTTGAAGAATTGAAGTTGGCAAGGAAGGAGCTTTATCAGGTTTGGGCTCCTCATTTTGTTTCCTAGCTGGATCAGATTGATAAGCACCAAAAAGACAGGAAGAAGAGATGGCTGGAGGGTGCCAAGGATGAATGGTTCCATAGGAAGTCCAAAAATCCAAAGATGCCAAAGATGCCTTCTTAGGGGTTCATGGCTGGACAGAAGCCACCACATGACAAATGGGTCAAGATGAGTCAAAAGGGATCAAAGAACCATTGGGAAGAAAGAAATTTTTCACCTTCTGCTCCACCAATTTTTCTTCTTTATCCTTCTGGAGTTCAAGAAATTGACTGTTTTTGTGGCCTTCCTGAAGTAGTAGCAGACCAAAGTAGTTTTAGGAACAGAATTATGGGTTTGGGAGTAGCAAGACAAACAATCTTTTGATCATTTTTTTCCTAAAAAGCTTGGAGTAGCTTGTTAATCTTATCTATAGTAGTAATTTCCTTGTTGGGCTGAGGATTTTTTTTGGGCCTGCAAGTTGCCTCCATTTTATTCATGATTTTTTTGATTCACTAAAAGAAGGAGCGTGGAATTGTTCAGTGGTTCTAGGTTTTTCAAAAGTTAAAGCAGTTTGACCTTTCATGACTTTGTACACAGTACTTTTAAGAACAAGGAAACCAGCAAGCTTGAATCAATTATCCCTGGTAGTGATCATTGATCCAGACTTGACCAATTCATCCCCAATTCTTTCCTGCACAACTAGCAAAAAAGATTGAAAAAATTGCACTCAAACCTTTTCCACCATATCAATGGGATTGTTTTGGATAAGATAATTTTAGATGGAGTCCCATGAATTCCTAAAAGACTTATAGTCAGAGGATGAAGAAAAAACACCATTTGAGATCCACTTAGAGACAAGAAAACTCATTCCTGCAAATTAAATTGATCTGTATCTATTTTTCCCCAATATTCCAACATTTCTTCTCTTAGAAGCATCCAGTTGAGGGATTAAAATCCATTGAACAAATCAATTACATCCATAAATTCATCAGACCAGATAAAAAATTTTAACTGGTAGGAAATATTGTATTTTTCAGCCTACTAGATGCCAAGAAACTTACCCCTTCTAGCTGCTAGAGGTGATAGAATGTTTGGAGTAAAAATAGGATAAAATGCCTGTATATCATTTTGCTAAAAGGGGTAAATTTATTTATATATTTATAAATTAAATATAAATGAAGGGGCCAAGAAGTTACCAGGGTTGTTTAGCCCTCCAGAACACAGGTATATCTCTGTTAAGGACAATATAAGAGCAATTGTGGTGCCTGTAGGTTTTGCAAGGATTCCTTTCAAGAAGGGTGTGTATAATTTCATTGGGTGATGGGTGATGCAAAACCTACATAAGGGGGTATAATTCAGCAGAACACTTATTAGGGCTAGGTCCAGACTTATTCTTGATGAATGGGCCAATATGCAAGGATTCAGGGCGCTTGACATTGGTACTGGGGCAGGCTGAATGTTTGGTTGTTGATTTTGTCCAAAAATTAGGGATTCAGGAGTTTTGGTCTAGAATTTTATCAGAAACTGGTCCAGGATCACATAATTAATTTTTATATAGGTTGTATGGCTTGAGGAAGAAAATATATGAAGCAATAATTACTATATAACTGGATGAATTATTTAGAAATGGCTTGGGGAAGGGCCTTTATTTAAATTGTTTGGGTCCCCTCATGGTAAAGTCTGTTTACCAGCCAAAAGAGGGTGCCACAGGCTGGTGCTGAGGCCAGGGGACCATCATAGTGTTTTTGTGTAACTGATCTGGAAACTAAAGTAGTATGGAAAACCCTATGTCATCATACTTGGGGCTTGATACATGTTTCTATATCCTTAATGACCTCACTCTATCAACCAAAGAGGTAGTATTTAATTAATATTTTAAAATATAAGCCATGGCTTCCTGAAGCCAGGGGCTTTATAACATGCTCTGGGGACCTTATTCTGAAGGGTGATTGTGAGTCTGAGGCTCTTCTGTCCATTTTGGTGTTTTTTACAGTCACTCAATCAAGGAGTACAACACTAGTTGTGACTAGTTACATACAGTTATGTTACCAGGGACACATGAGTGTGTTGTATGGAGCTTTAGTGTTTTTTGAGGCATCTAGAATGAAGCTAGGTCTCTTTTTATCCTTAGTAAACACTCTCAGGGTTTTACAGTAACAATGTGTACCCTTTTGGGTCCAAATATTCTTTACAGGTCTATTATAGGGGCCTGACAACCTTTAGTATAGTTCCAAAAAGGGTGCAGGGCCCAATTTTTCTGGATTTGTGGTTGTTTTGGTCATTTTCATACTTTTCCCCATAACATGGTTGCACTCCTTGGGCCCATGTGGTGTGGAACAAGGCTTTAGGGTTCATAGGTGGTACCCTACAGCCTGTTTCTTTCTTTTTTTTTTTTTGGGAGAGGGGGTGCTGGCTAGTGAGCTGGATGGTTGCCTTGCGCAATGGCCTGGTGTAAGACTCCAAACAGTTCTGAGCCACAGGAACTTTATGGAGGGAAAAGGTTCTGTTTAGGATGCCCTCCTGAGTATTAAAAAAATATATAAACATAACCAGGATTAAGTTCCAGAACCTTATGAATGAGGAATCAATGCAAGGGATGATTTTGAAAGTATTTAGTAGTGATGGAACAACACTATCTGAGGAAAAATGGTGCAGGAAAAAACTTGAACAAAATAAGGTAGAGTTTGTTCAGAGTTCAATAGAACAAGTCAGTTGTAAGTAACAACACCCACAAGCTAATAACTCTGTTTGTCAGCAGAAGATTGGGGATGATCAACTCAAACCCAAACAACATCCAGGTTCTCAATCAACCTGCCCAACTCTCCGCAATCAAGCACTGGAAGGGTACCAGATAACTGTGGGTGGCTTTAAAAAACAAAGAAATTTGTTGTATGGAGCTCTAGAAGCAAAGCAGTAACATTTTTGAACAAGAATAAACTAACACTTCTCAAGCTACCCAAGAATAGCGTGGTGGATTTCAACTTTTAAAGAAAAAAAGGGAGGTTTAAAAATCAATTTTTCAAGCCTAAAGAAATTTCTAAGTCAAACGTGAGTGGTTCCAGAAGGATGATCAAAAGTATCAGACCAGTATGGTTGAAAAAGGGATCAAGAGCAGTATAACACGCTGATGAATTCAATCAAATGAATTCTTCTTCAACCAGCAAGTCTATTGGTTGGGGATAACGGATAAGGTCACAGAGGAAAGATCAAAGATTTGATTCTGGAGGCTCAAAAGATCAAGGGTAAAACAGAAGATATACCCAGGATGAGAATGCTCAGATAAAGGGGAAGGTCCCCACAGATTTATTTATTGATTATAGTGGTGATGATGATGGTATGATGGGCAAAGGGCAGGGGAGAGCTCCTCCTTTTATTGGAAAGAGGCCCTGCAGACTACTTACAAGAGATAAATACAAATGAGAGCAGAATATATATATATATATATATATATATATAAATATATATATATATATATATAAATATATATATATATATATATAAATATATATATATATATATATATATATATATATATATATATATATATATATTAAATGATCAATGATCAGAGATGACATGAGGAAAAAATGATAAAAATAAAGAAAGCATAATAAAAAAAAAGAGAACAAAAAAAAATTCAAAGTAGCATGGCCAAAAAGCTCAACTGGCCGCAGAAGTGGGGAGAGTCAAGAGGGGGGGTGCTCAGATCAATGGAGGATTGGGCTTGCAAGGATTGAAATAATGGCCAGGGGCACAAAAGTGTCAAGGGTTCTGATGGCCGCAAAAAACAGCTTGTAGGAATCAGAGAGGGATTGGATTGATGAGATGGATTGGATCCATTGTTGTTGCAGAATCTCCAACAGCTTCAAGCCATGCTGGCATTTTTTGGTTGAAGCGATTGGTCTTGATGATTTATTTTAGATGATCAGCTTGGTTGGGGATAGAAATGGAGGGTGAGATCAATGTGCAAGTTTGGAAGGAGAGGTGGCGTATGGGAGGCTTGGTGGCAAGATCTGATTGGATGTGATGGATTGGGATCAGTTTGATGGATCTAATGAGGTTGGAAGGATCAATTGAGGGGGGATGAGGGATTTTGATGGGATCATTGGCATCAATGGCTGTTGGCAACCACAACGGTGGGGCCAAGCAAAGGGGGAGGATCAATGGGGACAGATTGAAATGATGATTGATGAGAGAGAAAATGTCCAATAAGGATGGAGGAGTTGATTGATGATGATGATTGCACGCGCGCTTGGCCAAAAAAAATCTAGGGCACAAGGACAACAAGGAGGGGTTGAACCCAGGATGCTTGGGATTTGATTGTCCTTGAAGGCCCTTCCTAGACTTCTAGGACAGGAAAAGGTTTGGAGATGGGAAAGAGGAAGACTACCCATAGCTGGATTCTTTTTTGATTGAAGTTTGATGAAAGAACATGAAAAAATTTAAAATAATTTCCCTTTTACATGAGGTGTCCTAGATTGGTCACCACACTTTCAGTTGCTAGAGGCCTGTAAAAGGTAGTTGGTAAACTATTTGTGCTGCTGGCAACAGGTAGCAACCACCAAGCCCCGTAGTTGCTTGACTACCTGCGGGCTGTTTGGTAGCAACTACCTTGCAAGGTAGTTGCTTGACTACCCATGGGTTAATTATTAGCAACTGACTTGCTCAATAGCTGCTGGCTAGCAACTACCTCAGGCTGGGGAAAGGTAGTTGCTTGACTTCTTGCAGAGCTGGCCGGTGCCATAGGCTGATTGCACTGATGCGGAGGGTCTCCAGCTGTGCACAGGGTTATGGAAAAAACATTTTTCCCTCCATAACTCTTAAACTAGACCTAATTATGGGTTTCTGACAAAGCCATACCTGCCAATGTGATGGGGGGGAACACAGGTATGTAAGGTTTCTACCTGAACAAGCAGGAAATGGGGGGTGGAAACAGGAGGTGACCCTACCTGAATTGGCCCCAGGAACTCATTTCTGAAATAATTTTCCTCTTTTTCTCATTACTTAGGGGCTTTTATTGTATTTTTGTTTTGATTTGTTATTTTGGTACTTTTCATTTCTTTATATATATATTTATTGTATTATTATTATTATTATTATTATTATTATTATTATTATTATTATTATTATTATTATTATTATTATTATTATTATTATTATTATTATTATTATTATTATTATTATTATTATTATTATTATTATTATTATTATTATTATTATTATTATTATTATTATTATTATTATTATTATTATTATTATTATTATTATTATTATTATTATTATTATTATTATTATTATTATTATTATTATTATTATTATTATTATTATTATTATTATTATTATTATTATTATTATGATTATTATTATTATTATTATTATTATTATTATTATTATTATCATTTATTATATATTTTTTTGAAGGCTTTATTGAGTTCTTTCTGAATACTAGCCCACTGAAATTCCCCCAATCCAAAATTGGTGTACCAGAAAAACTTTGGGAGGGTCACCAACAGGTAAAAAGGTTTTGGGGTGGAGATTTTTAATCTTTCCTTTCCACAGCTCTGAAATTCCTCAGAAAGATGGGGCCATCTTTTATGTTACTTTCTGGTAACCACTCATTGTTTTCTTCTGAATCTCATCTTTATCTGACAAGGTACAGCCTTACATCCTTACCATTGACTCTTTCCTTCTTTTCTTTAAGAATTTTTCTTAATTTTCTCTTGCTCCCTAATTGTGGGTTTTCCAAGGGTATATTCTGGGCAGGTGGGTCTTGAGCTTCTCTAGGGTATTGTTCTTAATCAAATAACCTGAAAAACTGGGTGTTTCTTGGACAATTCCTCACTGAGGATAAATTACACTGCATTTTTTCCATGGAGCATTTCTATGCAGAACAGGCCCACAAAGGCTGGTTTCAGTTTTTTATTACCTCCTAGGTTTTTGTAGTTCACTTTGGACAGTAAGGCCTTGTACCCTACTTTGAATTCAGGTTCCTTGTGGCTTTTGTCTCACCTACTTTTATCATACTCAACAGCACTTTGAGCTCATTCTTGGGCATAATGATTAGCTTTTTCAAAAATTTTCTTGAATTCCAGGGCTGTTGGGTGGAAATTGACAAGGTTTTTGGTTAACACTCTCTTTTGCCATCCTAGGCACCGATCCTCTTTCTAGAATATAAGGAAATTCTTGAGTAGTCAAGTGCAAACTTCTGTTGTAAGCTTTTTTTAGGGCTGGCAGGAGGCTTACCCAGTCATGAGTGTACCCATTGTGGTTTTGAAACTCTAAACAAAAAGAGCAAAACCTTCTCAAGATGTCTTCTAAATTTTGTACATGTGCTCAGCTAGACTATCAGGTTGCAGATGACAAGTCTTGGAGAAAGCTAATTTTGTTCCTAACATATCATGAAGGTTCCTCTAGAATTCAGAAGTAAACTTTGGGTCTCTGTTGCTGATTACTATTTTGGGGATACCAACGTCACCATGAATCTGTTCCAGAACAGAAGGGCCACATCCATAGATGTTTCATCTTTGTGATTGGGTATGAAATTGGCTCTCTTGGAGAATCTGTCTACAATCACTACTGCAGAGTTATAGGAGTAAGGTTGCCCTTTCAGGAAACAGGTGAAAAAGTCCATGTTTATTATTTCCCATCTATTTGTGGTTTCTGATATCTTCTGGAGAATACCAAATCTATTTCCTGTTTTTTTTTTAGCCTTGTGACAGTTGTCACAGGATTTGACATAGTCAGTGTTTTTCTCTCTCCAGTAAATCCACCAGGCCGTCTGCTTGACCTTTTCAATAGTCCTATCTAATGAGAAGTGCCCTGCAGTGAAGTAATCATGGCATTCCTGCAGTATAGCTTTAATTTGGCTTTCTGCATTGAAGAATATCACAATAGAGTGTTTATGACAGAATTAAAGCAGACCATCTAAGCTTGAAAACTTCCCTTCTTTATAAGGAATAGAGAGTTCTTCTTCTAAAATTTTTATTAACTCATTGGAAGGGTTCTCACTGCTTGTAATCTCTAGCTAATTAAGATTCTGTGGTTCAGTATTTCCTTGGAAAGAATCAAATAAAGCTAAATATAGATCAAAAACATGTATCCCCAAGATTGGGAAGATCTCATTCTTATCTGGATTGTATAAAGGGCTACTAGGGTCATTAGGGAGATCTCATCTACTGAGTCCATCTTCATTATAATGTTTGGTTCCAGTTTTGTGCATTATTTTCATCTGTACTCTGTACTGCTGAATGACTATCTGCCATCTAAGCATGTGTTGGTTAGGGGTTTTTGTATTCATGAGGGCCCTTACTGCCATCCAATTGGTGATTAATTCAAAGGTGCTTCATTCTAGGTAATATTTAAGTTTCTCTAAGGACCAGAACAAGGCTAGAAACTCCATCAGGCTGGCTCCATACATTTTCTCTGTATCTATAATCTGTCTAGATATGAAGAGGATAGATTTTTCCACGGGACTTCATTCTCCACTTTTGATTGATGAAGAGCAGCTCCAAGTCCATCAAGACAGGCATCAATATATTAGCGGAAATTCCTAGAGTAGTCAGGTTGAGTTGGGACAGGGGCGGTGGTGATTGATTTCTTCAAGGTTTAATAGCTCTGCACTCTCTCATGGGTCATATCAAATATGGAGGTCTTGTTGCATATCTTGTACAAGCTTTTGGCTATGGTAGCAAATTTGGGTATGAACTGCCAATAATAACTACAGAAACAGACAAATGAGAGTAACTCAGTCTTATTTTTAGGCATTGGCCTATTGATTAAAGCAGAAACTTTTTTCTGATCTACTGCTAGAGAAAATCCTGAGAATTTTTCAGCTCTCTGATACCAGGAACCTTGCAGTCCTTTAGCTACAAAGAGTGATAAAAGAATTTGGAGCAATAATATTCCAAAGAATAAACACTTTACAGCTCCAATAATAATATGGTAAGAGCAAGTGAAAGGTTTAATTGGTTTGGTTATAAATATTTTAATATGTAATATAAAAAGAGGGGCCACAGTATTATACTACTGGGGGTCTTTACAGACTTGTAAACCTCTCCTCAAGGGGCCTCCTTAGGCAGTTTATAACCTTGGAATGAAGATGGGTGCCTTCTAAGGCCCTGTCCACTAATTTGGGCATGCAAAACAGCACACAAACCTAGAGCAGGAAGGGAAAAACTTACTTGGGAAGTAATCCACAGAAATCCTGCAAAGATTCAGGTAAGAAGCTTCAGAACAGATGGGGTTGGTGGCTGGTTCAAACTTCTGATTCTTGATAGTTATTTAGAAAATAATAATAATAATACTTCAGACTAGATCATAAATCACTTGCTTTCTTCCTGATAAGCACTTGACTAAAAATGACACAATGTCTGATTGATAATAATAATATTTCTGATAACTCTCATTCTGATCCGGAACAAAAGGGCAAAAAGAGCCTGTTTAAATATTCTTTTTTGAATGCTTGAGGGCCTCTAGAAGGGGTATTAGCCATGGGCTGAGGCTAGGGGGGCAGTCAGCGCAAGATTGGAACATCCTCAAGGTGCTGTTAGCCTGCTGGCCTTAGATCTGTCAAGGAAAAGCTCATTTTTAGCTGCAGGATCTGTTAATCAACAGATTAATCATTTTTCTGATCCTGCACTGATCCTCAATTTGTACTGTAAGTACTGGTCCAAAGTGAGCAGACGTGGATGTTCATTAATTTTTCATCATCTGCTGATCCTGTATGTAATTTTTAATAATTTTTACAACCACTCCTTGTGTAGTTTTGTGGTCTTTGAAGGTTCTGATCAGCTCATGACGTGGTGAGTCTGGATCTTTATTTAATTAATAAAAAATACTAAAAATTAGTTAATAACTAATTTTAATTGACTTTTAAGGTTTTTAAACTATGATCTACGCTTGCGCGGTAGCTTTACATGTGTAGAGTAGATCCTACTAGGTTCTAGCTCCTCTGAGCGGTAACTGGCTGTCAGACTGATCACGGCAGGCTAGGTGCGGGGATCAGTCCATTCAGATGTGCGCGGGGACTGATCCGCTGCTTGCGTGACTAGGTCACGCAATTACCTGCGTGCGGGAGGGATCAACTGCGCGCGGGATTTTGGGTGCGTGGGAGTCCAGCGCTGTAGGGACGCGGGGCTACGTGCGGGAATTGGGACAAAACACAATTCCCTGTGTAACTCCTAAACTACACACAACACCTGGATTTTGACTGAAATTTAGGTGTGAAACCTATACATGACATATCATGTGAAATATTAAAATGGCCAAAAGGTGCCATATTGGTGCCGTGGTCATTTACCATTTTCTTTTAAATTAATTAAAAATATAAGGAGTGAGAATTCAAGGGTGGGGTCAGTGAGTGACCCTACCTTATTTTGGGTGGGGAATTCATTTCTGCAATAATATTTATGGATTTCCTACTCCTTTATTTTATAATAATTTTATTTATTTATTTTTTTTTGTTCTTTTTATTTTTTTAATATTATTATTGTTGTTGCTTTGTAAGGTTGCTCTGTGCTAAGTAGCAGGCTGACAGAATTCATTTCCTGGGGCTTTTAGTTCAGCCAAACCAAAGTTGCATTTTTTCATAGATATCTTTAGTCCAACATCTGCTACAAATTTCAGCATAACACCTATCTTCTCAAAGTGAGTTTCCCAATAATCAGAGTAGATGAAATTATAATCAATATACACCATCATCCACCCTTTCTGGATAAAAGTTCCAAAGACTGTTTCCATCATTCTTTGAAAATGGGAAGGGGCATTGTTTATCCCAAAAGACATCCTCAGATACTCATAGATGCCTAAGTGACAGATAATCCTCATATATTTTCAGCTTTTAGCTTCAATAGGTATCTGGTGGAAGCCTTTCAGCATATAAATTGTGATAATTTACTTTTCTTTCAAAATATTATGGAGTGAATGATATATCCTTGGGATAGGGTAGTAATCTGCTTTAGTGTAGCTTTTAAAAATTTGGAAATCTCCAACAATCCTGGACTTGTTGTTATTCCGGGCTATAAAAATGGAAGTGGTGATTTCTACTTGCTCATTATGGCCTAATTTCCTAATAACTCCTAAATCCATGAGCAGCTATGTTTTCTTCCAATGCCACCTGGCACTTAGGACTTTCCAAGTAAGCAGGTCTCCTCAAGATGGGGGGGAAAGGAGGTTCTATATTTGGAGTTAGTACTAATTCATGTCCCTTGATATTACCTATTGGATAATCCTTAGTGCAAAAAGCACCCATGATTTCAAAACACAAGTTGGCCTGGTTGTCTTTCTGATCAGAGGTGAGTTTATTGTTAAGAAAGGCTTGAGAAAAATATTCATTTTTGAATGACTCTAGCAGTTTGTTCTCCATGGAGGTTGATATGTGACAGATCTGGAATTTCCTTCTCCATTCTCCTCCAATGGTGAAGTAGTGGTCCTTGCTCTGGATAAAATCTATCCCACACAAAAAGAAAGAGTCATTAACTAGTATGAAGTAATCACATAGGCTATTTTTCAAGACTAAAAATTCAAGTTGAAGTCCTGTGGATCCTTTACTGTGGGGAAAAACAATAGGCATAGTTATGACTCCTAAGGTATCCATAGCTGAATTTCAACTGCTTGAATTGGCCTTAGGCACAGGAAGTAAGTTTTATTTTAACTTGGGGTAGTGAAAATCCAGGAAATCAGTACTAGTGCATGAGCAGAAGGCTCCACTATCAAGTAAAATTCTGACTGGTTTCTTTTCAAAAAAACCAGTGGCAAAGGATTTTTTACCCAAATTGTAGCTTCTGCCAGTGATTGGTTTCAAATTCAAGGTTTTTGTGTCAGAGATGTGATAAGAGTTCATAGACGCATCCCACTTCTGGGCTAATTGGGACTCTCCTTTGATGTGGTTAATTTCTATGCTAGAACTTATATCTCCTGGGATGACATTGAAAGGGCATGAGTCTGATTCTTCCTTTTGTTTCTGCATGACTAGGTTCAAGTCATCACCTTCTTCCTAACCATTAGAGTCATAATATATATTATTTATCTTTATTCTAGGATGAGGACATTCAGGCTTTCAATTCCCCTTCTCACCACAGTTCCAGAATTCAAGAGAAGGGTTTGTTTTGACAACTGCTTTCCCTTGGGGAGAGGCTGGCACTAAGTCTTTATTAAACTCTTTTGTCTCTCTGGTTTGGTTCTGAAGCTCTCTGGGTCTGTCTCTGGGCTTCTTATTGAGTTCCATAATGTCAATTATTTCTTCCATGACTCCTATAAGAGTGGGAAGGTCAGCATCAATCAATATCCTACACCAGAAATTTTTTTCTAGGTGCCCTTTGCATTGTCCTAGTAATCATTCATCCATCTCTTCTAAAGAAGCTTTAGGATACACACAGTAAATTCTCTTTTTCTGAGTCAAGCACCATTGGTGGGGTTGATCTCTAACCAGAGCAATGAAATCTTGCTCAAAAGCTTTGAGAATTTTCTTTTTCCAAAATCAAGTAACAAACTGTTTCCTGACCAGTTTTTTCCAAGTCTCCCATGGAACATCCCCTACTAGTTCTCCTTTAGGGATAAACCAGTCTAAAGCTACACCTTCAAAAAGTCTGGGTAACTGGCTATGGTCTCTGGTAAGCCAGAAGAAAGGATGTGGTGAGCAATACATTTTATAAAAGTTAAATTATCATATTCCCCTTCTCCAGAGAACTTAAGAAAATCTGTGATGGGGGGAAACAGTTTGATAGCTTTCTCCATGTCAGGAGAATGATTCTGGTGAGAAGGGGCAAGATTAAACCTAGGGTTGGGGAATCTAAGTGGTATGGGAAACTCAGAATGGTTATTAGCTTCAAATTGTGAAATCTGAGAAAATTTCACATCCCTGATATAATTCTTAATCATATTTATCTGCATGTCCATTTGAGTTTTGAGCTCATTGATAGAATTATTGAACTGGTTCTTATGTTTTCTCAGAGTGTTTTCAAGGGAAAAATTATTGGCAGAGAATTGGTTTCAAATTACATCTTCTTTTAAGGTTGGAAATTATTTTTCATAATTTATCCTGTTCTTAGTTCTATCCTCTAAGATAAGGGTCTTAATTTCTTCCAGATCATAAGAAAATCCATTTTCAATGAGGGAAGTAGTCACTTCCATATTCAACTCAAGCAGATACTCAGGACTGCTCAATTTCTCTTCCAATTGATCTTTTGGAGGCACAAAAAAATTTTCTTTTCTAAAGCACTAAAGTTAATTCTGAGACTATTGGCAAAAGAACTATCTACAACTATTCGTTGTAAGCCCCCTTTAATGCTTGAGACAGAGCTTTCACTTCTGCCCAAATTTTGGATTGTTGAAATCCTTCTTTGCCTCCTCTGATTAGAGGACCTTACTTTTCACTTTTTGTTGGAAGGGAGTTGAATCTTCTTGAGGTGGTCCCAAGGATTCCACCCCTTCACATACTCCTCTAGCTCTTGCTTGGTTCTGAAATTTTTCAAAGCTTTTTGGGAAATCTGGGACTGCCTGCAATAGAAGACCTGAAGCTTCTTGTTGGTCTCTTTCTCCGCTTGCATTAACTTTTTCCATAAGGAAATGTGTTCCTTGATCAGCATTTTCCAAGAATACTCTTCATTTCCTTGAAAGGGATCAAAGGAGGAGGAGATTGGAAAAGGAGCTGGGGATGGGATCCTCTTTATTGGATGGATCCCCAAGTCTTTCATTTTCTGTAGAGTGAAAGGATGGATTATTCCCCTTGCCTCTGGAGTGGGCAAGAGAAATGAAGCATCCATCTGATCCTCTGAGTCTAGAAATGGTGATTAAAATAAATTAGTCAATTATATAATTTCTTAAAATAAGTGAGATAATATTGCTTACTCTCTGAGTTTGGAGTGGCCACTGATTCTTCTCTAGTTGGGGACCTAAGTTGATTGGGGGCCTCTATGACAGGATAGTTGGGTGCTATCACTGGAGTGGTGACTGGTGGAGCTGCTACTTCAGCAGTGTCAGAAGTTGAAGTTGTTGGGGTAGTGGGGGCTCCAGACACTAGGAAAGACAAGATATAAAATTTATAAGTTTTTTTTATAATTAAAAATTTTTAAAGAAATTTTTGGAAAAGTGTCACTTTTTAATAACTTGAATCTGATATGAGCAGGGGGTTGATTCTTAGCCAAGTATCTATGATACTTCAAGATTAGATTGAAATG
The DNA here is from genome assembly GCA_025617555.3 of Puccinia polysora. NCBI lineage: Eukaryota > Fungi > Basidiomycota > Pucciniomycetes > Pucciniales > Pucciniaceae > Puccinia > Puccinia polysora. The sequence continues at coordinate 31,302,775 of CM062635.1, read as the reverse complement.
AAAGCTTTCTTCAAATTTTTGTTCCTCCCTGAGTTTGAAGTGGAGAGGAATCAATTTCTTCTGTTCTAACGTAGTTAGAAGTTCCCAATCAGTTGATTTGTAATTTTTGATATACTCTTCTTTTTGGAGTTTAAGGAGTTTAAAATAGTATTTAATAAGTTCTTCTTTATGCTTTAATTCAACTGCATAGTAAGAATGCTGCAAAAATATCAGAAAATAATTTTTCAGATTTTTTTTTAGTATTTTTAAAAAAAGTTTGAAGTTTGGTCATTATAATGATTTTTTTCAGAATTTTTGTTTAATTTTCAAAAAATTATTCAAAATTATTCAAAATGGCACAGGATCAATAATTGTATCAATTATTCACCCCCCCCCCCCCCAGAACCCCAATTTTAAGCATACTAGATACCAAGGACCTTACTCCTTCTAGCTACCAAAGGTGATAGAAAATTTGGAGTAAAAATAGGACAAAATTCCAGGTATATGATTTGGCTAAAAGTGGTAAATTTATTTATATATCTATAAAATCAATTTCAATGGAAGGGCAAATAAATTATTGGATTTTTTGGGCCCTCTGGGGCAAAGGTATGTGTCTGTGAAGGAAAATATAGGAGCAATTTTGGTGCCTGTGGGATTTACAAGGATTCCTTTCAAGAAGGGTGTGTATAATTTCCTTGGGAGATGATTTATGCAAAAACTACAAAAGCAAAAGGGTATAATTCAGTAGAATCACTTACTATGTCTAGATCCAGAATTATTCTTGATGAATGGGCCAATATTCAAGGATTCAGGGGGCTTGACGTTGGTACTGGGGCATGCTGAATGGTTGGTTGTTGATTTTGGCCAAGAAATAGGGATTCAGGAGTTTTGGTATATAATTTTATCAGAAAGTGGTCCAGGATTGCATAATTAATTCCTTGAGAGAGAAAAGATTTGAAGCAATAATGACTATATGAATGGATGAATGAGTTAGAAATTTCTGGGGGAAGGGCCTTTATTTACATTGTTTGGGTCCCCTCAAGGTACAGTCTTTTTACCAGCCAAAAGATGATGACCCAGGCTAGTTCTGAGGCCAGGGGACCATCAGTGTTTTTCTGTGGAACTGCTCTAGCCATAAAGTAGGTTAAGTGTCTTGTGAGCCATCTAGCATAAAGCTAGGCCTCTGTTGATCCTAATTACACACTCTCAGGTGTTACAGTAACCAATTTGTACCCTTTTGGCTCCAAATATTGTGTACAGGTCCTATTACAGGGGCCCTGAAAACCTTTAGTATGGTTCCAAAAGGGGTGCAGAGCCCAATTTTTCCGGAGTTTTTGTTGGTTTAGTCATGTTCATACGTTCCCCACCTCATGGTGGCACTTTTTGGGCCCCATGTGGTGTGGAACAAGGCTGTAGGGTGTATAGGTGGTACCCTACAGCCTGTTTCCATTTTTTGGGAGAGGGGGGCTGGCTAGTAAGCTGGCTGGTTGCCATGCACCATTGACCAGTCAGTTTCTAGGTGCCTGTGCAAGGTAGTTGGTCAATTGGTTGTGGGGCTGGAAACATCTAGCAACCACCGCCCGCAGTAGTTGCTTGACTATCTGTGAGCTGGTTGGTATTGACTACCTTGCGCGTTAGTCCCTTGACTACCCATGGCTTAGTTGGTAGCAACTGCCTTGCCCGGTAGTTGCAGGCCAGCAACTACCTCATGCTTGGGCAAGGTATTTACTTGACTGCTTGGGGAGCTGGAGCGTTCTGTAGCTTGATCACATGGTTGCAGAGGGTCCCCAGCTGCATACGGGGTTATTGAAAAAAGCTTTTTCCATCAATAAATCCTCAACTAGACATAATTATGGGTTTCTAACCAAATGTTTGGTCAGAAACCCATATCTGCGGATGTGATGGGAGGTTGATGATATGTAAGGTTTTAAACTGAAGGAACAGGAAATGGGGGGTGGTGCCAGTAGTTGACCCTACCAAAATTGGCGCTAGGAACTCATTTCTGAAATAATATTTCTCTTTTTCTCATTAATTAGGGTTTTTCATTTTATTTTTTTTTCAATTTGTTTTTTTGGTACTTTTTATTTCTTTTTATATATGTTTATTAATATTATTTATCATATATTTTTTTGGAGGTATTATTCAGTTGGTTCTGAATAGTAGCCAGCTGATAGTATTCACTTTCCCCTTCCACTTCAGCAGCCATTTTGTAAGAGTCCTAGAACCATTGCATATTTGTCCCATTGAACCCCAAGTTCTTGTTCTGATGATTGATCTTTACCATCTTAGCACAAACATAGATGGAGGAAGCACTGTTAGATTCCATTTTGAATAACAGATTTCCTGCGGGATCCAAAGAACAGATTTCCAAAGTGGCTCATGAGTGTGGAAAGAGTACGTTTTCAAAAAAAACAACAAGAATCTTTCCCAGATGGTGCAGACTTGGTGGGACTTACTTCTAGGATGAGTTTCCTCCACAAATCAGATATAAGGAAATAAAAGCTGAAAACAAAAAAGAGAAAAAGGATCAAATTTTGAAATTGGTTCCAAAATTATTAGGACTGTAAATCCAAAGTTTTCTGCTTCTATCCTGGCCCAGGGGATACAATATAAGACTCCAAATGGTTCTGGACATAGGCAGTTCTTTGGAGGGGAAAGGTGCTCTTTAGGCTTCCCTCCTGAGTGTTACAAAAACATTTAAGTGTAAACAGAATCAAGGTCCAGGACCTTGTGAATAATAAATCAATGGAAAGGGATGAGTTTGATAGTAATTGGTAGCAACAGACAGGCACTATCCAAGGCTAGATGGTCTGGGCAAAGGTTCAAAAAAAAATAATTTGGAATTTTCTCAGATTTAAATAGAATATGGCAATTGTAAGTAACAATGCCCACAATCTAATTAATCTGGTAATCAGCAGAAAATTTAGGATGGTCAACCAAAACCCAAGCAACCTCCAGGCTGCAGGTTCTCAACAAACCTGCCATGAAAATCTCTGAAATCAATTTCTTGAAGGGTACCACATACTTTTGGGCAGCTTGACAAAAAAAAGCAATTTGTTTTATGAAGCTCCAGAAGCAAAGGAATAACTAATTTGGAAAGTGATAACCCAACCCTTCTCAAGGGACTCAAGAGTAGCATAGAAAAATTCAACTTCAAAGAAAAAAAGGTAGGTTCAACAATCCAGGTTTTAAGCTTAATGAAACCTCTTAGTAATACGTGACTGATTCTGGAAGTAAAATCAAAGGATGATCAAGAACAGTATGGTCAAAAAGGGATCAAGGAGTAGTATAAAACACTCAAGAATTCAACCACATGAATTCTTCTTCAACCAGAAAGGCTATTGGTTGGTAATGATGCATAAGGCCACAGAGGGGTTGATCAAGGATTTGATTCTGGGGGACCATCTATGTGGTGGTATACCTTGATGAAATTCTTATTTTTTCCAAAAACTTAACAGAACATACAGCTCATGTGTGTGAAGTCTTAAACAGAATTTGGAAGAACAACTTATATGCAAAAGCTTCTAAGTGTGAATTTAATGCCTCCTCAGTGGACTATCTAGGATATGTGATTTCCAAAAGTGGCATTGAAACAGAAAACTCCAAGGTCCAGAAGATTTTGGACTGGCCACCACCAACAAACAAAAAGGCCTTGCAACAGTTTTTGGGTTTTTCTAATTTTTATTGAAGGTTTATCATTAAATATTCCAGGAAGGTGCACCTCCTCACTGCTCTAACTGGAGCAGATCCCATTTTTCCTTTATCCCCAGGGGCTTTGCAGAAGTTTGAGGACCTCAAGGTAGCCTTTACTAAAGCTCCTGTACTCAGACATTTTGATTTTTCCTTAAAAACCTTTTTGGAGACTGATGCCAGTGACTATGCCCTAGGGGCTGTCCTCACCCAAGTCTCCCTTGATGGATCCAAACACCCAATTGCTTTCAACAGCAGGAAATTGGGTAGTGCTGGCCTGAACTATGAAATCCACAATAAGGAACTCCTGGCCATCGTATGGGCCATCAAGATCTGGAGAGCTTACCTCCTCAGTCTTTCTTCTCCCTTTGAAGTTCTCACTGATCACCTATATCTTAAATATTTCATGACCTCCAAAGTCTTGACTTGTTTCCAAGCCCGTTGGGCTGAGTTTATGTCTGAATTCAACTTCACTATAGTCTATAGACCCAGAAGGCAATCAATAGTTCCTGATGTCTTGTCACGTCAAGACAATGTTTATCCCAAGGGGGGGATGCCCTATGCAGAAAAGAATCCAGCAAATATCAAGCAACTCTTGAAACAGACTGACTTTGAACCTTCTAGAATTTTCTTTATCTCTGAAAAACAGGTTGACAAACAATTGGAAACCTTAATTAAGTCCCAGATCTCCAACAAATCAACCCAGCAGATTATTCAGAAGCTACATAAAAAGGAACAAGTAAAGAGTTACCTTATAGACCCAGACACTGGACTCCTTATTTTCCAAAATAGAATAGCAATCCCCAAGGAGGATAAACAGATCCAACTTGAAATACTTTGACAAAGACATGACTCTCCCCTCTCTGGCCACCCTGGACAAGACAAAACAGCTGATCTAGTCAAAAGAGATTTCCATTGGGAAAATATGACTTCCTTTATCAAAGACTATGTTTCTTCTTGTTACCTTTGAATCAGAAACAAAGCCAGTCACCACAAAAAGTTTGGACTCCTCCAACCCTTACCAATTCCAGATTCTCCCTGGACTTCACTCTCTATGGACTTCATCTCACAACTTCCACTATCCAATGGATTTGACTCAATCCTTGTGGTAGTTGATTGTTTTTCAAAACTGTCACTCTTTATTAAAACCAGAACTGATATCTCCTCTGCTAACCTACTAATTTCTCATGTTTTTACTAAACATGGACTCCCAACTGACATTGTCAGTGACAGAGGATCTTTATTTGTTTCTTCCTTTTGGAAAATTGTATGTGAAAAATTACAGATAAAAAGAAATCTTTCCACAGCTTATCACCCTGAAACAGATGGACAGACGGAACGAGTAAATCAGATCCTAGAACAATTTCTTAGGATGTATGTCGGTTATCACCAAGACAACTGGGATACCTGGATCCCCCTTGCTGAATTTGCTTACAACAATTCCACTCACACTCCAACTAAGCAATCTCCTTTTTTCACCATCTATGGAAGACACCCCAACTTTGATAGTCTCCATGTAGTAGATGATCAACCTGCCAGCCACTACATAACCCAGATTCAACAGAATCAGAAGTTATTGGGTATTGAACTGGAAAAGGCAATTAAAACCTACAAAAGATATGCTGACTTAAAAATAAGTGACTTTCCTGCCTCATTTGCTGTTGGAAACAAATTTTGGCTCTCTTCTAAAAATATAAAAACTAATTGTCCAACTCATAAGCTCTAAGAGCAATGGTTAGGTCCCTTTTTGATTACAGAACAGATTGGAAAAATTTCATTCAAGCTTCAACTCCCTCAGCAATGGTCCACCATTCACCCTGTATTCCACCCCTCCTTACCCAAGCCATATCAGGACAACTCACTATCCTCTAGGCACCAACAACCAACTGAGCCAGTCAAAATTGATGGTGAAGAAGAATGGGAAGTGTCTCAGATATTGGATTCCAAACTTAAGAGGGGGAAATTATTTTACTTAGTTGAATGGAAAGGCTTCCAGAATGAGGAGGAACGCACTACTTGGGAACCTCACTCTAATCTTACCAACTGCCCTAATTTACTTCAAGACTTCCATACACTCTACCCCTCAAAACCAAAGTCATCCTTAAAATAAAACAATATAAACCATATTCTCCTTTTCAAAAAAAAATAAATAATAATAATAATAATTAATATCAATAACATGATAAAAAAATAATAATAAATAAATAAAAAATTCTTTCTCCTTTTCCCTTTTTCAACCTTAGCAAAAAAAAATCAATTACTCCCTTCCAAAGAAAATATAAATTAATAAGTAATAAAATAAAACAAATTTCACATAAACAATTTTTAGATAGCTTCACACATCAATTCTTCCAACTCTTTTACTCTAGAAATTCAAGTATTTACTAATTTTAAATTGGAAACTTGATAAGAATTCGGACCCCTTATAATAGTCCCTACTTCAAAAGTATGTCCAGCTAAAGCCAAAATATCAGCTATTCTTTTCTTTATCTCTAAAACTTTTTTCTTTCTAGCTTCTAAAAAACCATACTTCTCTTTTCTTATGTCACTACCCCAACCCTCCTTGAAACCTTCCTGAAAATTTGAATTTAAAGTCCTAGAATTCCTACTATAAATCTCCAAAGAATGATTAACTTGATCTTCATTTAAAACAGAATCTTCTCTGAATCTTCTCCCTTCCATCATCTCCAATAACCTTTCTCCACTTTCCAATTCCTCCAACCAGACCTCAATTTCACCTCTTTTTTCAATTCCTTTCCTTCTATTCCTTCTGTCTTCCACCACCTTCATCTTAACCTCCAAATCCTTCATTTTGTTCCTTAAATCTTCTAACTCCAAAGAGTCATCTGATCTGCCCCCTTCTTTGAAAATGATCTCTCTAGCTTTCCCTTTACCTGGCTCTTTAGTGGTTCCTCTATCTTCATCCATATCACTCAATTCCATCTCCAAACTCCCTTTGGAGTCTTCATTGTTGTCTCCACTTCAACAATCCGCTTTGAAGCTTTGAAGATTTTCTTCGACGCTTTGACGTTTGACGCTTTGACGGTGGGCTTTGAGACTTCAACGGTTTACTTTGATGCCTCAACGTTCAACGCTTTGACGGTTTGCTTTGAAGCTTCAACGTTTGACGCTTCAACGGTTTGCTTCAACGCTTCAACAAACCCCTTTGACGCTTTGACAAATCCCTTCAATGCTTTGACAAACTCCTTTGACGGGTTTGACGGACTCCAGAATTCCCTTGTTTCTTACTCTTTTTGGAGGGACCTCAACCACCTCCTTGTCAGAATCTACGTGAGGGGTTCCCCATCATATAAATGCTTTGCCGCACTCCTCCTGCGGACGCCTTGACGTACCATCTATGGCCAAATTGCCAGCTTGACGCAGTTCCTCCCTCTTTTCTTGCATTTTCTTCAACCTCTCCTGCATCAAATGGACTATTCCAAACTTTTATCAGCACTCCAGCATCTCCAATACTAAATCCAGAAGCACTTACCTGAAGATTCATCAAGTCTGGATGAATACCCCAGGGTCATGGCATCATCATCTGGAGCCTCCTTCACTTCAAAGGGTTTACTCTTCTCCAAGACCCATAAGGTTGAACCCAAGGCCTTTCTGCCTTGCTTATCCATATCACACATTCTTCCATACTGCCTACAACTTTCACATTTGGCAGAATTGTGCTTGATACTGGTAGTGCAGATTCTTCCAAGCTTGATGCACCTATCACAACTTGGGTAGTATTGCTTGACTGGATAATAATTGTTGGTCTTCTCCATTGGATAGGTTGGTGTAGGTGATCTGGTGTAAGGAGATAAAGGTGGTAATGGGGTGGATGGTGGTGATGGTTGTGGGTAAGGGTAAGGAAAACTCAAGTTAGAAATGGCTGAAGGACAACCTGGATGGCCTCTTCAACCTCTCCTTTTATGGTCATCAGGATATTCCCTCTTCTTCACCAGGGGGTACGGTCATACTGACACCAAACTCAGTCTAACCTCAGTCTAACCCTCAGGCGTGATCTAATTTCTCAGGAACTTCAACCTCAGGGCTCAGGAGACTTACATCAATATGTCTCCAGTAACTATATACCTCAAGATCTTCATGCAGTACATATCTACATATAGTCTAACCTCATACTATACACAGATAGACTCCATAGGCTTGCACATACTCAATCTCCCAGGCTCTACTCTACCTCTCTGTCTAACCCATACCTCTTTGGGTTACCTCTCTGTCTAAACCATACCTCTTTGGGTTATCTCTCTGTCTAACCCATACCTCCTCTGTGTGGTTTATCCTTTGGGAATCTTTATGTACATCCTCTTGCAGATTGTATTACATACTCTCTCTATTTAGTACATAGTGTCATGACTCCCATGTACACTTTACATCCTTCAATTATACTCTCCCAGCTTAGACAGCTCAGACCTGGAACCTTACCCAATGAAGAAGCAGCCTAACCTAATGTAGTAGCATACCTGATCAGCCCTCTCTGTTACTTAGACTGTTCCCATGACATCATGTGTATAGTCTGAGCCCCAATAACATGTACCTCTGTTGTAGTTTCAACCTCTTGTCTATTTAATAAGCCTCCTGTTTCCTCTACCTGATGTTTCCCCATGAAATCAGTTTACTAATTCTTGCTAGGAGATCTTTCCCAGCAAGTGTCATTCAGCACCCTTCAACCCAATCCTCCTCTGCTCCTGTTAGCCTCCTTCAGTAAACCTTGCCCCCAAGCCTACTGTGGGTAGAGACCCCTCTGTGCCAAGCCCTGCTTGCATGTCAGCAGCCCTTGTTACAGAGGCATGGAATTTGCCCATCACATTATTGAATTTTTCCAGTGTCAATGCAAGAGGTGCATAAAAATTTTGGGAAATGAATACAAACCCAAGGAAATAAATGCCAGCTGAGGTTTGGGAAGTTTTACAATCTTTTTATATTTATAAACTTAGGCCATGATAAATTCATGACCTATTTGATTTGTGAATGCAGTTTTAACAATCAATGTATTGGGAACAAAACCCTTCACAACATGCACAACCCCCTGGGGGTTGTGCAAGTTGTTCAAAACTTATTTGGGGCAAAATAGACCAAAATGGGACATTTTATGGGGTAAATGGGGATACCTAGGCACCCCTGGACCACATTTGAGGGCCATAAAACCAATTTTTGCAATTTTTCATCCATTGTGGGACTATTGGACCACAAAAAGAACTCAAATTTTCTACAAAATCAAACATACCCATTGCCTTCCTTTTGGATAATTTTCTTATTATCAACCTAATAGTGAGTACACTTTGGATCTGTTAAATTGAAATTTGGATTGAATAATGAATTTTCTTTGGATTTTTTTTGTATTATGCAAAAATTGGCAACCAAAAGCACCCCTGGTCTCAACATGGCTGCATTGAAGGACTCAATTGATAGTGCTGTTACCAAAGCTGTGGCAGAAGCTAGGGATTTTGGAAAAAAAATTGGAAGCCTCAATTGAATCATCATCTAGGTTTAAAATTGCTCAAAAAGATGCTTCCCAACTGGGAATGACTTTTGGTGGTGTGCTACATTTTATGTGCCATTTTATTGATTTTATTGGATGGGAACTAATGTAACTATGGCAGCTGTAACTATGTAATTAATTAACTATTAGTAACTATGAGGTACCAGAGCCCCTTGACCCTCCTCCCATGAGAAATTTTTCTATTAGGGAAGAATTAAAATATTCTTTTTCAAAAATGGGCATCCATGCATGGCTATTCTTTGAAAACATTCAAACCAAAGAAAAAATGTATGTAGGCTGAGCTTGCAACAGAAATGGAATGTATTCAGGGCCATTGCTCACCAAACGGCATATTAAAACTCACACAAGGAATTTTGTGTGTAAATTCATGATTTGTGCAAGTTGCACAAGAGCAAGTCACACCTGGAACCTCTTGATTAAAAATGACCAAAATAATCACCAACCATTTTCAAACCCCTCAGTGCATCCTCAACTGAGGAGAATTTCTAGTGTGGCCTTAGAACAACTTGAGGAAGGCATGCAAGATGGCCTCAATACATTTCAACTCAAAAGGAAATCAATCAGGATTGATGGTGGAGAATATCTTGAAAATAGAACAATCTATAAAACTAAGCACAAGGTAAAAGCAGCAGGACTCAAAGGGAATATTGTTATGGAGGAGCTATTTAAAAACTGCCAATATACTAAAGGGTATCCAGCTGAAACTTCAGTGGATAGGGTTGCTTAGAGGCCCTGTTCTTGGCTCATCCTTAGTCTATAAAACTTAGAAAAAACTTCCATCTTATTGATTTTTTGGATTGTACTTATAAAACAAATAAGCAAAACATCTGGCCACTTTATTTTTTAGGAATTACTTCCAACAGGAAATTCTTTACAAAGGCTTTTATATTTATAACAAAGGAAAATTTCCATTTGTACAGTAGTTTTGAATGCACTAAAGGAGTTGGTTGATTATCCAGACAGGCTTCATAAATTCTCAGTGATGGGCCATGAAAAAGAGCTGATTTTTGCCATTGAAGAGACTTTCCCTGAGTCATTGTCAGATGGCTACTATTTAGAACCAACTGACTAAAGCCTCCAAAAAATATATATAATAAATAATAATAAATTATAATAAATAATAATAAATTATAATAAATTATAATAATTAATAATAAATAATAATATATAATAATATATAATAAAAAAATATATATGTAAAAAGTAAAAAGTACTTCAATAACAAATTAAAACAAAGAATATATAAAAAACCCCTTGAGTAATAAGAAAGAGAGGAATATCATTGCAGAAATGAGTTCCTGGCGCCAATCTAGGTAGGTTCACCCACTGGCACCACCACCCATTTCCTACTCATTCAGGGACAACCATGACACACCTGGTTATTACTCCCATCCCATCCATGGGTATAGGTTTCTGAACTAAATTTCAGTCAGAAACCCCCCATGTTGTATATTTTAGGAGTTATGGACAAAGAGGATTTTTGTCTGTAACCCCATGCCCAGACATGGACCCTCTGCAACTGTGCGCAGGAGCCACATTTTACACCCCAGCCCACAAGCAGTCAAGAAACTACCTTGCCTGGGCCTGAGGTAGTTGCAAGATGGAAACTACCATTCAAGTTATTTTCTAGATGGCAACTACCACATGAATTCTTTGCTGGATGGCAACTACCATGCAAGGTATTTGCTACTGACTAAAGTCATGGGTTGTCAGGCAACTACCGTGCAAGGTAGTTGCTACCAACCAGCCTTCAAGTTGTTGGGCAACTACTGCACCCGGTGTAAGACTACAAACGGTGCTAAGCTGTGGCAGTTCTGTGGAGGGGAAAGGTGCTGTTTAGGCTGCCCTCCTAGGAGTTACAATAATATTTAAATGTAACCGGAATCAAGGTCCAGAACCTTATGGATGAGAAATCAAAGTAAGGGAAGAGGATAAGAGTTGTCGGTAGCAATGGAAACAACACTATCTGAGGCAAGATGGTGCAGGTAAAGACTTGAACAAATAAGTCAAGGTTTGTTCAGAGTTCAATAGAACAAGGAAGTTGTAATTAACAACGCCCACAAGCTAATAACTCTGGTTGTCAGCAGCTGATTAGGAAAGATCAACTCAATCCCAACCAACCTCCAGGTTCTCAATGAACCTGCCCAACTCTCCGCAATCAAGCGCTTGGAGGGTACCAGATAACTGTGGGAGGCTGAACAAAACAAAAGCAATTTGTTTATGAAGCTCTAGAAGCAAATCAATAACGAATTTGAGCAAGAATATCCCAACACTTCTCAAGGGACTCAAGAATAGCGTGGCAAAATTCAACCTTAAAGAAGAAGGGAGGTATAACACTCCAAGTTTTAAGATTAATAAAACCTCTTCAATCAAACGTGATTGGCTCCAGAAAGATGATCAAGGAGAGATCAAGACCAGTATGGTCGGAAAAAGGGATCAGAGTGGTATAACACACCCAGAATTCAGACAGGAATTCTTCTTAAACCAGCAAGGCTATTGGTTGGTGATAAGGATCAAGGTCACAAGGGACAGAGTTTGAGTACAGAGGCTCAAAGGATCAAGGGGCAATCATGGATATACCCGGATAAGTTGCTCAGATAAGTGGGGAAATATGCCCACGGTGTAAGACTCCAAACGGTGCTAAGCCGTGGCAGTTCTGTGGATGGGAAAGGTGCTGTTTAGGCTGCCCTCCTAGGAGTTACAATAATATTTTAATGTAACTGGAATCAAGGTCCAGAACCTTATGGATGAGAAATCAAACTAAGAGAAGAGGATAAGAGTTGTCGGTAGCAATGGGGAAACAACACTATCTGAGACAAGATGGTGCAGGGAAAGACTTGAACAAATAAGTCAAGGTTTGTTCAGAGTTCAATAGGACAAGGCAGTTGTAAGTAACAAAGCCCACAAGCTAATAACTCTGGTCGTCAGCAGCTGATTAGGAAAGATCAACTCAATCCCAACCAACCTCCAGGTTCTCAATGAACCTGCCCAACTCTCCGCAATCAAGCGCTTGAAGGGTACCAGATAACTGTGGGAGGCTGAACAAAACAAAAGCAATTTGTTTATGAAGCTCTAGAAGCAAATCAATAACAAATTTGAGCAAGAATATCCCAACACTTCTCAAGGAACTCAAGAATAGCGTGGCGAAATTCAACCTCAAAGAAGAAGGGAGGTATAACACTCCAGGTTTTAAGCTTAATAAAACCTCTTCAATCAAACGTGATTGGCTCCAGAAAGATGATCAAGGAGAGATCAAGACCAGTATGGTTGGAAAAAGGGATCAGAGTGGTATAACACACTCAAGAATTCAGGCAGACAGGAATTCTTCTTCAACCAGCAAGGCTATTGGTTGGTGATAAGGATCAAGGTCACAAAGGACTGAGTTTGAGTATGGAGGCTCAAAGGATCAAGGGGCAATCATAGATATACACGGATAATTTGCTCAGATAGGTGGGGAAGGATGCCCACGGATAAATTGCTTATGATGATGGTCTCATAGGATGCATGGGATCCTCTGATGATAGGATTCTCTGATGCTAGGATGCTGGGCCAAAAGGCAGGGGAGAGCCCCTCCTTTTATAGAAATGAGGCCCTGTATGCTATTTACAAGAGAGATTGACAAATAGGTGCGGGAAAAATGAAAACATAAAAAATAAAAAAAAAAAAAATTACATGAGAGGAAAAAGAGATGTCGCCCGCGTCAAGAATGACCGCGGGCAACCAGATGGACACCCGCGACAGCGGTTGCGGGTGTCAACAACAGCAGTCATTGCCCAATCGGCGGCGACAACGGGGTGAAGGTTCCAACGGCCGCAAGCGGGCGCTCGCGGTCGTCAGTCGGATTGGATGATGGGCAAGGAGGGTCTTGACGGAGGTGGAGGATGAAAAGGTTGAAATCTTTGAACGAATTCTCAATCTGAAAGGTCTGGGTGGTTCTCGATTGATGACAATGATTGAGCTGACTCAAATGGGAACCGAGATTGTCGTCTGGATCCTCTTTGGGTTCAATTGATGCTATCAACGGTTCACGATTTGATTTGGAGGTTTGAGGTTGGTTGAGAGGTTGAGGGGAGTAACCGCTCAAGTCAAACTGGCAAAAGATTTGACAGGCCTGGTCGAGGGATGGTTGAGATGATCAGGTGGATTAAAATCGAGCATGGTATTTGATTAAGTCTTGATCCTGAGGGATATCGTTAAGATCAATAGCGAGGGTTGTTGAACGATTGGAGAGAAATCAAAATTTTTTGTGGACAGAGGAAAACAGGTATGATCTTCAGCAAGTGTTGAGGGAAAACACAAGAAATCTCCCAAGGAAGGGAGACAAAGCTCCAAGGGAGATGATGATCCAGGCTCGTTGGAATGCATGGGTAACAAGAGGTGTGGGTCAACAAGAGTGGAGTTTAGCAAAAAAAAAAAAAAAAAAAAAAAGTGGTTAAGACAAGTGGCACATGAGTGGCTTTGACAGGGATTAGAAACTGATTCAGAACAAAACACTCCAAATTTGGTGAGGTGAGAATCAGGCAAACAACAACACTCTCCAAAGCTTGGTGAGATGAGAATGAAAAGAAAGGACAAGATGAAACATATTCAAGTGGTTATCAAACAAAATGGATCCTTGAGCGTATTCGAGAACAGGGGTGAGTGTAGAAAAGACTGTCTGAGAGACCTAGCTAAGGAAGGAGCCTAAAACTAGAGAGTGGGCTCAGGTCAATCAAATTGATCCACCATGTATGTAGCTCAAAAGGGGGGAGGGAACTTGGGGAGGCAAGCGCTACCAGGCGGAAGAAGGCAAGAGACCTGTCCTAGACTGCTAGGACAGGGAGAAGTTGAGAGATGGGGGGAAATGAAGGTACCCATAGGAGTACAACCGAAAAAGATATTTTTTTTTCCGTGGTGTCCCGGATTGGTCACCACATCTCTCCCCAACTTACAGACTGTCCCTAGTCTGCATCTAAAATTTGAAGGGATTAAAAAAAAAAGAAAAGCAGGGAACAAAGAATTCGAAGCAAAGATTGGCCATTTCTTGATCTTGAGAGCAATTGACAATTTGAGGAAAATATCTTGATTCTTCCAAATGAGCCCTAGAAGCGGCAGGAATAGAACAAGGAGGGCATCCCAGGTGCTCACATATGTGGCATGCAGTAGAGTTTTACAAACAAAAAAGCAGCAAATGACCCTGGTGGTGCACAATTGGGAGGACTTACTTGTACCCCAAATTGCCTCCACTGAAGCCCATATTCCTTCATACCAAAATCACCAAAAACGGAATTGAAATTAGGATCTAGTTTAGACTCATTGCGGAGATTTGAACCGGAACTAAGAGAAGATTGATCAGACTTAAAAGTAGAAGGAAAAGAAGACACAACAGATCCAGAGAGAGAAGGAGATGGAGAAGAAATATTTTTGGATTTTTCTATTTTGATATTTTTTTGTTTTTTAATATTCTTGAGATCCAAAGAGAATGATGAAAGGAATGAAAAATAAGTCTGAGGGATGGGAGTTGACCCTTGAGTTGCAGTCTGAGGCTGAAAAGAACTACAACTATTAGTAGGATCAACTATTCCCCTAAAAAATGAGAGGAACTAGAGTTATCCTTCTGCTTCCCCTTAAAAGATGATTTGGGAGAATGACCAGGAAAATCTCTTTCCCAACAACCAGAATCCAAAGAGCAAAGAGGAACTTCAATTTTCCTGCCATCAGCATCAGGGAGAAGAATTCTCTCCCCAAGTTGATCAGAAAACATCAGGGTTGCACCAAAGTCCATTAAGAAGGGTTGTCCCAAGATCATAGGACTGTCCAAATGAGTAATCCAAAAGTGGCAGGTTCCAACGATATTTTGACCAATCCTGACCGGTACATCTTCAGCAATACCAACCAGTTCACAAGCTTGATTTCCTATCCCATACACTGCAGAGTTGAAGCTGACCCTAGGACTAAGTTTGAGCTTGCAGGCCATAGCATCCAAGATTAAATTAAGCTGAGATCCAGAATCCACAAGAGGAGAAACAGTTTTAGCTGAGTCACCAAGATAACAAGGAAGAAACCAAGGGGACACAAATGAAGGTTGGAGTCCAAAGAAGGACTGGTTCCACCAGAGTCCTCCATTAAAGTGCCAGAGGAGACTTTGAGTTCTTCAGGGCCAATTTCCACACGTCGACGAGAGACCCATTTCTTCATTCCTTCAGCAACAGATGGAGAGATTGATAGGAGTTCAGCCACAGATAGATCAGGAATTTTGAGATCAGAAATTTTCTTTAATAATCCCTCCACAGCATTGGGGTGATCCTTGGAGATGCCCCTTTCAAATCAAACTTTGGGCTGGGTGGGGGGAGGAAGTTCAGGTGACGCAGAATCTAAGATAGGATTAGAAGGTTGAGGCGAGGGAGAAGGATCAGGGTGATCTGGGAACCTTTCCATGAGTGGTTCCTTTTCCACCTCCATGTCTTCTACATCAGAGGAAGGAGGCTCAAGTGATGATCCACGTTTAATGGGTTTTCAAAGGATTGAAGTTGGCAAGGAAGGAGCCTTATGAGGTTTAGGTTCCTCATGTCGTTTCCTAGCTGGATCAGATTGATAAGTAGTCCCAGAAAGACTAGAGGAAGAAATAGCTGGAGGATACCAAGGTTGGAGGGTACCACAGGATGATTGAAATTCAAAGGAAGCAAGAGATGCTTTCACAGGAGGTGATGGCTGGTAAGAGGCCACCACATGTTGGATAGGACAAGACAAGTCAAAAGAGATTAGAGAAACATTAGGGAGGAAGTAATTGTTTCCCCTCTGCTCTACCAATTTTTCCTTTAGGTCCTTCTGAAGTTCTTGGCATCGTCCGGTTCCATGGCCTTCCCTATGACATTAGTAACAGACCAGAGTTGATTTGGGGACAGAAGAAGGAGTTTTAGGAGTAGCTAGCAAAGAAATCTTTTGATCTATTTTGTTCTCAAAAGCCCTAAGTAACTTGGTGATTTCATCTATAGTAGTTGGTTCTCAATTGGAATTAGGATCTGCTTTAGGCCTACAATCTGCCTCCATTTTGATCATAATATCGTTTGACTCTTTAAAAGAAGGAGCATGGACCGGTTCAGTAGCTCTAGGCTTTTCAAAGGTAAGAGCAGTTTGACCTTTCATGACTTTATCCACAGTACTCCTAAGGGTAAGAAAAACAGGGAGCTTGAATCGATTATCCCTGGTGGTAATCATGGATCCATATTTGACCAGTTCTTCTTTAATCCTTTCCTGCACAGCCGACGAAAAAGATTGGAAGAACTTTGCTCAAATTTTTTCCACTGTGTCAATGTGATTGTTTTGGATAAGATAGTTTTGAATGGGATCCCAAGACTTTCTAAAAATCTGATAGTCAGAGGCTGAAGAAATACCACCATTGGAGATCCACTGAGAAACCAGAACATCCAAATCCTGCAGAGTAAACCTAGCCACATCTATTTTACCCCAGTATGCCAACATAGCCTCCCTGAGAAGCGTCCAGTTATGGGATTCAAATCCCTTGAAAGACTTGATTACCTCCATAACTTCATCAGAGGAGATAAAGAATTGCATCTGATAAGCCATATCAAATTCACTAGCTCCATCCACTTCAGCAGCCATTTCGTAGGAGTCCAAGAATTGCTCAACATTTGTACCGTTGAAGCCTAAGTTCTTGTTCTGAGGTTTGATCTTTACCATCTTAGGTCGGACAGAGGTGGTTGGAGTAGCGGGAGATGCCATATCAAATAACATAGTTCCTAGGGGATCCAAAGAGCAGATTTCCAATGTGGCTCACGAGTGTGGCAAGAGTAGGGTTTTGCCAAAAACAACAAGTATCTTGCCCAAGCGGTGCTTAAATTGGGAGGACTTACTTCTAGACCAAGCTTCCTCCATGGATCAGGTCTAAAAAAAAATAACAAACAGAAAAAGAAAGAGAAATTGGATAGGATTTTGGATTTGATTCTTCAAGTTGGGACTGTAAATCCCAAGGTTGCTGGTTTGATCCCGGCCCGGGGGACCAAATGTAAGACTCCAAACGGTGCTAAGCAGTGGCAGTTCTGTGGAGGGGAAAGGTGCTGTTTAGGCTGCCCTCCTAGGAGTTACAATAATATTTTAATTTAACCGGAATCAAGGTCCAGAACCTTATGGACGAGAAAATCAAAGTAAGGGATGAGGATAAGAGTTGTTGGTAGCAATGGAAACAATACTATCTGAGGCAAGATGGTGCAGGGAAAGACTTGAACAAATAAGTCAAGGTTTGTTCAGAGTTCAATAGAACAAGCCACTTGTAAGTAACAATGCCCACAAGCTAATAACTCTGGTCGTCAGCAGCTGATTAGGAAAGATCAAATCAATCCCAACCAACCTCCAGGTTCTCAATGAACCTGCCCAACTCTCCGCAATCAAGCGCTTGAAGGGTACCAGATAACTGTGGGTGGCTGAACAAAACAAAAGCAATTTGTTTATGAAGCTCTAGAAGCAAATCAATAAGGAATTTGAGCAAGAATATCCCAACACTTCTCAAGGGACTCAAGAATAGCGTGGCGAAATTCAACCTTAAAGAAGAAGGGAGGTATAACACTCCAGGTTTTAAGCTTAATAAAACCTCTCAATCAAACGTGATTGGCTCCAGAAAGATGATCAAGGAGAGATCAAGACCAGTATGGTCGGAAAAAGGGATCACAGTGGTATAACACACTCAAGAATTCAGACAGAAAGGAATTCTTCTTCAACCAGCAAGGCTATTGGTTGGTGATAAGGATCAAGGTCACAAGGAACAGAGTTTGAGTATGGAGGCTCAAAGGATCAAGGGGCAATCATAGATATACATGGATAATTTGCTCAGATAGGTGGGGAAGGATGCCCACGGATAAATTGCTTATGATGATGGTCTCATAGGATGCATGGGATCCTCTGATGATAGGATTCTCTGATGCTAGGATGCTGGGCCAAAAGGCAGGGGATAGCCCCTCCTTTTATAGACATGAGGCCCTGTATACTATGTACAAGAGAGATTTACAAATAGGTGCAGGAAAAATGAAAACCAAAAAAATAAAAAAAAATAAAAAATTACATGAGAGGAAAAAGAGATGTCGCCCGCGTCAAGAATGACGGCGGGCAACCAGATGGACACCTGCCACAGCGGTCGCGGGTGTCGACAACAGCTGTCGTCTCCCAATCGGCGGCGACAATGGGGTGAAGGTTCCAACGGCCGCAAGCGGGCGCTCGCGGTCGTTGGTTGGATTGGATGATGGGCGAGGAGGGTCTTGACGGAGGTGGAGGATGAACAGGTTGAAATCTTTGAACAAATTCTTGATCTGAAAGGTCTGGGTGGTTCTTGATTGATGACGATGATTGAGCTGACTCGAATGGGAACCAAGATCGTTGTCTGGATCCTCTTTGGGTTCAATTGATGCTATCAACGGTTCACAATTTGATTTGGAGGTTTGAGGTTGGTTGAGAGGTTGAGGGGAGTAACCGCTCAAGTCAAACTGGCAAAAGATTTGACGGGCCTGGTCAAGGGATGGTTGAGATGATCAGGTGGATTAAAATCAAGCATGGTATTTGATTAAGTCTTGATCCTGAGGGATATCGTTAAGATTGATAGCAAGGGTTGTTGAACGATTGGAGAGCAATCAAAAGTTTTTGTGAACAGAGGCAAACAGGTATGATCTTCAGCAAGTGTTGAGGGAAAACACGAGAAATCTCCCAAGGAAGGGAGACAAAGCTCCAAGGGAGATGATGATCCAGGCTCGTTGGAATGCATGGGTAACAAGAGGTGTGGGTCAACAAAAGTGGAGTTTAGCAAAAAAAAAAAGTGGTCAAGACGAGTGGCACATGAGTGGCTTTGACAGGGATTAGAAACTGATTCGGAACAAAACACTCCAGTTTGGTGAGGTGAGAATCAGGAGAACAACAACACTCTCCAAAGCTTGGTGAGATGAGAATGAAAAGAAAGGACGAGATGAAACATATTCAAGTGGTTATCAAACAAAATGGATACTTGAGCGTATTCAAGATCAGGGGTGAGTGTAGAAAAGACTGTCTGAGAGACCTAGCTAAGGAAGGAGCCTAAAACTAGAGAGTGGGCTCAGGTCGATCAAATTGATCCACCATGTATGTAGCTCAAAAGGGGGGAGGGACCTTGGGGGGGGAAGCGCTACCAGGCGGAAGAAGGCAAGAGACCTGTCCTAGACCGCCAGGACAGGGAGAAGTTGAGAGATGGGGGGAAATGAAGGTACCCATAGGGGTACTGAAAAAGATATTTTTTTTTTTCCGTGGTGTCCCGGATTGGTCACCACACGGTTGCCAAAAGTCAGGGCCACGAGCGCAACAAGTAGTAGTTAAACATAGGAGGGGGGGATCAAAGTGGAGAGACAGGCAAGAGGCCTGTCCTAGACGGCTAGGACAGGGAGAAGTTGAGAGATGGGGGGAAATGAAGGTACCCATAGGGGTACAACCAAAAAAAATATTATTTTTTTTTTGATTTATTGATGGATAAAGAGTGTAAAAAAATTAAAAAATTTCCTTTTTTTTTTTTTCCATGGTGTCCCGGATTGGTCACCACACCAGAAGTTGCTACCCATTGCCAGCCCCGCTGGTATTCAACTGAATAACTTTTTCATGCTCCCAGCAACCAACCAAGCCACTGCACAAGGCAACCAGCTGGCTAGTCAGCCTCCCCCCTCTTCCAAAAGCAGAAATGGGGCTGTATGGTACCACCTGCTTACCCTGCAGCCTTGTTCAAAAACAAACAGGGCCCAAAGAGTTCCACCATGTGGTGGGTAACAGTATCAAAGTGCCCAACCAAGATAAAAATCCCACAAAATGGGCCCTGCACCTTTTTTTTGGAACTTTACCAAAGAGTTTAAAGGCCCCTTTGATGCAACCTGTACAAGGTATTCTGACCCACAAGAGTACTTGAGAGTTACTTTAGCACCCTGATAGTATGTACTAAGGATACACAGAGTCCTACGTTTGTGCTAGATGGCTCACAAGACCCCAAAAACCCATACAGCACACTCCTCTATCCCAGGTAACAAAGCTGTACGTAACTAGTCTAAACTAGGGGTGTATTACCCAATTAAGTGGCTGTAATTAGACCAAGGTGGGCAGAAGATCCTCAGAATCAAAATTATCTTTCAGAGTAAGGTCTCCTGAGAATTTTTCTAAGCCCCTGTGATCAGGGAGCCATGGCTTATATTGAAATTTGTTTAATTGAATACTACCTATTTTTCTGATACAGTGAGGTCATTTAGAGTACAGAAACATGTATCAAGCCCCAATGATGATAAAAAAGGGCTTCCTGTACCACTTTAATGGATAGAGAAGGTCTAAAAAAATGCACTGAGGTATCTTTGGCCTCAGCACTAGGCTGGGTCACCTTCCTTTGGCCGGTAACTGACCTGTACCATGAGTGGACCCAAAAAATATAAATAAGAGCCCCTCCGCCAGCAATTTCTAGCTCTTTCATCCAGTAATATAGTCATTATTTTTTCAGATATCATTCTCCTCAAGCAATAAAACGCTCATAAGAAATGAGTGTGTGATCTGGACCAATTTCTGATAAAATTAGAAAACAAAACTCTTGAATCCTTATTTTTTGGCCAAATCAAGATCCAACCATTCAGCTTGCCCCAGCACTGAATTCCAGCAACCTGAATCCTTTCATATTGACCCATCCTGCAATAATAGGTCTTAATCTAGACCTAGTAATTGATCCTGCTGAATTATACCCTTTTGGTAAGTTTTTGCATAACCCAACAGCCAAGGAAATTATAAATACCCTCTTTGAAAAGAGTCCTTCTCAAAAACCCCACAGGCACCAAATTTTGTCCTATATATTCCTAAAAAGACATATAAATGTGTTCCAGAGTGCTCAAAAACCCCTTAAGTTCTTGGCTCCTGCCTTTCAATTTATTTTTATAAATATATAAATAAATTACCCTTTTAGCCAAAACATATCTCTGGCATATTTCCCTATTTTTACCCCAAAATTTTCATCACCTCCAGTAGCTAGAAGGAACTTGGTCTTTGGCATCTAGTAGGCTGAAAGTCATCCAGAAATTTATGAATTTGGTACTTGTCTTGAAATTTTCAAGTGAATTTCAAGTTTGATTCAGTGATGATGATGAAAGGTGGAAAAATTTTATATCTCCAGGGGGAAAAGTTTGGGGCCTCAAAAACCAAAAGGGAGGCAGACGTCAATGATAAAAAATTCAGAGAGGCCAATCTGTTGATTTTTCTGGTTCATCTTTGTTGGGATTTCTTATTTTGAAACTTGCATAAATGTTTCTTGGAAGACCATAGGGATGTGCTTGAGTACTTTTAAAATACAATTTTCCCTATCAAAGGGATATTTGGAACTGCCTGGACTTGCTTAAACCCTGAATTTGAAAATAAAGCAATGTTGTGGTGTAGAGACTCCAAGGGATAATGGATTATTTAGCAACTAGCTTGCCGGAAGTCACTGGAAGTGGAGTTTAGTTTACTACTACTCTTGAATAGATAGAGGTAACCTAAGATGTTTTTGAATTTCCTGCCCTTCTGAACTTTAATAAGTCTGCACAATAATTTTTTAATGAATGGCTGGTTTTCTTTGAGACTTAAAATAGGTCTCTAATCAGACCTGGATTGATTATCAATAGAAATTTTTTTAGGAATTTCAAGACTAGTCAAATTTGTATTGGATTATTGGAAAGCTTCCACCAATTAATAATCAAGAATTTTTGCCTTTTTCTGACTATTTTTCCAAATTCCAATTAAAGGATTTAAGGGTTGATTAAAAGGTGTTTAAACCGTTGAAGGAACCAAAGATTGGTTTTCCCACAGGGAGCTGGGCACAAAAAAAGCTTGGTTGGTTTTTCTGTTGTGCTTTTCCTTTAATAAATTTACTAATCACAAATCAGGGTTTTTTTTCTTAATAATAGGTGCTGAATGACAGCTCTTTTCTCAAAAACCCTTCTTCAAGAAAACCTGGGCTTGTTTCCAAAATTCAATGATAATTTTGTGTATGATCCTTTATTTCATTTTCACTTGATCCTGGTTCACTGATAATTTAGTGCTAGGTAGGTTGGGCATAAGCAAGGGTCATAGGGGCAGATGCCATGCTTGGGGGCTGATGCCATTCTGGAAAACTTGGATAGGGAAAAAGAGCCCCCCTCAAATAGAAAAATGATTCCTCAGGGGATTACCAGGGATTCCCTGTGTCCACTTCTGAGCCCCTCTCTGCACTGTTGAAGCACAGGAGGGTACAGTCACATGAGGGTATAATTCTGGTGAGAAAACACATGAAACAAGCCAAGAGATAGCTGTATTTTTCAGTATAAATTTTGATAGACAGGAAAAATTATGAGGAACATGCTAAGATTGATTAGTTATGGACGGTTCTGGGAGCTTATATTGTATAAAAAATGATGCAGAAGTTCCCTGCAGCTTGAGTTAATTCAGCTGATTGGGAAAAGTATGAAACATGCTTGGCAGCTGCAAGCCCTCTTTGGTAACTCATTTTGTATAACTTGTATGGTTAAAGTAGTGAAAAAATGCTTTGTTGGGTGTTTCTGAGGATGCTTCTTAGCCCTTATCATGTATAAAATGGTGCAGGAAATACCTGCATTCTTTTTCCATGGAATTAGCTGTAGAAATATGACGTATTCTGTTTTACCCCATGCCCCCTTGGGTGACTTGAGAGTGTGACTTGCAGGTGTTTTATGGTTAATATGTCGGTAAACTGAGTATCAGAGTGCTTCAGAGGACGGTTTAGAGGCTTTATCTGGTTGTGAAATTTCTAGAAAGGTCATGTGTACTGAGGTGTTTTTGCTGGTTGGTGAGAAATGAGACTTACTTGGCTGCATGAGCCCCTACTTTTTTTGGTGCATATATGAGTTTTGTATGGTTGGATTGGTGGCAAACTGAGTATCGGGGTGCTTCAGTGAAAGTTTCATAGGCCTTATCTGTGGTGAAAATTCCAGAAAGGTGATGTGTACTGAGTTGTTATTTCTGTTTGATGAGAATTGTAACATACTTGGCTGCATGAGCCCCTACTTTTGTTGGTGCATACATGAGTGTTGTATGGTTGGAATGGTGGCAAACTGAGTATCAGAGTGCTTCAGAAGACTTTTCAGAGGCCTTAGCCTTTGGTAATAGTTCCAGAAAGGTCATTTTACTGAGTTTTTATGGCTGGTTGGTGAGAAAGGAGACATCCTTGGCTGCATGAGCCCCTGCTTGTGTTAGTGTGTATATGTGTGTTTTAAGATTGCAATGGTGGGAAAATGAGTATCAGAGTTCTTAATAAGACAGTTCAGAGGCCCTGAATTCTAATGAATGATTCAGGAAGGTAGTGTAAATTGGTTTCATAGTACTGGTTGTACTATAACATTGGTACTGGTATGGTTTAAGTCCTGCTGGTATGGGTATGTTGTTTTGTTGTGCGGTTATTTTAAGCATAATCTTTTGCCATTAATTATTCAATCAAGGTTTTATTTATTACTCCTTGTGACATAGTCCAGCCTCTGCCAGGTTTTGGGTTTTTTGTGACAGGTGTTTGATATGGTTAAAGGGGGTTATTGGGTGATGGATTTGGGCTTTGAGGTTGGTTTGAGTTCAGAGATCAGTTTATGAGGGTTTTGGAATTGATTTGTGAGGCTAATTTTATAAAAAGAATAATAATTAGTCAATAAAAATCAGTCTGATGGCTATATGACACTTTTAGTTTACCACAGTGGGTACAAGGGGCCCATTCTACTATCAAAAAATTACTTTAAATTTCCTTGGGCAACATTTTGGATATGTGAAAAAACCTTCATGGAACAATTGAAAACCCAATCAAATAAGTGAATGTTTTGCTTCAAAGCTTTTGAATTAATTTAGAAACATTTCTTCCAACAGAAATGTTACCTTTGGGAAAAAGACTTTCAATGGAGGCAATAAAACTCAAAGGGGAAGCATTCAGGAATCCAAAGAATGACCATTATTTCAAAGTGTGCACCAAGTCATATTCCAAGAAAATGAGCTTCCCCTGTTCCTACATATTAGGAAAAATACTAGCATCAAGAGGATCCGTTGTGCTTGAGGATTTTCATTGGTTAGGCTATAATCCTTCCAGTTCAGTAAAATGAATTTTTGGATTGTTTGATTGTTTGAATTTCTTTTTGATGAATGATTTTTGATTCATGATTAATATTTGATTGATGATTCCTGAATTAATTTACTAATGAATGTTGCATGTGGTTTTTGAAAAGTTGACACTGATCCAGTGGTTGACTCTTCTCAATTGATAAGCTCATTTCAATTTTTAGGGGAAAACCTGAAGAAGTTAAATTGGAGATTTTAAAGGACCTGGTCAAGAATGCAACAATTTTTTTTTCTAATCCAAGGCTTGAGCAAAACGTCTTCTAGTCCAGCCATGGTCAACCCCAATCTAGAGACACCTGTTGTGAAATTTAAAGATTTGAAAATTTTTAAAAGGAATTTAAGAGGGAAATACAGAGTACTTAAGAGGGTAAGATGGGTTTTATTGTGAAAAAAGTTCAAGTTGATGGTTTAATGAAATGATGGTGATATATTTTGAGACTATTAAAATGAAGATGTTTCTGGTGGGAGTCAAACCCACAACCTCAGATAGACTCAGAAACATGCTAGAGTGCTTCCTTTACCAACTAGGCCACAGATGCTTGTGGCTGTCAGGATTTTATGGTATTACTGGTCCAGGTTTAACTAAAAAGCCTCTGTAATACATCATGTTAGCAGGTTTAAACCCAAAAATATGATGCTTATATTCCAAGTCCCAGTATCAGAATCTGAATTTCATAGTTCAGAGGAAAAAACTGAAAGTGATTAGAAACTCTTAATTTCCAATCAGAATCCTCTTCTGAGGAAAAAGAAATGCAGCAGAATTCAATCAGAAGCTCATCTTTGGTGAGTGTTGATTTGATTAATGTGATATGAAATATCTCAATAAAAAACTCAAGAAATTATATATTTTCTTGGTGGAGGTTTGGGATCCTTTTATTGAGTTTAATTTCAAATTGAGATTCATTAATAAAGCAGTTGGGTGTGATTAAAAATGATTGTTTGAAGTTCAAAGAAAAATAATAGAAACATTCAGTAAGCATAAGGTATGATATGCTAAGATAGTTGGTAGAAGCAAAGAGGTACAAAAGATTGAACAAATACTTGATGTTGAAGAAATCAATGAAAAGATGACCTCTTAAAAATGGCTTTCAAAGTGGATGTGGGTCAAATAATAGCAGATACTTACGTGAGGCCAATTTTCCTCATTTCATTGGTCATTTTTTACTTATACTCCCATGAAAATGGTTCTAAAAGAAAAATTGGATACCATATTCATTTCCTTTGTTAACAATAACCACTGGGTTCATTTATTACTTTAGGGATATATGATTCCAATCTTACCAATTGTATCAAAAACTTCTTCTATGAGTTCAAAGAAAGCTTCTGTTGGGGTTGATAATCTCAAAGATCAACTGGATTTATATTCAAATTTATAGACATCATATCATTTCATCATTTTGGCTTAGTCTAAAATGTATTTCTGATGCTGATCTTGTACTACTAATACAAAGGGTTATCACATTTTGAACATCATTATGTTGATTGTTTTGATTTAAAATAATTCTGTTGAGTGTTTTGAATGAAATTTCAGTGGTAATTCAGTTCAACTTGTTTTGGACTGATCCCATAACCAGAAGCATTTTTACATCACATGAGGGGATCAGCTTAACTTCAGTTGAGTTTTTTTTTGGAATTTTTACTTCAGGGCTAGTCAATTGAGGTTGGCTTTTATCAAGTCCACCTCAGTGGACTAGCTCTATTCCTTGGGTGTTTTGATTTAGTTTTTCACTATTCCAAGAAATAATTTCAATTTTTTTTTTGGCTGATCCCATCATGAGACTTTTCTTTACTTCTTAATATGGGATCAGCTTAACAAAAATTGAACTTTTTTTTGTGTGTTTTTATTTTAGGGCTAGTCAATTGAGGTGGAAATTAAATTTTCTTTTTTGAGGGTTGATTAATTGACTTTATGAAATGATAAGATGGAATGATATGAATTAAATTTATTTTGTTTCATTAAATTTAGTTGAACTTTGTCTTGATTCACTTCAATTTATTTTTTAATGTACCATCAAATTTTGTATTTTATTTTATTTTAATCAAAATTTATATTGAATTTTATTTTTTTTTCAGGTCTGTATTGTATTTATATTGTTCCTTTTTATTTTTCTTTAACAAATTTTATTCTTCCAGTTTTCAATTTTTTTGGGCACCGTTTTTGAGAGAATTTATTCTTTTCAATTTTTTAATTTTCTTCATTCATAGAGCCATGAATATTAATTCATTTCCCTGGAGTTGTGAAGCTTTCACAATTTTTTTAATTTTTTATTTATTTAATTTTTTATTTTTTTAACTTTTTTTGATGTTTTTGTTTTGTTTTGTTTTTTTGTTTAATTATTTACTTATTTATATTTATATTGATTTTGATTTTGATTAATTAATTAATTTCTTTTTATCAAAATCCTGGAGTTCTGAAAAGCTGTTCACCATTCTGTGGGTTGTTTGAGTTTACCCTGTGTAAATAGAAATTTCAACAAATGAATACAAACCCAAGGAATTTAAAGCAAGGTTATATGTCTGAAGCTTTCCAATCTCATTGTTTAATTTGATTATTTCTTAATAGGGTCTATCTCAAAGGGTAAATTGTTTTTTGGAGAAACAGACTTTGTGGTGTTATGTTTACCCTTTTAGAATTAACAGTATCACTGGACGTTTCCTTGAATTTTTGACAACAGCCCTAATACCTGTTGGATTTCCCATGGTCATAATTTATATTTGAGTTAAATGTCACAAAAAATTTTAAGGATGTACATTAAGTTGAAAAAAATATTGGCACTGATTGACCTCAAAAAGTAAATTAATTTTAAGGCATGTGCTTCAAGCTAAAACATTTGTTCAAAAAGAGGTATTTATTCAATTCATGTCATGGGGTTGAATATTTTAGAATCTTTAATTTACTTAAAAATTAATTTTCATTTCAAAAAATATAAAACTATTATCAAAATCATAATTATTTTAAAAGCAAAAAAAAAACTCAAAAAAAAATTCTGGAGGAAAAAAAAAATAAAAAACTCTGTTCCATTGACATTTTTTCTTCTTTATAAGGATTTTGGTGAAGATCAAAAGGAACAAGTTTGATGAAGAAATCAAATAGGGTGTATCAGAGTTAACCAAACCCCCAATGTTCAAGGGCGTATTTCAACTCAAATTGGCCATTAAAAGTCAAAAAAAACCCACTTATTTCACATCAGACGTGTCTGAGTTAACTGAAAAGAAATGAGTTTTTTCAAATAAATTATTTAAAGGATTTACCTGCCTCTTACACACATCATTTCACGTCATGACCCCTGGTTTCAACCTCAGACCTCATCAGAAAGATTCTACCTCCAACCTCATCCCACACATTTGATTCATCACTCTCATTTCTTCATTGCTGTCCTCATTGCTTGATCACTCTCATCACTTTTATGCTTTCATCACATCCTAACTCTCATTGATTCATCCCTTCATATCTCTTCCACTTTTCAAATGGCCCCTCAGCAAACCTCCCCCAGCAAGTCCCCACAAAAATCCAATGGACCAAAGTGAACATCCACAAGCAACTATACATCATACAATTCTCCCCAATCAGCTTGAAAAGGCTCAAGTCAGCTGAAGAGAGCTTCTCAAATTATCCTGGTAAACTGGCTCAAAATTCCCTCCAACTATGGCACTTGCTTTGGATCCAAAAACAAAACACAAGTTGGTCAACCTCCATCCTCTAAGGTCAATGTTTATCTCCTCACAGCCAATGAACTGAAGAATAAAAAAAGGCATTCTGTATATTTCATCCCAACAGATGCAGGAGCAAATCAAGAACTATCAATCAAAGTATAAAAAGGCCCACTCAATGTCAATCTCCACTGGCTTTGGAATCACCAACTTGAATAAAGTCAAGGGAATCAACTTGGTGGTTGATAAGTTGGGCTCCTTTTGTCTTTTTCATATTAATATGGATCAAATATTTGGGAAGAAGGCCAAAATCACCCCTTTATTTGCTTTTGATTCCCAACAATCAAAAACAGTATATGCTGAGGACTTGGCTGTTGATGCTCAGCCTAGAAATGATGATCTCAACAAAACCCATAAGTGTCCCCAATCCAATGTGGAGGAAAATATTCCAAAACTAACAGCTGCAATAATTTCTAAATCAGAATTGATCAATGATTCAAACCCTTCCTTGGACCCCTCACTT
This sequence comes from Puccinia polysora, assembly GCA_025617555.3. NCBI lineage: Eukaryota > Fungi > Basidiomycota > Pucciniomycetes > Pucciniales > Pucciniaceae > Puccinia > Puccinia polysora. The sequence continues at coordinate 31,274,303 of CM062635.1, read as the reverse complement.
CCTTTTGTGACTTCCTATCTTCCTGGGGTGGAAGAAATTAACAACTTGGCCAATTAGCAGCAATTTATTCCACTATCTCCTTTACAATCAACATCTTTTCAAGTAAGGAAGCCATTTCTTTTATTTTATTTCTGGTTAATCCTGACTGATTTAGATTGTAAAAAAAACAAAATACATTTCTGAATGGCCAAACGCTCAAGCCAATAGGGCCTCCCACATTTCCTTCAAATGAGAGTGATGATGTTCCCTCAGAAAACTCCTCTGCAAAAGGAAAGAAAAAGGCCTCCAATTCCATCAACATCAACCATAAAAGCCATCAAAAGAGATGAAAAACTTCCCATTTTTCTGGCTTTGAAGATATCATGGAGAATCAAGGTTCAATTAAGTGAATTTATTGAATCTCCTTGCTTTAAAAATCAAGGTTATTCCTATTCCCCTCCAAAAAACAGTGAAATCACAAATTGAATCTGAAAAAATTCAATTTAAAAAGTAGAAGTGGGATTTACAAAAGCAGAAATCCAAGAGTTTGGCTCATCAACAGAAATTGGATGCCAAGTGGGAATTGAAACAGGCATAGCAGGAGTTTCAAAAAGATGGAAAGTAGAAGGGTTGAAAGGTTAAGATACTGGAAAAGGAGAGGGAAAGAATAGCAATAGAAGATAGGCTAATTGGTAGCCATGGCTTTTATTGGTAGCAGTAGGACACTGGAAGAAAACAGAAAATCACTCAATTTCTTGGCTTCTAAAATACTTACTTTGTAAAAATTTTAAAAATAAAAACAAAAACAAAAAAATCATTTTCAAATACAAAAATTTTTGAGACTACCACTAATAAATAATTGTATTTATTTTTATTTACAGCTTTTTTCTCAAGTATATTTGTCAACTTTTCAAGTCCTTGAAAGTGTTCCAAGTGGTCTTGTTAAGTTTCTTAGACATGGCCATCCTTGTCAGCTCTCTGATACAAGGAAACTTGTGGTCCTTTATCTACAGGGATTGATGAAATGTTGGAATAAAAAAATTCCCAAAAATAAACATTTCAAAATCTCAAATAATAAATATGTTAAGAGGTAGTGCAAGGTTTAAATGGTTTTCTTAAATTTTTTTCAATATTTTATAAAAAGAGGGGCCACATTATTATACTAATGGGAATCTTTACAGAAAAACAACCTCTCTTCAAGCGGCCACTTTGGGAAGTTTGAACAACTTGCAATAATGGTGGGTTCCCTTTGAGGACTTATCAAGCTAGTATGGCCTGGAAAACAGCACTCAGGCCAAGGCAGGAAGGAAAAACTCCCTTTTGAGAAATATTTCACCAAAGAGCCTGCACAGATTCAGGCAAAGGGCTTCAGAGCAGGAGGGGTTGATTGCTTGCCTAAAATTTGATGAATCAGGGTAGTGAACAATAACTCCAAAGAGGTCTGTATAAATACATTTTTAGGGTCAAAAAGAGCCTCCTCATTGCATGTAGAGAGGGCAAGGCTCCAGGGCTAAGGCTAGCAAGCCATCCAGGGAAGAGTTTGCAAATCCTTGAGGTTCTTTCAATAAGCTGAACTCAGATCTTCTGGGTTTCTGAATATTCTTAGCTGCAGGATCTGTTAATTTTTTAATTCATCATTTTGATCATTTTCCACGTATCTTTAATTTGTTTTACTAATGCTTCACTATAGTGATCAGAGATGGATTTTTATTGATTTTCCATTACCTTCTGATTAATTGGATGATTTTTAATAATTTTTAAAACCACTCCTTGATGTGTTTTGTGGTCTTGAAAGATTGGAGTCAGTCCTTTTTGTGGTGATTCTAAATATTTTATTATTAATTAAAAATA